>OX638092.1:18075747-18504665 GCA_951804965.1 Horisme vitalbata | reverse complement strand
CATTTTTTGTAAATACATACTATTGTAAGCGATAATCAAACCTACAACCTTCTGCGTCTCAGGCGAGCCTTCCCCCGCGCCAAGGAGGTCGTCACAAACAAAATAGTAGCCTTTTTAAATTTTTGACAGTTGAATTTTTCCCCAAGTAGCTGCTGATCCGCACATAATTCCGTTTTCATTAGTTAAAACAATGATAAAAAGCAATTATGAAATTATATTCTTAGTTTTTACTTTTAAAGAATAAAAAGTTCTACTAGAACTTATTCTACTTGTATGACCTACGCAGGTTTCACGCCGAGTCGTTGTTATGATGCAATACCTATTATATTACGTATGTTAGGTCTTCTCATTGTTACGACACGTAGGTCTTATGTTACCTCGTAGCAATAGTGCTATGCCGTAGGTCTTCCATTTAGACAACGTAGCTTTCACGCTACGTCGTAGACATGATGCTACGTCGTGGGACTTTTCATTAGTCTGACTAGTCCAATTATTTTAACTGATATTATTATATCTTCGTTTTGTGGTTTCAAAATATAAAATAAAAAACACCTTTGTAAGCGCCAAAAATAAAAACTTTTGTTCTCTATTTTCTTTAAGGTTGGGTGATTTTCTTTGAGATAAGTCTTTACATGTCCTCCCCAGATCCAAACAATGGACTACGGTGAGTGCAAAAAATTTGTTGTCCTAAAAATAAACGAATTCAACTCAAAACTTTTACTTCTAAGCTTGTGACCTATATTTTAGTTGTTAATCTTTTGTGGTCTACACTTCTACACTAATATTATAAAGAGGAAAAAAATTGTATTTTGGGTGTGTGTATGTTTGTAAAGAATAAACTCAAAAACTACTAGTAGTATGTTATTGGGAGTTCTAGACCACCAGCGGTTTAGCCGTCAGAACACCTTCGTTCGCTTCACTCACTCCGTTCGCTACGCTCACTACGGTTTGTTCTGCCGGCTAAACCGCCGGTGTTCTAGAACTCCCAATAACTGAGGAGAAGTTTATGGTGTGCTGGATCTTACAACCGGCGCCGGAAGAAGTTGCTCATGGTTTAGTTCGTTACAAAAATGGGTACCTAGGTATAACGTTCAAAAGATAAAACAAAATTAATGTTAGGTACCCTAACTCATCTCAACTCAAATTAAGTATGTAGGTACTTAAATGGTAATTCATTTGATAAAGTGACCATTCTTCGACTGCTACTCTTACAATGAAGTTCGTTAAACAGCCAGTATCGTTGCAGTTTGAGAACATTAGTATTGATTCTGAGCCCTGCAGTTATCGACATGGGAAACTTTTACCTAATACAATACGTTGTTTGATTTGTGGTCCATCAAATTGTGGAAAAACTAATTTAGTGATTGGTCTACTCCTGCATGAAAACGGTTTAAACTTTCGAAATGTGTATGTGTATTCAAAAACTCTTCACCAACCTAAGTACATATTTTTGGAACAGGTTTTAAGAAAGGTTCCAGGTGTTACATTTTCTAAATATCATGAGAATGAAAAAGTTCTGTCTCCAAATGCAGCTAAATGTAATTCAGTTATGATATTCGATGACGTAGCATGTGAAAATCAAAATAGCATTCGCGATTATTTTGCAATGGGTAGACATAAGTACATAGATTGTTTCTATTTAAATCAGACCTACAGTAAAATACCTAAACAGCTAGTAAGGGATAATGCAAATTTAATAGTTCTATTTAAACAAGATGAAATCAATATGAAACATATTTATGATGAACACGTAAACACAGATATGACATGGCAAGAATTTAGAAATATGTGTTCAAATGTTTGGAAGCAACCTTATAGTTATTTGGTAATAAACAAAGATTGTGAAAAAAATAAGGGTTGTTATCGTAAAACATTCGATACTTATATTGTGTTTGATTAGTCGATTATACAAGGTGATCATATTTCATCAGTAAATAGATACTCACATTTTGTTCATTTGAGTCATACTTCGTTCAAACATCGTGAAGGTGTGTCGTGGGTAGATAAAATTGTCTAAAGCTTTAAAATGGCAAACAGTGTGTCTTATATTAATAGAGCATATTATTTATCTATGACTACAGAAAAGAGTCGCAGAGATTCCTTCCGTAGCTGGCCAATAGGTTTAACGCAAAAGCCGCATGACCTTGTGGAAGCTGGATTTTTTTACACAAAAGAAGGTGATAGAGTAATTTGTTATCACTGCGATTTAAGGCTACAAGACTGGTCTCCTGGAGATGACCCTTGGGAAATGCATGCGCGTTTTGGTGATTACTGTGATCATGTTAAATTATTGAAAGGACAAGAGTATATTGACAAAATTCAAAATGAGGAGGAAACAGTTGCAGCTAAAGGTGAACATCAAAATACAGATGATAAAAAATGTGATGAACCTGAAATAAATATCCAAAAAAATATATCAACTGTCTGCAAAATTTGTTTAGAGGAACAGATAAACACGTGTTTTATACCGTGTGGTCATGCTGTGGCTTGCGCAAAGTGTGCTCTTTCGTTACACAAGATTGAATGTCCTATTTGTAGAAAAAAATATATGGATTTGATTCGTATATATTTTTAATTACCTACTATAAATATTAGGACTATAAGTAAAATGTAACCATTCATGTAACATAGCTCGAAGTGCTGGTTGTTCAACTTAATTAAAGAAATAAATTATAATGGAAAAAATATTAAAGAGACAAATTGTAACTGCAACAGAAGCAGTTAAAAAGAAGGTGCGAAAGATGCGCGACATAGAAGTAGAAAAAAATAATATAATAGAATCTGTTTTGAAACCTATAACCAATCCTCTCAATGAAATGGTTAATAAAAATAAAAATTTGGAAGAGATGAAAACGAAAGATATGTTTGAAGCATCAAGTCCATTGGATACAGATAAAACACTTATTAAGAGAGTTTCTACTGTTGGTTTTCAAGATTTTAGCCCTGCAGATAAATATTCGAATGATTCGGATTGTACAAATGAATCAGAAGGTAATGAAGAAAGAAATGATGAATCATTTAAAACTGTCGATTCAGAGTCAAGTAATAAAAGCTTCGACATTTCTTCCTGGTCTTTGTCCTCTGAAGCTGTAGGTGATGTTCCTTTTGGCGTGAGAAATGAACGTGGTAAACTGATGATGGGATCAGCACGTGTATTGGTTTCTGATGAATTTATTCAAATTGGTTCAAACAAGTATAAAAAGACACTTGGTTTAAGCGAGCTGCTATTCAAGAGAGTGCCTGAATTATCAACAATAACTGACGAAGATTTGAGACATTATAAGATGATGCTACTAGAATCAAATGTTCATCGACGTGATTATGATCCAAATAAACCAATCAGAAGCAACAGGGGGCGAAAATATTTAAACATTATAAAACCACTATTTAAGCTACGCAAGGTTTCAGCAAGTACTGATGGTAGTCAGCCTGACACACACGAAGGACAAGGGTTGCCAATTTTGAAAAAATGGAAGAAAAATGTGGATTATGTATACTGGGACGATCCTAATGAATTAATTGATCGATTAAAGTTATTAATTGCTTCTCGAGATGCTGGTAATACTGGATTGGATAATGAAATAATATCTATTATAGAAGAGTTGCGCGAAAGTGGTATTATTGATAATAAATAAGATACACTTTAAAAAATTCTTTCATTTGAACTTAATCCTTGATACCTGTCAGTTCACTCTTATTGCCATGGATAAATTCGGTCATCATATTCATAAACGATTACGGTTTCCAGATGTATTAGAAATTCTTGAAAAAACAATAACGAATGGAAATAAAGAAGAAATCGATTTACAATTTAAGAGATTAACAGGTGTATCAAAACCTCTAAAAGCAAACGATGCTGTTAATAAAGAATATGTTGATCAAAAATTTGATTTGTTTGCAAGCAAGGAAGAAGTTTACAATTTAATAAATGCTATAAAATCAGACATTCAAAAATATATTCAACAGTCTAAGGAAGACAGCACAAAAGCCGTTAGACAAAATCGTTAAAATTTCTCCAAAAAAATGAGTAAAGCACAAGTTGTAAATGAAATTCATAGTGCAGCTCGAAGAAACTTTTGTCGTCGATCTGTAGTATTGAAAGGGATCGATGACTTATGGCAAGCAGATCTTATTGATTTACAAAATTTAAAAAAATACAATAAAGGCTATAAGTTTATATTAGTAGTATTAGATTGTTTCTCAAAATTTACATGGACGATTCCAGTTAAGACTAAGACCAAGTCAGAGATAGCAAATGCATTTAAAAACATCTTAGACAAAACTCATCGTACGCCTCTAAACTTGCAAACGGATATGGGTACAGAGTTTTATAATGATGAATTTAATAAAATAATGATTTCGCATAAAATAAATCATTATTCTACATACTCCATTAAAAAAGCTTCAATAGTTGAACGGTTAATACGAACTCTAAAAAATAAATTGTATAAATATTTTAGTTTAAGTGGAAGTTACAAATGGATTGGAGAGCCTTTAGAAAAAGTTGCAGCTACATACAACAATACAAGACACCGGATTACAAAACATAAACCAAATGATGTTAACCAGTCAAATAAGAGTACAGTGTTGAGTAATATATTAAAATCGCAAATGAAAACTAATATATCAAAGAAAAATAAATTTATTGTTGGAGATTTTGTGCGCATAAGTAAATATAAAGCTTGCTTTCAAAAAGGTTATACGCCAAACTGGTCCACTGAATTATTTAAAATCAAAACAATAAATCCTTCAAAGCCATTTACATATGTTATTGAAGATTTGCATAGACAACCGATATTGGGAACTTTTTATGAACAAGAACTTAAGAAAACAAACTGTCCTAATATTTATCTAATAGAAAAAGTTTTAAGAACGAAAGGCAGCAAACTTCTTGTTAAATGGTTAGGTCTCCCTGATAGTGAAAATAGTTGGATTGAAAAACGTTCACTTTTATGATTTGTACAATTGTTAAGAATTTATATAAAAATAATAATAATGGCTGAAAATTAGCCATTACTAAACCAGCAATGAGCGGTGGAGGACTACTCAACAGTGTTATAAATAAGCTCCCGTTTGAACTGCATTTACCTGGATATAATTATTGTGGACCTGGTACGAGATTGAAAGAACGTTTGATAAGAGGTGATCAAGGCATCAACCCGTTGGATAACGCATGTATGCAGCACGATATCGCATATAGTAATTCAAATAATTTAGAAGAGCGTCATAAAGCTGATTTAGAATTGTTAAACATGGCAAAGCAACGAATGAAATCTAAGAATGTTGGGAAAGGAGAAAAATTAGCATGCTGGTTAGTGAAAAAAGTAATGAAAACCAAAGTGAAGCATGGTGCTGGAACGAAATCATTTAAATCTATTGTTTCAACAATACGCAACCATTTGAAGAAACTGAAACCATCAAATAACTCTAAAGCTATTCGATTAGCGTACTCAGCTGCGAAAAAAATTCTAAAATATAACAAAGGAGTTCGTCTGCCTCGTATCATACCTTTACCAAAAACAGGTGGGGTCCTACCACTAATACCAATATTTGCTGGACTTTCTGCACTCGGCGCATTGGCTGGAGGAGCTGCAGGTATAACAAAGGCTGTAAATGATCACAAATCTGCCAAAAAGAACTTTGAAGAAGCTCAAAGGCATAATAAAGTTATGGAATCTATTGCTTTGGGTAAAGGCTTATATATTAAACCTTATAAGAAAGGTAACGGTTTATTTGTTAATAGTTCAAAAAACTAATGAAAAGGTTACCCAATCGTGCTCTAACTAATATAGAACTATTAGAATACGCTAGTGAATACATACCCTATTTCAGAGGTGTTTATATGAGGGACGAATTACCCAATAAACCAAAAGAAATTGAATGTGCTATTGTTAATTTAGATAGTTCAAAGAATGAAGGGACACACTGGGTAGCCTTTGCAAAATACTTTGATTATTGTGAGTATTTTGATAGTTTTGGAGATTTAAAGCCTCCCTCTGAAGTGGTGAAATACTTAAAATATGATATAACATACAACTATTATAGTTATCAACGTTTTAATACGTCAAATTGTGGTCATCTTTGTCTTAAGTTCCTCCATCAATTTTGGAACAAATTGTTAAAATAATATAGATTAGCCTGTCAAATGTATGTGATAAATTAAATATATATATATATTCAGAAAATACATTTATTTGCTTCATTCTTACAATGTCTTTCACACTGTCTATAACCGGTAATAAATCAACTTTATCAACAAACTATTACCCTACTTTACAATTTGATGGTGGTTATGAATGCGCTCTATTACATTTGTCAACGTTTAATTCAATTCCTAACATCGATAGTAGAAATAATAAATTTTATTATGGTGAGAACGAAATCCTAGAAATACCAGAAGGAGCTTATGAACTGCAAGATATTTCAGATTTTATACGAGCAAGTGTAAACAAAGGAATAACTTTTAATTTATTTTGTAACAACAATACGTTGAAAACTTTTATATACTGTTCCAAGGACATTCATTTTGAAAAGGACAATTCACTTGGAAGTTTACTCGGATTTGGTAAACAAACCTTAAAAGCTAATATATTACACGAGTCTCAGCTTCCTGTTAACATTCTATCAACAACTGTGGTGAGAGTCGAATGTGATATAGTGAGCGGATCGTATATTAATGGAAAATCAAGTCACATAATTCATGAATTTGCACCGAACGTACCACCAGGATATCGAATTATTGAAATACCTAGAAACATCATCTACTTTCCTGTCAATCAAACTAATGTCAGCTGTATTAACATCAGATTATTAGATATAAATAATAATTTGATTAATTTACGTGGCGAAGAAGTCCAATTATATTTACATATTCAGAAAACATGATTGACTATAATAAATACGGTAATACGAAAGCAAAACACATCAGTGCTAATCCAACAATCCATAAGCGAACAACTCGGAAGAGAAAAAATAAAACAAAACACGTTGGAGCTAATCTATCAATCTATAAAGGAATAACTAAGAAGAAAAAAAATAAAACCAAGCACACTAGTTCCAATCCAAAAACCTGTAAAGGAACCAATAAATCAAGAAAAAACAAAATAACTAAAGAAAATAAAAGATTTCTTAAATTAATCGGACTACTAAAATGAATATTTTGGATATATCAAGTTTACCAGCATACGATAATACTATAGATGGTATAGAATATCATTCATATAAACCATATGTAACTAGTTTCAACAGGAATGATGAAATTCGTATACCTATCAATCAACAAGATTTATACTTACTACCTTCAGCAAGTACTATTTATATAGAAGGAACAGTAAACATTATTAAAAAGGATACGAAACAAAAAGTTACAAACGTAGAATTTACAAACAATCCAATACTATTTCTTTTCCAAGATATAAGATATGAATTAAATGGAGTGGAAATAGATAGAATCAAAAATGCTGGCTTGACGACAACTATAAAAGGTCTTTTATCTTTTACCGAAAACATGAGTAAAACATCAAAAGCTTGGGGTTGGGATGTTAATGGAACAAAAACAACTCATGGAGGTAGTTTCTCGGCTTCAATCCCGCTCAGTAATATTTTAGGTTTTGCTGAAGACTATAAAAAAATTATTATTAACTGTAAACATGAATTGATTCTTCTACGCAGTAATACAGATTTAAATTCTTTAAAAATTCCATCCACTGATGCTCTAGAAGACATAGTAATAAATAAATTAGTTTGGCGCGTTCCACATGTAAAAGTGTCTGACAAGGAAAAAATTAATTTACTAAAGATCTTAGAAAAAGATCGTCCTATACATTTTGCGTTCCGAAATTGGGATTTATATGAGTATCCATTATTACCACAAACTACTAAACATACGTGGTCAATAAAAACCGCGTCACAAATTGAGAAACCTAGATATGTCATCGTAG
This sequence comes from Horisme vitalbata, assembly GCA_951804965.1. NCBI lineage: Eukaryota > Metazoa > Arthropoda > Insecta > Lepidoptera > Geometridae > Horisme > Horisme vitalbata. The sequence goes on along the minus strand of OX638092.1, from coordinate 18,496,725 downwards.
GTCTACAAACAAATAGAAAAAACTCAGCAGAGAACGATATGTCTCGTTTTGATCATTGCAATTTAAGAGATGTAAAAGTTTATCTCAATTCAACATATTTTCCTTATGAAAATCTGAATACAAATTTTAATGATTCAAAAATGGCTCTGATATATGAACAGTATATTCAATTTCAACAGTCTTATTATGGACGCAGAAGTGAGCCGTTGTTGAACGCTTCCGATTTTAAAGACAAGGCACCGCTTTTTGTGATTGATTGCTCTAGACAAAGCGAAAATCTTAAAAGCGGTCCTGTAGTAAGCGTGCGCGTGGAGCTGGAGTGCAATTCAGAGATACCTGATCAAACAGCGGCATATTGCCTCATTTTAAATGATTGTCTGATTGAATACAGACCACTGAGCAACTTGGTGAAGAAAATATCATGAACGACATCGTAATTGTAGATCTACAAGGATTCAAGGATATAAATAATGGATTTATTATTAAAGAATTTGCTTGTTTAATAAATGGATATACACAGACGTTTCTTGTCAAGCCTCCTTACCCATACAACAACTTAACAAAAGAAGAAAAGAAGCAAGTGAGGTGGTTAGAAAAAAATCGTGGAATTTTTTGGAGTGAAGGATTTATTGATTATCAAGAATTTAAACGTACTATTATACCTTATTTAAATAATAAAAAAATTGTTGTTAAGGGCACTGAGAAAGTAAAATGGACTCAAGAGTTATGTAAAACCTGTCTTATAATAGATGTGGGTGAAAATGGATGTCCTAATCTTTTGAAACTTCATAATGACTATGAAAAAGCAAATACTAGTATTAACTGTGTACATCATACCAAAAAGTGCGCATTGAAAAATGTGCTATGCATAAAAAAATGGTGCGATGATAACAATGTTAATAAGTTATTGTCTAATCTAAATATAATTAATTGAATATAATTATTACTGTACTTTACCTAGTAATTAAGTAACCTATGTACCTAGACATATTTTTTTTAAATAAATAGATTTACCTACCTACTTGTATTTTATTTAACATAGAAATAAAAAACTTGCTTATTTTAGATAATTTTATTTAATAAAACTTATAATTATTTACTTTATATGAACAACTTTTAACATTCTAATAGATATAATTACATAAAACTTATCAAACTAAGAATAAATGATAACTTAGAAATTTAATTTACAATTTACCTTTATAATTTAGGAATCACACAAATTTTCTGATATATTTTTGATCACTCTTTCCGTTTGGTCCATAATACTATCCACCATATCTTTCACTACGTATTGAGCCGATATAACCTCATTTTCACTTTCACTGCAGTTATTATTATCACTTAATTCGAATATTTTTATTTGTATCAATCGCTTCCCTCTGCATCCATCGCGTCGTAAAACAAACGAAGGTGGAGGCTGCGAGCTGCGGCGACGCTTTTCTACATCAGATAATTTTTTCGCTTTCCTCTTTGTACGTTTTGGAGTTTTCTTGAAATGTATGATGGGAAAATTTTCATCGTAGTCTTCCACTGGTTTTTGTGCGCAGTGGAATAGAAGGTCTTGCGTATTAATGCCAAATAGCCCATCTTGGTTTTCGGTATCGTTTCTGATTTCCAAATCCGTCATAATCTGAAAAAAAAAAGAAAAAAAACATTAAAAAAAAATAAGTAAAACATAACGGAAAGCGAAGTTTAATTTAAAATGTTTATAAGATAATAAACTTACCGATATGCAACTCGCAAATAAACACTTCAAAGTGTGCTCTCGCTATCAAGCGTGGAAAGTGAATGAAATCATGTTATGACCTGTCGCCGCGCTGCGCCCGACGCCGTCGCGGTGCGGTAGGTACCTTCGTGCATTTTTGCTGCACTAGGCAAACTGATGTCAGTGTATGAGGTATCATCATCATCATCAGCCTATAGCAGCCTTTCGTCACTCCACCTGGCCGGAGAGAGTCCTACACTACGTTTGCCTCAACGGTTATTGTTATTATACATAGTTACTGATTCTCTGTGCTATGTCAACAACTTAAGTATGAGGTAGGTATATGTAGATGAAATAAAACACATATTTTTTTATATAGTTAAGTTTATAATATTTTTATCTTGAACACTACAACACACTGTAACTAACTGCACAATAAGTATTACAAAGCTTTAAATTTAAATTGTTTTTCTTACATAAAACTAAGTAGGCACTACAACTCATTATATAATATTCATTAAGTATGTACCGTAAACTCAAGTACTACAAATTTTATGTCATTTAATAAGTAAAAAACCCTAAATTCCGAGTATAGATACGTGTCCCCAAGCCCGGCTCGATTTTTTATCTTTTGAAATCAAACGTTTATCATCAGTGCTAGAGAGCGCAATTTTGTTTACTGAACGAGTGAATATTTCATGTTTTATACTTTTAAACAAAATATTCTTCCTACGTAGTATGTCTTCCTTTAGCAATGTTTGTTTATAGTCTGAAATATCGAGGTCACGCACGACACATGATTTTACTCCTTTAGCCTTTTTAATGACACCCTCAGTATTTTTAATACAGTACAGTTTAGAGCGTAATCCAACAAATTCACTAATAATTTTCCCACCCATCTCGTCTTTAAAAAGACCTGGTACTTTTTTATTAATTATTGGCAATCCATGATAATTGTCTGGAGGATAATTACTAGTGTCGAAATATTTCATAAAGTACCTTTTTATGTCTTGGTAAAATTGTTTAGTCTTAATATGATAAATAAAGCTATCTGTATCAGTATAACACATCTGCAGGCGGTCTCCATAGAATGGCTTAAAAACTGAATAATGAAAATCATACATATGTGCTTTTGATAATTCAAGTACTGTAAATCCTATATACAACGGTTTGTCTAAAACTATACGTTCAGGCTTCAATTGAATTGCAACTAAATTTTCTGTAAATATTGATGCACTATGAAAATTTGGACGAGCGATTAATTTTTCTGCATTATTTCGTTTTTTTGTTCTATTAGTCCGATCGTTCCATTGATTTATAAGTTGAACGTTGACTTTCTTTCGATTATTTTCTAGTGTTTTTCCGAAAACACTATTATTGAGCAACTTAAAGAAATCTTGTTCAAAAGTTGAGGTAGCTTTTTGACGCAAGCTTGTATTTAAATCAATATACTGCTTTAGGTAGGCGCTTTGTTGAAACGTAATTACGCGATGAATTTTTTTTAAGATTAAGCCGTGTTTAATGCATGTTTTTAAATGCACATAATGAATGACATACTCAAATTTATCATACAGATTGGGAAGGAGCTTCGAAGTTTTTCCACCAGGTGGAATTCCTTTTTCAGGGCAAAAGGGCAAGTCGTTATGATTACAATGTAATTGTTTTGGGTAAACTAAGTCTACTTCAAGTATGAACCCAAACTTGGCATCATCAGAAACATTGTTTATGTCCAATTCATCGATTTCGTTTTGATTGAGAAATCTAAAATTTGATAACGGTAATGTCTGACACATACTATATCCATAGAGATTGTTGCAATCTATATAGCCAATGTAAGATTGCGGCATTAACGGATCATATCCTTCAACAAATTCGTTGTTAGCTTGCGCGTGTCTTTTTGAAACCATAGAAATACCTCCACGAATTCCGGACTCGATCATATTTATAATCGCAAAGTCGTCTATGAGTTCCAATTCAATTCCAGTTTTATAAAGCATTGCGTCGAATGACAAACTCGGTGCAGTTACATAAAAAGCAGGATCCAAGTGATAATGATGTTTACAAGTTCTTCTAAAGTTTTCAAAGATATCTGTTAACAATAACACATCAGTTTTTAAATATAAGTCGGTGTATTGTCCCAAATTATTAATATTAAATTGCGTCCAAACCGATTGTGCATGTGTGTAGTCTTCATAAGAAATATGCTCATTGTTTAAAGAGCTATAAAAACTGTCTTTTTCGGGTAGAGACTGGTCATTGTAGCGTTCCCATGAATTCATATATTCGTAAGGATAAACGCCTTTACGTTTTAATAGAGCAAACTGTGTTTCATTTGGATAACATTGACGTAAGTGTTTAAACTCACATGCTTTCATAGTATTGGCTAATTTTTCTAAACTAGTTCCTAAAAATTTAAAAGAGTCTACAAAACGCAATTGAACAAATTCGCTTTTTGTGATTGGAATGAATTTAGTAAAAGAGATGTAATTTTCTTTCGTTTTAGGAATAATTTTAATAGAGCCTGGCGCTTCGCCTAACTTCTTGATGAATAAGTGACAGTCATATCCTGCCAAATTATGGAAAAAAATTGGAACAAATTTTGGTATTTTATACTTTAAATTACATAAACTATGAGCTGCCCCTCGGTAGTGACCTGTTATATGACAGTGATCTCTAACTTTATCTCCAAATAAAAAACTTTGACAAATGTGGCATTGAACTTCATTTTTATAATTAAAAGCATCAATTTCACTGAACTCTAAAGGCACATTTTGTGACAAAATAGTATGAATTTGCCGTGTGTCTCGGTAAAGAGAGGAGACAAATTTATCAACACAATCGAATCCGCGATATGTCACGTATTTATTATGAGAAGGATCAACAGAACATACAATATTGTAAGCGAATGCCACTGGTACATGTTTTTGTATGGTACATGTATGGACGCCTTCTCTTTCTAGCTCACTGTCGTCTACATCTACCAACATCGATTCAAAATCTGCATAAATTACAAAAGGCACGTCTTGTTTTCTATCAAAATTTTTAAATTTAATCACAGATCCATTTTCTGGTAACACGGTAACAATTCCATTGCAAGTGTGACGTTCAACATCATCAGCTGTAGAGAAAAACAGTAAGCACGAGTCACAAAAGAATAATTTCCGATTATGTCTTGTTATTTGACTTCTAACCAATCGCGACAAGTTTTTAATGAGACAATAATGTGATGTTAAGCCATTTTCTATGTACAGCAAATGTATAGTCTTTTTGTGTACAGTAGTCTCTGATTTGTAGAGTGGACCTATGATAGTTTTATTTTTTTCCAAGCCATAAATAATAAAACTGAGCTGTGGATTATTTTTTTCAAAAATATTTATGTCCGAGAATGTAACTGGAAATGACATGTTATCAATATTTAAAACCTCGCTGAAATGTGGGTACGATGTAACTCTTTCTGGATGGCTCTTAGCTGGATAAAGAGCAGCAACTACACTCCATAGAAAACAATATTCATCAGCGTTCCGAATATTTACACAAGCCTTTTTGTGTCTAATGTATCCCGGAAGTTCAATGAAAGTGGAGCCACCTAGCGGTTGATACTTATTCACGTTTACCTCTAAATACAGGCAATTCAAAAAGCTCCATCCCGAATCCCGGTCTTGTAATTCATCAACTTTCGTTCGTAATGTGTCTACCATCGATAAAAACAAAGGCATGAAATCATAATTATTATAGACAACAATATTTTTCGTTCCGAATGATTTGATTTCTTCTTCATCATTTTTAAACAACAAAAACTTTGAAAAAAGTTCAAAATTTACTTTTATACAAATGTGTTTTTGCAAGCATTCGTCTATGACAAGTTTTATTTTATCACGAATTGAATTTAAAAATACGTCTATATTATTTTGATTTGTATCTTGTGCAGCTATTCTATAAGAAATAATGCGACATCGAAACGCCGAAGCTACTGTTTCAACGCCATCGATATGTGGCTGACTCGCATTGTTTTGTTTATGTTTATTACTACGTAAATGCCCTATCCATAATCGATTACAAACTGTTAGGTTACACACTTGACAGAATGGCATTTCGATTAATGAAGCTATCACTAAAATCCTTAATAACCTACCTACCTACAACTTGTTGTACAGATTTATTATTTATTCGATATAGGGTGTATCTGTCCAATGGAAAAAAAGTAGAGTTACTTACCTACGAGCTAAAAAAAAAAAATACCTATTACGAAAAATCTACCAAACTACCTATTTAGTTAAAAAAATTAAAGTACCTACCTACCTATTTATGAAAAAGGTGTAGCCTACTTTATGAAAAAAAGGTCTGCTATTTATTTAATTTAATGAAAAAAGTAGTAGACGTTCAGTAGGTATTACCTATATAATTAAATTTATTTAAAGGTAACCTTATTAGAATAAAAAGTGGGCTCAGTGCCTTTAAATTTTTTAAAAACAGTTGTTATAAAGTCTTGCAAAGCGTCCCACTCCGGACAGTCTTCACCTAGCCGGAGTTTTATTGATGTTAGAGCCTTCTTGTACCGTTCTTCTGGTCGGGTACTTTCGACGTCTCCGATGCGGTAGAATTTTAGGTCGCAGAAGAAGTCGCCTTCGCTGATGGTAACCGTGCGGCGCGACTGTCCATCGGAGACCCGAGACACGAACGAAGATGTTGTTACCGAGCTACCGCGGTCTTTGTTGTTGAACGAAGAGCTCGACTCTTCGGACCTCAAAATAGCAAAGATGTCTCTTTTGGGCTTCTTGGACCTGTCGACAACATAAACTAAATATTAAACTGTACATAAACCGTAAGAACCTATCCCTATATCACTCCGCCCGGTCGTTACTTGGATGGGTGACCGTTAAGTGACATTTCTATTTGAGCGCTTCTGTGTTTCGGAAGGCACGTTAAGATATTGGTCCCGGCTTTTCAGTCGTTAAGCCATGACGGAGGCCTTCGGGCGGCTTAATAACGCTGACACCAGAGTTGGTCACTTAGCTCATACGAAGAAGAAGAAGAAGAAGAAGAAAACTCTATGTTGGGATGAGATTTAATTTTCTCAGAGTTAATTTAATTATTCTGAATATGTACCTACTTAATGTCATGTTAAGACTTGGGATTTATAAGTTAAGAGTAGGTACTGTAGGTAGCTGTTATTAGTTCTGGAATGCAGGATATTGCAAGTGTTTATGGCTCCAATATTATGATTGATTCACTCACCGATGGAATTCTTCCTGAGGTGATGGCGATGGCGGTGTATCCGACCGCGGCAGCACGGCAGCGACGGCGGCGGGACTGGCAGGCGCTATTTTACGTTTTTGCACCTTTGTTCTCGTAGCCGGTGACTTTTTGATGTGCTTCACAGGCACGGCGGCTACAGTTGATTCGCTTTCAGTATCGTAGTCAAACCTGAAAAAATAAAATTGAAGTTAGCCGTCAGAATTAAATTTTGCAAAGAACCAAACATTTCAGCTTGATTAAGAAACTTACGAACATTTTCTTTGATTGTTGTTGATAACAGCGCGATCAGTGAGACAGCACGACAGCGGTAGGCGTCGAGGGCGGGCGGAGCACAGGCGCAAGGGCAGAGATATGTCACGAAGATGCTCGGGCGGGCGGCGGAGGTTGTGACACTGGGCGGGCGGGCCTTAGTGAACGTAGCGAAGATTCCACAAAGAATGTGGTTATTTTCCAATTTTCCATCAATTTATACCACGTTAATCAAAGTGTCAGCAATAAATATTATAAATCAATCCAAATGAGTTATGTATAACACACATCAAACAAATTTGAGTCTTATTTTTAACTATGGGAAGGTTATTTAAAAAACAAAACAATTGTAATTATTACATTGAAATTTAGTTTTACGATTTTCAACCGTATTCAATACATGAAAATTGAATTTTCAATTTCAGCTTATAACATAATGTTATAGAGTACCCCAACGGTGTATACAAATTTTACTCTTATTTATAATACGAATAAAAGAACTATTACGTGTTCAGTAAACAGTTAACGTACTAACAAAAGTAACAATAACGTTGAACTTCTTTGAAATCTGATCAAAAGCAAGTAGCGCCGCGGTGATTATGAAATAAATGGATAAGTAGAATAATGATTAGGTATAATCTTCTATTATCTTAAAAAAAGTCATTAAGTAATGCATAGACATAATCATTTTAATAAAGTACCTAATAAAAAAGTTAATTAAAGTATTATATTGGTTACCAAAAAATTCAATTTTGTTTTTTTGGTAACCTTTGTGCTATTTAAGCTATGCGCTATTTTGGTAGGTAATTCCGTACGTTACTAACCCTCAAACTATTTTTCAAAAGTTAGACCTTTTAATGTAAATTTAAAGCACATCCATTTATTATGGATCTGAACTATTAACAGTGACTTAAAGACCATAACCTTCTAAAGCCTAATGTATTTTATTATAAGTAAATGTAAGAATTGATTTGTGCTTATTTCAATGTGAGAATCAAGAGCTTATTGTAGTTATATGCTATTGGTAGGTACCTATACTTGAGTAATTTAAACAGCCAACCTATTTAAGTTCCTGTGCAAAATAAACCGAAGTAAAAGAGTATTTAGGTATTTAGATACATATTATGAAAATAATCGTTGAAAGCATTGGTAATAAAAATAATAAAGTACCTATGTCATCATCATAATACTTAGGTAGTTGTGGTAAGATGTTTTTATAGTAAAATGTCATGAAGCTGCAGTGGGTGATGGCCTTAATGTGCAAGCTTGCAGTTTTGTCACTGCGCTTTCCAGGAACTGTAATAGTAGCCAGCGCCTCAGGTGCCAAGCCGATGCGGCGGCCGACCGTGTGACCAGGCGAGTCCTGAGAACGTGTCCGAACTTGCACAACACGTGTTGTATAGTAAAAATTATTAACCAAGTAAATATCTTAATCATTACGCGGATATTAAAAGTGAACAAGTGATCTTAAACCAGTGAAAAAAAGAAAGTAAGTACTTATCTATATAAGAAGACCAATTTAAAAAAAACTAACAAAATCCATGTAGGTCCTACCTACCTAAGTAGTTTTAATAAACTCTCAAAATTACATCGTTATTCTAGTTAAGATTGAATAAAATCTATTTCTCGATTATAAACATACTAATAAAGCAGTAAGTTTTGTTAACCTTCGAATGCAAAAAATAAACAGGTAGTAGGTATTTTACCGAGGAGTTTTTAAGCATATTACTATAAAAAAAAAAATATTTTACATTAATTTTACTGGCAAGTTATTTTTTAAATTTACAAATAAATACTTTTTTTACAGATTTGAAAAAACTGAAGAGGTGGCAGCATTACCTACCTACTTGAAAACGGACAGCAACTTCACCTACCTTTATTCACAGGTACCACTATTACTAAAATACTTCGTAGGTTTTCCACTAAGGTAGCTCTTACAAAAATAAGAAGAATTTCCTTTCACGCAGGAAATAAATACAATATTAACCATTTTAGCTTCATTAATCATAAAATTACTGCTTGCATTATTATTTTATCGTTAATAAATTGAGTTATTAATAATCTTATGTAGGAACGTACTTCATCATCATCATCACCACCATCAGCCTAATAGCAGTCCATTGCTGAAGGACATATGCTACTCATAATGAGCACCATTGCGTCCTGTTATCAGCTTGACGCATCCAGTTTCTACCAGCCTTTCGCATACTTACTTAATAAATTTGTTTTTATTTCAGGTTTTGGATCGAAGAAATTCCAGACGCTATCTAATAAATCATCGAGTCTCCAGTCCAGCATACTAACGATTTAATGTTAATATTATAGTTTAAGGTACTAGTTAGTGTATTAGTATAACATTAGGTATTGTAATTATAAAAAAATATTTACTAAAGAAACCTTCAGCTATTGCAGTTCAAATGATGAAACTGTTAATAACTGAAGGTTTATTATTTGTTTTTTTTTCTTCCAGACAAAAAGTCGCATTTGGTATTAAATGCGCGGTAAAAAAATCGCATTTGGTATTTAATGCGTGGTAAAAAAGACGCATTTGGTTTTCAGTGCGCGGTAATAAAGACGCATTTGGTTTTCAGTGCGCGGTAATAAAGACGCATTTGGTTTTCAGTGCGCGGTAATAAAGACGCATTTGGTTTTCAGTGCGCGGTATAAAGTCGCATTTGGTAATTAATGCGCGGTAATAAAGACGCATTTGGTTTTCAGTGCGCGGTAATAAAGACGCATTTGGTTTTCAGTGCGCGGTATAAAGTCGCATTTGGTAATTAATGCGCGGTAAAAAGACGCATTTGATTTTCAATGCGCGGTAAAACAAAGTAAGTATTGGTATAATTGGTAAATAGCTTTAACTTATAAAAGTAGGGTTTAGTGTGAGGTAGCTCATGGGTTTCCCGCTGTATGTACTAGACAACACAATGGTGAGAGATAATCCTACCTCGGGCTCTCAGGGTGCTACTTACCACGGTTCACCCAACCGATGTGTTTGCCTTTTCACAAAACAAAGAGAGTTCGCTCTCTGGGATATTCTTGAGTTTCCTCAGCTGAACTATTAAAACTATGGTAAAAGCTAGGTAGACAGAGAGGTAATTCATGAATTTTCCCTTGTACGTGTTAGACATCACAATGGTGAGAGTTAATCCTACCTCGGGCTCTCAGGGTGCTTCTTACCACGGTTCACCCAACCGATTTGTGTTTGCCTTCACAAAATAATGAGTTTGCTCTCTGGGATGTTCATGAATTTCTCAAGTTGTAGAAACATATATATCAACTTTATTTACTCTCCGAGTTTCTTGCCTGTTCTTTCCTCGGAAGAGAGTAGGTTCCGAACAGGTGGTAATTATTTAGTTAGTAAAAACTTTAAGCACCAAATCATTCATCAAGTGTAAGACATCACAAACGGTGAGAGATAATCCTACCATGGGCTCTCAGGGCGATACTTACCATGGTTCGTCCAGCCACTTTGTATTTGCTTTTACACATTACAGTCGGTGAGAGGTAATCCTACCTTGGGCTCTCAAGGTGCTACTTACCATGGTTCACCAAGCCGATTTGTATTCGCTTTTACATATCACAGCCGGTGAGAGTTAACCCTACCTTGGGCTCTCAGGGTGCTACTTACCATGGTTCACCCAACCGTTTGTGTTTTCATTCACAAATAAGTAGGGATAGAAATTATTAGAAAGAAAATTAGCTGTGCGCAATACTGGTTGAGAGATAATCCTACCTTGGGCTCTCAAGGTGCTACTTACCATGGTTCACCAAGCCGATTTGTGTTCGCTTTTACATATCACAGCCGGTGAGAGTTAACCCTACCTTGGGCTCTCAGGGTGCTACTTACCATGGTTCACCCAACCGTTTGTGTTTTCATTCATAAATAAGTAGGTATACAAATTATTAGAAAGAAAATTAACTGTGCGCAATACTGGTTGAGAGTTAATCCTGCCTTGGGCTCTCAAGGTGTTACTTATCAAGGTTCACCAAGCCGATTTGTAATTCACTTTTACATATCACAGCCGGTGAGAGTTAACCCTACCTTGGGCTCTCAGGGTGCTACTTACCATGGTTCACCCAACCGTTTGTGTTTTCATTCATAAATAAGTAGGTATACAAATTATTAGAAAGAAAATTAACTGTGCGCAATACTGGTTGAGAGTTAATCCTGCCTTGGGCTCTCAAGGTGTTACTTATCAAGGTTCACCAAGCCGATTTGTAATTCACTTTTACATATCACAGCCGGTGAGAGTTAACCCTACCTTGGGCTCTCAGGGTGCTACTTACCATGGTTCACCCAACCGTTTGTGTTTTTATTCACAAATAAGTAGGTATACACATTATTAGAAAGAAAATTAACTATGCGCAATACTGGTTGAGAGTTAATCCTACCTTGGGCTCTCAAGGTGCTACTTACCAAGGTTCACCAAGCCAATTTGTATTCGCTTTTACATATCACAGCCGGTGAGAGTTAACCCTACCTTGGGCTCTCCGGGTGCTACTTACCATGGTTCACCCAACCGTTTGTGTTTGCCTTCACAAAGCAGTGAGATATATTTCCTACCAAGCTCTTTGAAAATATTAATCGCAGATAGTAGGAAATGACTGTTATAAAAAACGTCTGTTAGCGACCAAGCGATGTAAGATCCAGCAGACCATAAACTTCTTCTCAGTTATTGGGAGTTCTAGAACACCGGCGGTTTAGCCGGCAGAACAAACCGTAGTGAGCGTAGCGAACGGAGTGAGTGAAGCGAACGAAGGTGTTCTGACGGCTAAACCGCTGGTGGTCTAGAACTCCCAATAACATACTACTATTGACATCTTCAATGACAACTTCAAAACCTACAAAACCTACTTAAGTTGTTTTATTTACCTTGTATTATTCGGTAACAATATAAATCGAAATCCTAAACCTTAAGACCTAGTAATCTTGAAATGTTAAGGGTATGTTCATTGCATTGTAGGTGTGTTCCTACTAACAATGAATTTTATGAAATTCCGTCCCTGGAGACATAGTTAAAGTTGACGTTAAATAACCTCTACTTACCAAATCTCTTTTTTGAATATAATTACCATTTAATTAAACTGTCTTTAAAAACTTAGTACTCGGCTTGCTTGTGACTCGGTCCACCGCAGCCCTTTGTTTGGGGTTGGCACTTAGCCGGGTGACGCAGGTGTGTTCCGGAGACGTGCCCAATCAAGGGACGACAAATTGTTCAGAGCCCTTTCATGATGTTTGCCGCTTCCAGCCCTTCCCAAGGAATGTCTGCAGACGGGACCGCATTCCTGGGCCAGCGACCATGTAAGGCTTAGGGTTAAACGACTTTACCAAAATTATAATTTTCTGTACGGTTAACTTAGACTGTTTGGTATTAAATCCTCATTTGAAAATTTGCTAAAAGTGCATTTGAAACCATGGGGTGCTGTTCGAATTCCATTGAATACGACTATAATATTCCACAAAATATAATTCTAACCTGCACCTAACGTGTTTCTCTTCTCTCTAACCTCAATATATACTTCTAATAATGTGCTTCGTCCGTATTTTGTGTATTGAATACCTTGCAATCGGAAAATATGTGAATCGCTTAGCAATCGTAGGTCCATTATAGAAGTAGAACAGTCTAGAGGTAACCGCCAGACCACTTCTGTAATGAAACGACCCCCTCTATTATTCATGTGGTACTAAAGAACGCGCGGTACTAAAGCGTTTAGTTTATCGCCTCCACCTCGGTTAGTAGGTAACCTTCTGAACGCCTTTCCTAATTCATGAACCCTGTGTGCACGGATCTTTAGATAAGACTATTGTACTCTCACGTAGACGGTTTGTGCTTCAATAGATTTTTCAATCAATGACTTAACTTTTAAGAAATTCCGGATTTTATCATCCCACAATTTTGACCATCACAGATTCTACCATTATAGTCATATTACAACTGTGTTTAATATTATTTGAAAATAGGTTTTCAAGTAGATAGTTAAGTGTTAGTTGTGCAACGAATATTATGCTAGGTGTGCAACCAGTTACATGGAATGTAAAGAGAAGGCATGTAGCGAATGTTACAGTCTTGAATTGCCTTTGACTACATGATATCCTGTCCTAAAATTGGAAGATATCCTCACCCTACTCTTATCCTACTCTAAATGGGGTCGACACAACATGTTTTTCTTCCATTTTCTTCTATCAAACGTCATCTCAAAATAGAAGTGAGTATCTTACTCATATAATCTCTCACATAATCCATGCATCTTTTCTTTATCTGTCCCCTGTCTCACTATAATGATGAGATAATATAAAAAAAAAATGTAAAAAGGTAGTTTTAATAACAAATAAAGCTGGACACTATTACGCAGCATCATGTAGCCCCAAACTTAGCAGAGCTTGTAATATGGGAACTAAGTGATATCAGTCACATAAATATTGGATACACAATTCATGAACAAGTCGACTTTAATATTATTTACGCTATCTACCAATTTTAGACGTTCTAAGTTATTATTTTTCACCTAAGTACAAGGAGGCAGTAAATCCTGTCCTCAGTAAACACACATTGCTCCTCCGTCCCATTTAGCGGAGGGTCCTCAAGGCGACGTCTCTGCGTCTAGGTATTCTACCGCAACTCTAAGAACTAGAGGTCGCCCTATACGAGCAATTTTCAAAGTGTTGTTGACTAATCGGATATATTTTAGGATGAATCTTTTTGTCAACTTCTTCGTATGAGCTATTGACTGACTCCAGTGCAAAAATAGTGACTTTTTTGCCTCCAGTAGGTGTTAGTCTAAAGGTCAGAAAATGTCCAGATGCTACAAAAACAACTAGTCAAGAACAAATGCCGATTCCTTTTCGACAGGAGTGAATTGACCGTATCATTGATGTCAGTGCACGCGAGTCCATTATGTGGAATGATTAACGTGCTGTTTGAGTCGCAAGTAGCCAATCATATGGACGTACGTTACATTGTCATTACACAAGTATGATTGGCTTGTGAAATGACAATGTGCAAATAAACAGACTACAATTCAACGACTTCTCCTCCGCGTGAAGGTGCGCCTGAGATGCAAAAGTTTTTAGGTTAGATTCCCGCCACGAGACAAATCTATTTACGGGTACTTACAAAAAAGTAATTCATAGTTAATATTCATAGAAAACACCCAGACACGAGACAAATACTTGCAGATCATACAATCATTTGTCTTCACTGATAGTGTCCAGTATTAAATAAATGTAACCACGGTTATAAATAACACGACAATAAATTGCTCAACATGAATTGCCCGTGTGCATCTCCTAGGACAGAACAAGTGCAGCCTGCTGAAAGCTGTGGTCATTAAAACGGGTACTTAGCTGGATACATTCACTTGTCTGCAGCGACAGGCGATGTATGCGTCGCTTTGTAACCGTACGAAACAGTCACGGAAAATGCTGAAAATAAAATGAGAATAATGGCGAAAAATAATAATACTGCGGGTATAATTGGAGGTAAAAAAGGACAATCCTTTGCGTTTTTAGATAGCTATGGTTTGATAAACTATAAACTATCCTAAAGTTGCATTTGGTAAACCTTTTTATTCATCACAGATTGAAATTGAATTCGGATTGGTAAACTATTATTTTTACATGGTACATTCAAAGTTCAGAGCTTAAGTTACTCGGAGGTCTTTGATATTACTTGAAAGGTAGGACGGGACATATTAGAGACATTCAGAGATTGGCGGCCTCTGTGGCGCAGTGGGCGAAGGTCCGCCTGAGACGCAGAAGGTTGCGGGACAAATGTTTGCATGTTCTGTAGATATTTGTCTCGGGTCTGGGTGTTTTCTATGTATGATATGTATGTATTTACAAAAAAAAAATATGTGTAGTTAATTAATCATGTGGTTCCCATAATACAAGCTCTGCTTAGTTTGGGGCTACATGATGCTGTATGATAGTCCAGTGTTATTTATTTATTTATTCAGGGTTTTCTTAAGCATTGTTAAATTTTGTTAGAAAAATATCAGATACATACTTCATTACAAATACACGAAATCTGTGGCGCAGCAGGCGAAGATCCGCCTGAGATACAGAAAGTTGCGGGTCCAATCCCCGCCGCGGGACAAATGTTTGTATGAATTGAAAATATTTGTTTCGGGTCTGGGTGTTTTCTATGTATATTATGAATGTATTTATCAAAAAAAATATTTAGTATTATATCAGTCAAGTGGTTCCCATAACACAAGGTCTGCCTAGTTTGGGGCTACAATATTTACAAGCAAACAGGTTACATCACCAGAATTCACCGCTAGGCTCACCGTTTGGTTCATAAATACTCCAGCATACGCACACAACCTGTCGATACCTGAACACGACTTGGGCGGGCCGGGTGCCTGCCTCTTGGAATATATTGACGCTTCTACTACACCATGCAAATTGCAAATAGAAAGAACTAGCTTCCGCACACGACTTTGTTCGCGTAATAACACTAATCCTAGGCAGGAAAAATGTCGGGGAGACCAAAATTATGATTTTTTAATGCCAGAGCTAGCAGACGAACAGACGGGCCACCTGATGGAAAGTATTCACCACTGCCTATGGACACCATACCTGCATCGAGCCATAGCAATATGCTGCCGGCCCTTGAGTAAATGATATACCTGCCTTTTAAAGGACCCCGTGTCGTAACTCTGAATTAAAACCGCAAAAGGGAGCTTGTTCCACACCTACTATCATTAGATGGAAATAATAATTGACAAGGAGAGAGAGAGCGAGCGAGAAAGAGAGAGAGAAAAAGAGAGAAAGAGAGATTTGCCAATCCTGCTCCGCCGTGAAAGAATAAGAATCCTTACAATTACAACCGAACATACTTTCGTATAATAATATTAGTGAGATTTCAGAAAAGTTGTTTTTACATTGCTGCAATATTTACTGAATACAAAATGACATGTTTACTTTTTAAATGGATGATTGCTTGAGGTAGACACATATTATACGGAGCATAATTTCTAGGCTAGGAAAATTTATCCTAGTTATTATATCGTTGAGGTAATCATTTTGTAGTCGGGAATTTTCTAATTTAGTATGTAAAGTGTGGCTTACTTACTGGAAAGTTTTGTAGACATAAGTATTTAAAGAGCTAATTTTTTTAATTGAGATAAACCAAAAAATAGCGAATCCATTAAATAAATGAAATAATGATCTTCGAAATCTCATTTGCTGACGATTAAAAATTAAAACAGAATTGAGAACCTCCCTCTTTTTTTTAAGTCAGTTGATAATCTGTCGTTGATAATCTTAATACACGTTGAAATAGTGTTCCAATCTTTCTATGTTCTTTTAGGGTGGCTAAAAAATCTGATACCAGAGATGCAAAAAAACCATTAAATGAGAAGTAAGCTAAAAATATTCTTAGCAATTAATGCAATCTTCATAAGATGATGTTGAGTGTTGTGATGAGAGTACTCTCGGCAAAAATATTATTGTGTAGTGTCTGCAAGTATATTGATATAACTTTTTACTGAAGAAACTAGCTTTTTACCGCGGTTTTGGTTGCGTTAAAGTAGATTTTCTAAATCAAGTTATTTTTTTCCCTTGGTTACAGTACTTTTTCTAGATAACCGTACCTTACAATAAGTACAAATTCTGTACCCCTCACAACGTGTATGTGAAATTTCATGATAATTATTTGAGTAGATAACTTGACCGCGTAAGGCCTGGACTGACCGACTGGGCCACCGAGCTAACAGCTAGTCTTCACCTCATCTGGACTTCTGACCTCTGACTAGCACTAAAGGCATAAAAACGTAACAAACAAACTCACTTTCAAATTTATATATATATTAGCTAAGAAGTTAGGATGGCTTGTAAAGTTATGCCATAATTCTACTTAAACGCTTGCAAGGCAGCTGATTTCTTTAAACTTTATCCTCAAGGATTTGTTTGGAGAGGTTAGGCCCGTTTTTAGTCGAAGCCACAATCATTGGATCAAATGAGTTGACTCGGTGATGATTATGAATGTGGCTTCTTCTTACTATTAGGGTGGCCACGCACAGCACAAGGTATAAGATTTAAGTTTTTATATGGAATTATTTCAGTCAGGAACTGTCCTGCTATAGCAATGGCAACAATAACAAAAAAATATCTCCGAACTACTTTTCTTTATCAGAGAATTCAAGTCAAAATTCACTTAATCTATTTAATTTCACTACACTTATGTCTTATTTCGAACGTTGATTTTTGACAACATATATCTGGAAACTTGGAAAGTATTAGAGAATAAAATAAAACAAAATGACACTACTACCTACCATCGTTGTGACCAGATGAAAATTTGGTCGTCCAAATTCACCCTGTATAAAGTTACTTACATTCCACAGAATAAAAATATATGACTGAATGACAAGCTTCCCCTGCAACTGACGTTACGCATAATGGCGCAAACTTCGGAGGGCATCGGTAGGAAATATCAATCGCTTCAGATTGCGCCCTCTGAGGGAGGACCTTAAATGCCAAACTCACTACTTACCTAATGATGCATTACTCTGAATCACTGCTTCCCTATCTACTAACAATATTATACAGAGGAATTTGTACTCTACTAAAACGTGATATGGTGGGAATTGAGTAGGTATTCCACAACTATTCAATATTATGGAAATGCCAAATGCAGATAGAGCGGTGTCTCGTGCAAATACCATGTCTTGTACCTTTGGTTTACCTCGACGGAATGTGACATTACGTCAAGGCTTATTATACACAACAATTTGGTAGCGGGATTGCTACTATCGCATTCTTCATCATCATCATCGATCTATAGCAGTCCACTGCTGGAAATAGGCCTCCACTAATGAGTGCCGAATTCCGCCTCTACTAACCTTTCGCAGAGTGTGAGTCCATCTAGCCAGAAGGCGTCCTACACTACGTTTTCCGAGACCCGGTCTTCTTAAGCTATTTGTACGCACGCGGCGCTGCCCTGCAATCTCAGGACTCCACTGGAATGTTATCTTTGCCCTGAAGTCATACTTACTAATATTAATGTACTAGTGGCCCGTCCCGGCTACACACGGGTTAGGGCACTTTTTTTACACACCTTTGGTTACGTTACTTAAGTTTTAGTAAGGATCCCTAATCTCTAGCAAAAAATATAACCTATGTTACTCAGGGTAAATGTAGCTTTCCAATGGTGAAAGAATTTTTGAAATCGGCACAGTAGTTTTTGAGTTTATTCATTACAAACATACACACACACACACACACACACACACACACACACACACACACACACACACACACACACACACACACACACACACACACACACACACACACACACACAAATACACATAAAATGTATCAATATAATTAATTATTAATATCTTATGAAAGTAACTGTCAATTGGTGTTGCTGGCCTTGCGGTCAGCGACTACCAGCACGCACGCAGCTGATGTGTACTGCGGCAGCCCTAGCGTCAGAGGGCACCACTGCTGCAGTTGGAGAATCGTTGGCGAGGACGAATACTGGATTGGAGGGAGATAATAATAATAAATATCAACCTTCAGTTGCTAAACCAATTTCATTGCAAGTGGTATCGACATACGTAATATTTTTTACTTAGTCACCACGCAAGTGATTCGTGTGGAATTACTTTATCGGTCATCACCATTTCAGCCATTTTCAGCGCACTGCTGGGCATAATTCCTTCGATTGTGCCACGCGTTTCGATCCGGCACTAGCCTGATCTACAACTAAGTTGATAAATATGTCAATAGCCTTAACTAGCTACTTCGCTCACGTAGTACATGATAAAAAATAACCTATATAAAAGTTTACTAATAATATGTCAACGCCTATAAGCTTTTTCTAGTAGTATATAATGCTCAAATAATAATATGCCTAGTATACACATCATCATCGTCATAATCATCGTCAGCCTATAGCAGACCACTGCTGGACATAGGCCTCCCCTAATGAGCGCCATTGCGCCCTGTCCTGAGCTCGACGCATCTAGCCTCTACCAGCAGCCTTTCGCAGATCGTCACTCCACCTGGCTGGAGGGCGTCCTACACTACGATAACCGTTGGGGTAAATGTATACACATAATGCTAAATTACTGCGATACGTTCAGTAATTTTGATATGAATGAGTAACTAACCAGTTTCAAAAATTCTTACGTTTCAACTGGCGCGATAACATCTACTAACAAAAGTACCGATTTCTTACCAACTCCATAAAATCGTTCGGAGCCCTAGACGTCATTAACAAAGGCACTCCGAATGATGCATAACCATCAAAACATAAATAGCGCCGGCGTAAGCGGCTTATAGAAAAATCAATTCCGTTTGTTCTGACCAGTAGGGCGACCACAGGAATCCTCGCGCAGAATTCCTTACGCATTACCTTACGTTACGTTATTACCTTATGCATGTTTTAGATGTTTTGAAGAAACAAATAGGATTGATTTAACTATAAATATTAATAATAAATAAATTATGCCGGAAATTTTCAAACAACTTCATATATAGTCCCAAAGTAAGCAGAGCCTGGGATATGGGTACTACATGACTGATATAAATACTACTTATATACATAATGGGTTTTTTTTCCATAGAAAACACCCAGACCAATCTTTGCAAATCATTTAAAGGCATACAAATATTTGTTTCGCGGCGTGAATCGAACCAACAACCTTTCGTTGGCTTTCACCAATACCAACACAGAGGTCGTCTATTAGACAAAAAAAACTATAACGATAAATAAGAATTGAAGATTACTATTGAAGATCTCTATCTTCAATCGATTTGTGTTCTCAGTATTTTATTTGACCTTTTACCAGAAGGTAGTCGGAGGCAAGTCAAATATGCTTTGCTTACGGCTAGTATTCACGTGCGAGGTTGCAAGCCCGTTGCACTTCTGATGAGAATGAATGAAAAATCACTAAAATTAATCTTTAATTTTAACACGTTAGCTGCTGGCCTTGCACATGACTCTCCGTGCCCCATCCACGAGGAGGGAGAGGACGTGAAGAGTCAAATTTATGTTTTCAGAGTATATCACAATAATACTGTAAATACGAATGTTTGTTCCCCTTCAACTGCTAAACGGCTGGACATATTTGGATAAAACTTGGAATCCATAGTTTAATTTCATTTTAGCTAGTTTTTATTTGGATACAACGTGAACTAAGCTGAGGGCGCAAATTACGTTTGTATAATCTAATAATAAGTCGTAATGGGTGACAGGGCGCAATGGCAATCATTGAGGCCTCCCCAATGAGAGCCATTTACTGTGCTTGGCAGACAAATTGGTAATTTTTGTATTAGTGTAAAAAAATTGAAGGCCCTTTTCTTCACCGGGAGCACCATAGTACAAATAACATGAAACTGCTGTAACTTCTCAAAGAATGCATACCCGAGTCGTGTAACCCTACTTGTGTCGACAGAATTAATTTCCTGGACTATAACTCTCATATATTGGATGTTCGACGACAGTAGCGAGTGGCTCAGATTTATGGCCGGTGCCGCGGGCAGGTGGGCCACAGTGCTACCAGTAGGAAATCTTATAACCTTTAAATTCGTTTTAAAACTTAACTTATATTGAAAAACCATTTTGCAATATAATCCTTAAACTGTATTTCTGTGTAATAATTCACATCAAGTTACATGTTAATCAGTTTTTATAAAGCAATAATTTTTTTAATCCTTAAATTCGTTTTAAACATAGACTTTTCTTTGAAAACCCAATAGAATCTTTGAACTCTTTCTATGTGTTAAAATACTTATGAAATAAAATGGAAATCATTTTTTTTTGTTTAAGAAAACTAACATTTTCTTTAGCCTTGTATTAAATAAAACACGCGTAGTGGTTTTTCACAGATTAACAGTTTGTTTTTAAGTTCATAAATAAGCAGTAGACAATGTAGGTCACTATAAATTACAGTAAAAAGATGGTGCTAGGTATTTCAAATGCATTATTTTGATATTAAATTCTAACAGTATCAACGACCAAATATATAATGAAACTAATTAATCATCATCATCAGCCTAAAGCAGTCCACTGCTGGATTAGGGAATGAGCGCCACTACGCCCTGTCCTCAGCTTTACGCATCCAGCTTCTAATAGAAGCCTTCCGCTAATTGTCACTACACCTGACCAAAATAAATAAAAAGTTTCAAGAAAAATCCAGTTAACGACAAATATTATACCTTTTAATTTCAGCTATGTAGTATTCAATGGGCAATAAATTTCAAGTGATACAAAGTATTTCGTATGCAAAGAATGCTACGAATTACTTCACAATAGCCTAGGCAGGTACGTACGTACAGTGCTATGAAAATCCATTATAATTAAATCCTACAAAGTAGATATTAAGACGATTTCCGGCGCATAAAGTGCTACGAAGTGCTACGCAAAGTGCTACGAAGATAAATGAACCTAAATAAAATGATACACTACAAAGCAAAACGCAAACTAAAATGCTAAGAATCACTACGCTAAACGCCTACTTTCTAGATTCACACTATGTCCCAAAGTCCCACTGTGCCCCATACGTACGGAATATTGCGTACCTCCTTCTACGGGACTATACCTTCGCATTCTTGTCTCGACCCCTCGAGGAAATAAAACCTTTTATTTCGTTAGGGTTATTGAACTTGTTATTAATGATTCCCAAATAAAATGTTATTGCTGGTATTTGTATAGGATTATTAACTATAGTTATCGGTATAGGAACAGTGGTCTCTAATGGAAACATAAATCAAGAATAATTTTCTTTATATCAATCAAGAAAATATAATTATTAACCTTGTTATAGAATTCAGGAATTAATCAGTGAATCATCATAGTGGCGTTTTCTTTTTTCGGTATAACATCTTATTCTATTGATGATGCATGGTACTAGGTTAACAATCATCTGTATGTTATTCCTAATCTAGAACTACATATTAGCGCAATCTGTTCAGTAGTTTTGGCATGAAGGAAAAATTTATATTTTATGTCATGATGCTGTGTGATTTTTCCAGCATTATTTATTTCTGCCAAAATTTCACCACACGCTTACGATATTAAACGTTGAAAAGCCGTGATTCGGCCTCAGTCAGAATCACTTAGAACTAAGTAAAAAAATATAATTATTATGACCGTTCCATGCAAATACATATATGAAAACTTAATGTATGTCCGAAAACATATAAATCTATTAAAAAAATAGCGACAATCATAATGTTAACACTAGAACTAAAGATAAACTATCTGTACCTATGTAAGGTTCCATAAAGTTAGTCAATCATTTAAAGGGCAAAGTGTACACTTTTTTAACAGAATCCCAAATGACATGTTTAATTTATCCTAAATGAATTCAAAAATGTTGTTAAATGTAACTGTCTCCAACTCCCTCAAAAACAATGTAATAGTTAAGAATAAAGTTTGTAAAAAACAAGGTTAAAAAAAATATAAGCCAAGCAGAGCTTCTTGCCAATTCTTCTCTGCCTGGTCGCATTGATGATAATGATGGTCGCGTTACGAATGGTTGTAAATTTAAATTGAAAATAAAATTTCGAAGTGTACTTAATGTGCTTACTGAATAAACGTATTTTGAGTTTGATTTTGATTTTGAGTCAAACTTTTGAGTAACAGGCCTCGCAAACACGATGCTTTGTCGTCGCGGTTAGTCGCGAGCGTCTGTCATATCTTGCTGACGCGACTGTCGCCGTGTGTGCGGAGCTTTGAACAAAATGTATAAAAATTGTCCCCCGCAGCTTGTCGTAGCATCTAATAGCTGACGCTTATCGTCCAATGTGCGCAGGCTGTTAATGTTACTGTTTTCACACGGTAGACCACAAAGAGTGGTGACACACGGGTGTTTTTTGGGCGAATTTTTCCACACACTTAGTGCCACACGGCAACTGCGTTGTGTTGCGTTGCGATGCGCTGTCGCAATGCAATGCCGTTAGAACTACGACTTTGCAGGGTCCCGGTGTAGATAGGCATAATTTATTTGCCACTTAGCACACACAATACACAATACTCAATAGGGTAGTGAAGTTACAAAAAGGTTGTAATATATGTATGTTTGCGACAGCAGCAAAAGGACCTCGACTCGGCCTAATGCCTACAGCCGTAGTGTGTAGGGTGTGTTAGGTCGTTCTTTGGACAAAAATAGAAATAAATACCGCACCGTATGCCATCACTCTTAAACTCTAACTCAAAGAACTGTAGGTAAATACACTCGCCACAAACACTCTCGTATTAATTTCGCGTAATTAAGTGACAATTAGCGCCACTCAAAGGGCCGCGTGCCTTTGAGAGGAATGTTGATCAAGTAATTAGCAACTTACATAAACGCTTGGGCCTAACGGGAAGTGAGAAGATGTGACGAAGATGGATGTGGTTATATGAATGTTTAAAAGAAAGACAGAAGAAAAAGAATCAAGATGTTTCTTTCTTTCTTTCTTGGTTATTTAAATTTATATAACTGTAGCTAGCTTCCGCCCCCGGCTTCGGTAACGTGGTGCCCGGTTGAAAACGATAGATAAACTATTCAGATATATAACTATGTGTATTCCAAGTTTCATCTAAATCCGTTCAGCCGTTACGGAGTTTAGCGGACACACATACACACACACACACATATACACATACACACACACACACACACACACAAATTTATTTCACATTTTTATTATTAGTGTGATGATATGAGATAACGCTGACTGACAACGTACAGCCGAAGACTTAAATTTCGGAATATGCCGTCGTGAAGGGATGCCATAAGAAAGAAAGGAATTGCCTTTATTCCATTATTCACATTCTGTGGTGTTCTGAGACGAACTCTAGCGAGTTCATGTTGAATAGTGAATAACCGACTGAGACGCAAGAGATTGCGGGTACGATACCCGTGCGACAAAAGTTTACATGAGTTTTTCAGTCATGTGATTTTTCCCATAGGTAACACAAGTTCTTTAGTTTATGCTGATATGATGCGGCGTGATAGTATCCAGCATTATTTATTTATTTGATTACCTTCTTCCGATCTGGAAGTTATAATGTACCCAAAATTCCTGATACCCGGGATATA
Organism: Horisme vitalbata; assembly: GCA_951804965.1. Classification (NCBI taxonomy): domain Eukaryota; kingdom Metazoa; phylum Arthropoda; class Insecta; order Lepidoptera; family Geometridae; genus Horisme; species Horisme vitalbata. Next base: position 18,472,463 of record OX638092.1, on the reverse strand, counting down.
CGGGAAAGAATCCCAGTCAAGGAGGGTCAATGCTACTTGTGTGTGCGTGTGTGACTTTTGTTATGTGAGCTCATCCGTTCACCAATTACCAATATTGTTCATGTAAACGGTGAACAAAACAGTAAAAAAAACCGTGCGGAAACCCGCGGTTTAGTCAGCTCCACACGTATTTACCAATTGACCATGTCTTTCCTGTGGGTAACACCGATTAGGTTGAGAAAATCGTATAAGTGCTGAGCTGGTATACCATCTAACCATGTTAACCATTTTCAGGCACTATAGTGTCCCGGTCAGTGAGTAAAAATTACCACCTTAAAATAAAATTTAGCACTTTATAAATCATGTACAATAAACACCAGCCTAAATCAGACAAATACTACATAGGCCTCCCCTGAAACGAAGGAGGATATACCAAAGATCCTCACGCTGGGTTGGGGATCGCAAAGCCCAATTCTCGCACCGTAGACGTTGTTGCTCATCGATGGTCAGGTAATCTGGGCAAGGCATCTGTGCTGTGCCGCAATAAACCGGCTCCAAGAGCCCTTTTTATGGTCACGGGATGGTGAGGTTGGCTTTTAGGTTCCGAAAATTTAAGTCGGAACCCCTTCACACCCCGTGTTATGTGAATATTTCCTAGATCATGGATAAAAGCGAGGCGCGAACACAACTTAGGGCAATAAATCGGTGCCTCGCAAAGTTTCCATTGAGCCGCGTGAGCGCTCGAACTGGGCTAATGGGCGCTCGCGATTGAAACGTCCCAAGAATGATATATGCCTTTAGATTTATGTACGCAAGCTGGTACAACCAGTAGCTTAGTTTAGAAGCATGTCACAGAGTTGTGTTGCAGGATCGCATATCGTCAGCACGCGCTCTTTTGTTTGTACATCACAGGTATTGGTACAATTAGTAGCTTTGCAAAAGTGATACCTTCATGCGACGAAGTAGGAAGTATAAACAAGCATTATCTTCATCATCAGCCTATAGCAGTCCACTGCTGGACATACGCTTCCCCCAATGAGCGCACTTGCACCCTGTTCTCAGCTAGAATTCAGTTCAGCAGCCTTTCGCAAATCTTCACTACTTCTAGGCCGAGGGATGACGCCCTACACTAATTTTTCCGAGACACGGTCTCCACTAACTACACAGGATTTTTTTGATTATCAAAAAAAAGGGTAACTTAGACGGGGTAATGTAATGTAAAAAAGCAGTAAAATTTTTGGTTACGTTACAAAGACAAAATTATTTCAAGTGAAAGTTTCAAGAAATCCCGCATGAATTTATTGTCATGAGACAATAAATTCATTCATTACTACTTAGATAACTAAGTAGTACTATTATTTCTAGATTTCAGATTCATCCGAAGCAAAAAGCATAGATATTAAAAACATTTTCACTGCTCACTTACTTTCGTCTTTCTAATAACAGTAGGATAAGTTAGGATTTAATAAATCAGGATAAATATTCTCAGTTTATGGCTCGAGTGAAAAATGTCTTGAAGTCACAATAATCGAGAACCTCTTTGTGAAGTTATAATGAGGAGAGCTCGTTACAGCTCTAATGAAATGTAACTAGGTACAATGGAGTGAACGATTATAGGATACAACTTGAAAGGCAATCCGATTGAACGATTTTCAAATTTTCATTGAAAATATCTTGAAGAGTATTTTTGCTTCACTGGTATAATTGGATACTTTGTCCAAAAGTTATACAATTTCAATTAGATTCCGAAGTTAATAGAGAATAATGTAAATTATTTTTACTTCTTTATAATTTTCAATTTCCCGATTTATTTTATTTTTATTAAATTATGGATAGCATTTAATTTTATATATTTACCCGATTGCGAAAGACGGTTTTTTTTCTTTAAATTTTTTAAGAATAGACAGGTATTTTATTATAGTTGAGAATCTTAATTTTTAAAATTGTCTAGTTCTGGGCAAAGTTTTGCAAATTTAGAAGTTCCAATTTACATATTTTCTGAACCAAGCAAACGTTCAATAAACAAAAACATACATTCAGAAGTACATTTTTACATATCAGACACACATTTTCGACGACAGGTCCGCCTGAGACACATAAGGTTGCGGGTTGGATTTTCGCCGCTGGCACTTTTTATTTGCATTTTTCTATGTAAAGTAAGTAAGTATTTATAAAAAATATGCTTCAAAGTAAAATATCAGTCATGTAGTTCCCTTATTACAGGCTCTGCTTAGCTTGGGGCTACAAGGTGTGATTATTGTTCATTAAAAAATCGAATCAATGTTCTTGAATATATATATTCAAGTTCATTGAATTTCCATAATTTTGTCCGTTTAAATACACAAAGAGCAAGGCAAGGCGATCTGTAAACATTCCTATTGTTAACGCAGACCTCCATAAAAACTAACGGTTATGGCGAACCATGGCATGTTTCCTGAAAACCTATAACAAACGTAGCAAAAGGTTCTTCACACCTGCGTATTGAGACATCGTGTCCATGGTAAAGTTAGCGCTACGCAAAATTGTTATATCTAATATTAAAATTTTAATGTGCTTGTTGGCTATGTAAATTTATAATAAGGTACCAGAAAAATTGAAAGCCCAAGATAAGGATGAAATTTTTGCAAATCATTTAAAGGATATGTTATGAAATAAAATATAGGTACTATTCTCTTCAAGAATTTATAAATGATTCAAATCATAATAATAAGAATCAGTAATCGATAGTTTTATGTACCTGTTTAAAATATTGGTCTGCTCTTACTCACTGTTGTGAACACCCTAACTAGGTACGTACGTATTAAAGTATCAAATTTTTCGACCTGACTAAACTTTAATGTACCGTATATGTAATATAATTGCAATAAATATTGAATTCTGAATACTGATAGTAGACTGCGGATCTACAAAGATGGTAAAACAAATACCATCATCATCAACATCACCCCATAGGCCTCCCCTAATGAGCGCCATTGCGCCCTGTCCTCAGCTCAACGCATCCTTCTTCTACCAGCAGCCTATAGCAGATCGTCACTCATGTGGTCCATAATCAATCTGAGTAGCGAAGCACTTATAGCATATCTTACTTCGATATTCTTAGCAGATCATCTTGGATAAGCATCATTTTGTCAGTCACTACTTACTTAGTTTGAAGTTTGATGGATGACCGTATAATGGTGTTTAGATCTAAGCGCGTCCGCTTCCAAAAGCACGTTAATATATTGGTTTCGGCATCTTCAGTCGCTCAGTTATGTTGGAGGCCTTTTGTTGACCTAGTACAAGAATTAACCACAAGCTTATTCGAAAAAAGACGGAAGGAACAATTTTCAATTTTAACTTAGCGAACTCGTGTGTACGTTTGTTTGTCCCTACCAATATATTCACGACTTTCAGCGTTTAGCAGTAAAGTCACAGTTCGAACTGCAGTTCGTAGGTGAACGACATAGTTAAGTACCAGTTAGTAGGGCAAGAGCAGGTGTGAGATTCACTGTGCACTCGTTCTAATCTATTTTAAGACGAACAACAGAGGATGTAGTTTTGAAAGACGTATAGAAATGGCAGTAGACATTATCCTCCTTTTCTGATTAAATTATTCTTATTCGGATTTTAAACATTAATGGCCTTACTTATGAATATCTTTCAAAAGATAAACGATGCTTAGGCTATTGCCATCTCTTATCTTTGGATAATGACAAAAAGTGACAGGGCTAACTTTGAGCATTGGTAGAGTACGTAGAGTAGCGTTCATAAGTAGGGGGGTAAATGACAGTGAGTGAATGAGAGAGTGAGTGAGTTAATCAATATGAAAATATACAGGATAGTTATCCAACTCACTCGATGAGAATAAATTTTTAGTTATGCAGAAATTATGGATCACTAAAGAAAACCAAGCCTTGTTTGTTGTCGCACAGTAAATGGTTTAAAGTCATTTACAAAATAAAATATAACATCACTTGCAAAAGCAAGTCAGCAAGTTTGGATTGTCGATAAAAACCAACAATTGAAAGAGGTCAAACAAAGGATTTTATTAAATAAAGATACGATAAGAGATAAGAGGCTATACATTTCTAATTGAAAGATAGCGTCATAGATTCAATAGAATATTAAAATGAATGAGAGCCATTTCTAAAAAATACATCACTACCATTTATCTCAAGGACGGTTAAAACGAGACGTTAAAACCTACGAGGCGTAGAGGTTCACGTTAACGTATCGTTTTACTATTGTACTCACATAATACACTCTTGTGAATAGGGTTTATGTTAAAACCAGTTTTTAAACCAGCTCCTTGAATCTGGTATTTCATTTTAGTAGTATCTCATTTTCATTGTTTGAATCATCATCATCATCATCATCATCAACGACCTATAGAAGTTCCCTGCTGAATGTAAGTACCCCCAAGGATTTCCACGAAGAACGGTCTTGAGCCCTCTCCATCCACCGATTACCTCCAATCTTGACGATGGCGTCGGTCCATTTAGTAGGGATATCCATACACTTCGTTTTCCAGATCGTAGTGACCATTCGATAACCTTTATTCCCAAACGGTTATTGTTTGAATAGTGTAAGGTAATGTCAAAAAGTAATAAGAAGAGAAAAGTAAAATCATCATCCCATATAAAGCCTGTTTTAATCCACTGAAACACTGATGCGTTTAATATTATCGTATCAAAGTTATTAGAAGTATCAAATAGTAAAAATCTTAAACGAAAGACTAAGAAAAAACACCATGCATATGACAAAAAGTTACAATTTCAACCTCTGGCAAGGTATAGAAGCGACAAAGTGTCTGCTGTATTAACTTAGGTAATTAAAAATAGGCAACTCAATGAAAATAAGCATAAAATAGGCTTTCAAGTGTAAACAGCACAATCAAAAGTAGTTTGTCACGGTCAGCCAATAACAAGCGAATAATTTAAACTAATCGCTATCGACGCTGGAGACAAAACAACAAGTCACTCCTTGAGGTAGAAAGATCAGCTAGCTCATTTTCAGAAAAAAAGGCTCGTCTTTCTAATCTTCTTCTTTGTATGAGCTACTTGCGAACTCTGTTGTTGGATTTTTTAAGCTAACCGGCATCTTAGCTTGATAAGTGAAAAGGCGGGACCAACATGTTAAAGTACCGCCATCGTCGGATTCGATTATTTTTCTATTCGACTTTCGTAGTAGGTACATAGACCTAAAGACATAGACATATATTTATTAGCAAGTGAACACAAAACAACAAAATAAAAATGTTACAAAAAAATACAGAAAAAGTTTACATAAAACATGGTGAGATTGAGATGTGCTACATTGGTATATACCCTTTGCTGCTTTAGCTAATGGACGCTGCCCTGCTGTTATGGCCACTGGCTCTAATTCCGTGGGCAGTAAGCTAGCTCTGTCTACGCAAGTTGAGCCAGTGGCTACCAATAAAACCTTGTTTGACTGGGATACGAGCCGTTTAATTAAATTTCCCGCTCGTCAACAGTCTGAGCTGTAAATACCGTGCGACAGCATCGGATTTTCAACTTGCATTAGTACTTTTATTTCGTTGTTATTTAAAACTTCAATAGAACTTCAATAATTTAAACGCACTTTGTATCTTACTTTGTCGAGCGTTATAAAATGAAATTTTAGTTTTGAAATCCAAAATACGGTTACATATAATACGAAATGTTTGTTTTCTAGAAAAATATAAGTACCTACTTTTGTTGAGCTCGAGAAACAAAATATTTTATGTAAAGTAGGTCTACTTTCCATAAAATTATTTCAATAGAAATGAAACACAATGCAAACGATGTCATTTTTCCGTTTCGCATAAAAAAACTTTATCAAGAAAATTCCCGAGAAATCCACAATTTTCCCAGCAATTATTTATCTAAGGTTCAAAGCATAATCACCGGCGAACTCGCCACGAAAAATGGAAACGTCGGTATTTAGGCCGGTCGCAGACGAACTGTTCTAGTCTTGGTGAAATTATATTACTCACCTACTCACTGCTTACGACGTAGGTACGCAATGAGAGACGACTTACTAGTAGAGTTACGACTACTTATGACGTTAATTTTGAACAAAAAGACACGAAAGTTAAATTCAAAGTTAATCTTAAGATATAATCATTAATTAAATCAATACATGCATTTACAGTGGGTATTTAGATGTCATTGCTAGAATTGATTGCAATATAAAAAAAATACTTAGGCATAGTTTTAAATAATAATTGCAACAATTTTAATTTATTTCATCAAAAACAATATCTAATGGTTAAGTTTCATGCATAAGTAAACTTTTTGTGGTGGAAGGATTTTTTAACTGACCGTCTGTAACCGTCCTTACATGAAAAATTCACACGAAAAGGCGGAATCTAAATAATAAATTGTCCATTGTTAGGTCGGGGTTATCCAAAATATTTATTTATGCATACAACATAATGAATTCTCCCGAGAACTGCGATTATGTAGATTTTTTGCGTCTCCAGCTCGCTGAGTTATGTCCCTATTACGGGAATTCCCCGACTTGTAGCTCGAATTAAAAACGCTAAATTCCACCTTGAATTATAATTCAACAAAATCGTAATTCAAACTAATCTTCGAGGATTTACTTGTTGAAAAACTTTAATAAAAATGCCCATTCCACAAGATCAATTTGAAAGGCGTCTTTTTATTTGCATTAGATTTTAATAAATATGGTTGTATTTCTAGCTTACGCCCGCGGCTTCTCTCACGTGGTACGGGGATAAAAAAAAGTAACCTTTGTGTTAACCAAGGTCATAAACTAAACATATTCCAAGTTTCATCCAAATCCGCTTAGCCGTTACGGAGTTGAGTGAGTTCAAACTTACTCTCATACACAATCTTTCGCAGTTATAATATTTTCTTCTCTTTAAGTTAAAGCTGATAAAGTCAAATAATTTTTTTAAATGTTTTTTTTTATAATACGCGGGTGAAGTCGCGGGGCACCCAATATTTTTAAGTGATTTTTCAGATGTATCTGTCAGTTTTATTCTTCTCATTCTATGCTTTCATTTCGATTATCCACCACACCACACAACATCACACCAGCCTATATCAGCCAACTGCTGGACACAGGCCTTATTAGAAGGGGGATATGCCCATAATCCCCAAGCTGGGCATGCGTGTTTGGGAACGCAGGGCACGGCTTCGCGCACCACCGATGTTGCTGTCCATTGGCAGCCAGGTAATTTAGCTGTACCAGTGTTATACTGCGCTATGCCGCAATTAGCTAGCCGCCAGAGCCCCGTTTATTAGTTAGCAGGATGCACGACGTGCAGGTGAGGTTGTCCTGGGTTCCAAAGATGGGGTTTGAAACCGAATACACTTCTTTCGATTACATCATTGTGCCAGAATACAACGGTTGTGTAATCCAATAATGAAACTCGGAGGAATGACGTTAAATGAGAGCCAAAGAGGAATATAATGCTAAATTCGCAGTCCAAGTCATCAGTGAGCTCACCTCGTTACAAAGTTAAATGCAAACCCAGAATAATTTACTTTTAATTTGTTTCGAGACGGGTAAAATATAAAGGTGAGTCCAAACCAAAGAAGTTGGATTTTTTTTCTTTTTCAGATAGAGATACAAACAAGGATGAAAAGAAAGACGATGACGTCATACTTTTTGAATTCGAAAATTTAACTTTGTCAAACTATCCGTGCTCGCTGATTATCAACCAAAACAACATATTTTACTCAATAATTTTCCTTGATATTTATGTTATTTTATTATAATTTCAATTAAATTGTATACATAAAAGAGTGAAGTGATCATGGTCTCATGTTCTGTTTAAAAGTGTACAAATACACATTACCATAATCCAGATAATTATAGGTTTCATCGGTAAGAAGCATCCGCTCCATTACCTTGTATCCCTGTAAATACAACGCGTTTGACTGTAAAGATGGATAATTATATTTCTAAGAATGTACAGCTTGTGTTACGTGTTTGGCGTATTATAATGTAGAATTTTTGAGATTTATTAGTTTAAATATCACAGTAAATTTGTGCATTATAGTTGTGGTTAGTGATGGGTAGTGTCGATAATTCTATCGATAAAGGTGTAAAGTGCTCTTAAAGGTAAGAAGTTAGTGAAGTAAGTTTTGAAATAGGTAAGTACCAGAGTAGTGTATGCTTGATTGTACATAACTCTTTTATAAAATGTGTAAAGGCCTTGCGAGTTTACCATTCAGGTACGTACGGTAAAGGCAAGCTTTGTGACCGTGAAAACATTAACTCACCCACCTCATTTTATTTCAGTTAATTTGCATCTTAATAAGATATACCGCTAAGTTTTGCAATTTTTCTCCTATTCAATTTCTATTTTATATACTAAAAGAACAAAACAGATACAAGATACAAGATATTTATTTGCATAAAAAGTGTTGGTAACATTAGGTCTTAGGACTAGTTATTAAAAGTACAGGTCTTATTTAACCTTTTCAGGCATTGCAAATTAGGTTGGGTAGAGGGCGCTTCATTTACAAAGCAATAAATACTTTTGAAAGTAATGAACTACTTAACTATATATATATATATTATTGCATAAATAGAATGTTCAAAATCTATATTTAACACTGTACTGTTGATGCAGCGCATCTTTCTCGCAAAAAAAGTATGTTGCTTGTTATACTACAGCCCATCAAATTTTGGATCAGAAAAAATAAACATAATTTTCATATAAAGATACATAAAGGGACGGTGATTCTATATCTGAATCATTTTTTTTTCTTTGGTACAGCCTGTCTTTTCATGTTCTACGCCTCGCATGTCTTCTCCGCACGTGGCTATAATCTTCCAACCTAACCTTTTTTTTATTGCAGGTTATCCAGAAAGAAGAAAGAATATTTTGTTACCTATATACTTAATAATTTACTGTTGGGTAAAAGTAACTTGTATGCAGTCAATTTTTGTATACTTACACATTAGGTACTTAGGTACCTACTTATTTGTATTTGTTACTTATTTAATTAGTATGTTTAGGTTATGGTAGGCTGAATTAAAGTATATCGATTAATAAAGTATTTTATTACCACGTCACCCAAACCCTAGCCAAAAATCCGTAGGACATTTTTTAGAAACATAACTAGTTAAGTATGGATTAGTAGGTAGAGTAACAACATCGATAAATGAAAGTCGATATAAAAATGCAACTTCACTAGTTCATCAGTCATCTTCACAGATGCGCATGTGCGGTTGCATTTTGGTTGTCAATCCAAAAGTTGTTTCATTTTTGAGGACCTGGTAGGTACCTACCTAATATACTAAATCTATAGTCCAAACTATGTAGCAGGCATGATGTAAGAAAAAGTTATTTAGTGTGTTTTATTAGTGTGTACATGTTTATTGGTGTTAATAAAACAAGATTTGAAACAATGTTATCAATGTTTGCAACAATATTTTATTACTTTGCCGGTTCGGAAACAGCACTGGAAAACTAAAACATGAGTTTTTTTATATTGCACTGTAATTTTAATGTATACAGTCTTGTACGTTACTATTTTATAATACAATGTGGGCGTGCTATTATAATATGATTATGAAATATTTTTAAATTTACGTTCACCGCGTAATTTTATATAATTTGAACTCACTTTTAAATGACTAAAGCGTGACTTTGCTGAAATCCACTACAACATATTCAAAAAATATTTTGTCTTTATATATTGATATATTTTTCATCGGCATTTACTTTGCAGATGTCCAACGCCATCTAGGTGATAAGCTGGAAAACATCTTCAGTGAAAGTTTTCTCTTTAAAGGAGCTTTCTACTGAAATCCGTCCGAGCGAGGCGGCTTTCGCCTACCGAGCTTTTACAGATTAATGCCATAGTTACATTGAAGATGGCGCTGTACCAATCAAAGCATTCAAAATCAAAATCAAAATATTTATTTGCAAACACGGGTTACAGTGGTATAAGGTTGTATGTAGAAGTCCCATACAATGTCTTACCAACTAAAGGCATGCAAATATAAAATAATTTTTAGTTCCTACTTAGATAAAATGTCACATGGCATACAAAACAAGTATAATTCATAATAAATATATATATTTATATAATATAAATAAATAAATAAATATAGATATAATAATATTATATATATTTATATTTATATTTATATTATATATATTATAATTCTAAACGAAAAATTTAAGAAGAATTTAATGAATAAATTATCGCTATCTAATATTTTCCAACTAAAATAATTAAACAATGTCAAAATTTTATGTCAAAAAAAAATGTCAGAAAATACAAAAATAAAAATAAAACCGATCAATATATATATATATATATATATAATATGTCAAGCACCTAGAAAAAAAACATTATTATATATTCAGTACTCCTACTGAGTGAGTAGGAAGGAGTACTTAAACCCATCTACGGTAGAAAGATGCGTGACTCTATAAATGCTTCTTGTTCTAAACAAGTACAAGTGTGTATTACAAGTGAAAATTTAAAAATATAGTTTCGTACATTTATGTTGTTTGTTAGTTTCCAAAGACACGTGTTTATAAATTCCTAAGTAATTTAAATTAAATTAATTAAAACACACATTGACACATCAAGTGCACGTGCATGTTTTTGTAGTTACACTAATTTGTGCTAAGCACTAATTTACATATGTTTTGTTCTTTTCTGCTACACAGAGAAGAATTGGCAAGAAACTCTGCTAAACTCTGTTGCTTTATAATTTTGTTACATCTTTGTTGCTAATTGCTTTTAATTCTGTTTTTTTTTCGTTTGACATTCTCGTGGGTAAAAACCCACGAGAATGTCACTTCGGGTGTTCAGCTTTCACCCACAAACCCATTGTTTCGTTTGACATCTCGGAATGTCTATTAACCCAATACTTCCCGCCGTATTTCAATGCAAGGCGGAAAGATGTCCGTCATAATCATCGTAAAATAATGGTGTGACGTAAAATGAATCGGAAACGAGGGTTGGCCCACGGTATTCTTCAAATTATCGCATATTTACTAGCTAAGTTAAATAAAAAAATATTCTGGATACTATCACACAGCATTATGTAGCCCCTAACTAAGGAAGGAGGTTGTAACAAAGGAACCACATGATTGATATACTAAGTACTATTAGAAATCAGAAGCGGAATTACTTTTAAAAGGCATTTATTAACAAAGTTTAACTTTTACAAACTAGGGCAAATAATTCAGGCAAGGAACATAGACTTAGAATTTATAAATTAAAGCATGAACTATAACACAAAATACGTCTGCAAATACGTCTACACAGCACAAAGACTCAGAAAGCTATGTCACGCGCGCCGGTAGGCCCGCTGCTTTTATAGGATTTCATTTCATTTCATTTATTCACAAACAATAAATTATTGTGTCGGAAATATTTTACATACAAAAAAAGGGGTAGGAAGGCGGATTACCGCTTTAAAGTTTTCGTATCTCCTAACACTACATTTTTTTAGTAAATACATAAATCACCACCACCACCTACAACCATTGTAACCCACAACCTTCTGCGTCTCTTAACCCGCTGTACCACAGAGGTCTTCATGTTAGTAAGTATAAGGAGGAACAAAAATCTTCACATTTCACATCTTTTTATATGAAATGTGAAGATTTTTGTTCCCCCTTCACGCCAAAACTTCGGAACATATTGAACTGAAATTTTACATTACATAAGTCGTTAAAGTTTTGGCGTGATGGAAGAATAACATTTCACATTTAAAAAATCACATCGTTTTAACCTATACCTATCATTGAGTGTAGCCTATTAAAGAAATTGGATCAGAAACGATTTTCTGAATCATTGATGTTCATATGCTAATCTTAATTCTAGGTCTTAGTTTAAAATTAAGTAATGACCATATGGATTGCACTGTCTGAAATTGAGTTTTTTTATTTAATAATTTAATTATAGTTTCTGTCCGCCGCTTTGCTGGCGTGGTACTCAGATAAAAAGTAGCCTCTTATGTATTTTACTATATTATTTTTACTATGTATTTTCCAGGTCATAAACTATGTATTTTTCTAGTTTCATCCAAATCCGTTCGTAGTCTTTGCGTGAAACAGTAACAAATCGCACCTCACAAACAATATAGTATTAACTCAAAATTTTGCAGTTTTCAGTTAAGTATCCGATCGAAAATCCGATTTTTTTCTCTACAGACTGGTAAGACCGTTATATGTCCACCATAAAGAGTCTCTGAAAAATGACGCTTTTAATCTTTATCCACCAGTTAATTGGTTCATTCATTCAACAAGTAGCATAGTTTTATCTCATAATATTCTGTTTCAACTCAGCAAACGTAGTAGTCGAACCTAATCTCATGTAACATATAAAGATAATACAGAGTGATTGTTAACTATGAATACAAAAATATTAAAAGCGAGTAAGTAATATTGTTTTATTTGTAAGATAATACATTTTTGCTTGATTATCAAGGAAATAAATTAGGTTTTATTTTAAGTTAGGACTCTATTGCTTGACAATAATTAATCTTTTTGAGAGAAAGATGAAAATCATGTTAACATAATACTGTTATGCCCCTGTTTTTTTTCAAGTTAAGACTATGTGACCAGTTGGGCCTAGTATAAAAAGTCCTTATGATATTGTTAAACTAGAAATGTGACTAAGTATACTGAATGTTCAAAAATATCAGTTTTACAGAAATATTATGACCCAAAGCGAACAATGAAGAGGCTCTTAAAGGTCACGAAAAAACTGCAAAACGATATTTTTCTTCGATTAGCGAGGAAAACTGCAAAGATACTTATGCTGATGGAGATCAATACGTATTGCTGATCTAAATTATGTTTTAGGGATCTACCTATTTCAAGAGAATTGCCAGGGAGCCTATAATGACAGTGGTTCCTATAATGACTGTACATTTCACCAAATTGTTGCCTATGTTATCAATACAACTAGCATAGAAGCGCGTCAATCAATTGACGACATAATGACTAATTTACAAGAGAGGCAGTTGATTCAACTTTGCATGAATACACATTGCATAAATTATCCCCCGGATTGTCAAAAAATGGTAGTTGGTTGAGGCCAATTTCGATGAGTATGGATGGTGGTGGATCGTATCGAACTGCAAATCCTGTAGAGTTAAAATGCTTTCTTGGCAGTATTCTGAGGTCTTACGTTATCGTGGAACAAAAATGAGATTGATGAGTCGGAACCGTTTGTCTGCGCCATCATTGTTCGCAGTTCTGCACACTTGATGTCTGCCATTATTGTTTAATTCGATCTGAAAAAGCTGTATGTATTTTACCTGCACTGAATGGCGCAGGTAAAACGCCAAAACTGTGATGACTGTGAAAATGCGCGCTTCAGATCGCTAAAGATCAATCAAATCATGAGGCACCCATTTTTCAAGTTTTTTATTTCACTGATTTGATTCAAGTGGGTCATTGTTGTGGGTACATGCTTACATCGAACCATGCCACTCTCTTGAAATCAAAGTTTCCACTATGAAAGCGATTAAACAAAAACGCACACTGCGTTCATTAGCCCTGCCCTCTCCAAACATACCATTGATGTTGCGAACTGAATCTGCTGCGTTAGTTCAACGTTAATTTTGAAACTGATTGTAAAAAGAAGACAAACAATCTTGTGTCGTATTTTTGGAAATTAAGAATATTATAGTTATCGTGTGATCCATCCAATCTGGAATTCCACACAATGCAGGCTTAATTTTAATTGAAAATTGTCTGTTCGATAGAATGGTAATTTTATATTACAACCCGTATTATTTTTATGATTGTTTGGATTTTTAATATACCTACATAAAACATGATAATATGTAACAATACGGTTTTTTTAGTCAGCCCATATTATATTTAAGAAAATATAGGCAATTTTTTGTATAAACCTATAAAATATGCTCAAAAAGTAATAGTGACTTTCCCATCAAATCGAAATAATTACCTTGATACTTTATTTTTTCTACAAAGAAACAGGGCATAAAGTATTATATCACTTTTAATTTTTAACAAACGGGAAATATAGTCTTAATTCAAAGTCTAAAAAATGCTGATAACTTTTTAACTAATCATGCAAAAATTACTTTATTAGTAGAAAAATAAAGCCAGATAACATACCTCAAATGTGACTGATAAGTTTTGGCTTAAATAGTAATACACGAGACAGTACGATTTATTGCATCTTTAAAACGCGATATATCAAAATCGACTTTTTTGAGTAAATACCATATTGTATGTGGGGTGCGAAATATCCATCCATCCATTCGTCAATCCCTCCTCACTTTTACATTTATCATATTAGTAGGTTAGGATTAGGTAGGAAAATTACAAAGTGTGCAACTGTGGCAACCCTGCAGATTATAAAATAACAATAACTTGGTTCGTGCTTTCATTCATCATAGTTTATGCGTTACGAAATCAGAATAGCCCACACACACCAACATCAATGGAGATCGGGACTTGTAAACAAGCTCCGTAATACGATAGGGTCATTTATAATGTTGCCACTATCCAGATGGTACATATAGGTACTCTAGACCCACAAACGTGCAATAAAGTGGTCACACAAAAACTTCTGCACTCGCTATTTAATACGCCATCATTGAACACTTTTCAAGCAACATAAGGCCAAATGTGGCATTTTTATGTATTTTATCGGCGCTCTGACTATTTTTGTCAGTTTGTGCTTGGAGACTGTAACTTTATAGAATACTATGTTCATGATTGCCACCGTCAGAAATCCCTTATTAAATCCATAGATTCACCGGCTATCCTACAACTAAACACCAATACATATTTTTCTTCCTCTTCTTCTTCCGTACTAGCAAGTCAACTCTGGTGTTGGAGTTTTTAAGAGTCTGACATGGCCTCACGACTAAAAAATCCAGGAACAACATGTTAACGCGCTTTCCGAAGCTTTGAAACGCTCAGGGTGCCTAGTGCGAGTTTTTTTACCAGCTCGATCGCGTTTGCGTTTACTCAAATTTGTATGAAAAGGAGTCAGTGCCACGCGTTTCTCACAAGATGGCGCTACCTCGATTCCATATAAATTTGCGTAAACGCAAACGCGATCGCGCTGGTAAAAAACTCGCACTAGGCACCCTGATCTAAATACCACTAACGGTCAACCATCCAAGAAGTAACTGGTGGAGTGTCGCATCGATGATCTGCCAAGAACAAAAAAAGCAAGCCATGCCACGACTGCTTGAAAATGATATAGAAATTGAATTACTGAAAATTACTGATAAAATTTGATATATTAGTTCTTTAAATATTTCAAGTAAGGTCTCTCTTCTCTGGCCGTACATCGTCATACATCAACAATTATACATCGACAAGTGGTAACTTTTTACTCACTGACCGGACGCTGTAGTGACATGGATAGATGGAGTAGGCTTGCCCATACCATCCTCTACTGGGTTGGCCTAAGCATGCTAAACATACAAAGGTATATCAATTACCTTTATAAATCTACTTGACGGGGCCACCGGAATTCACATTTCAACGTGATTATAAATTTGCGTTAGTATGAGAAACAAAAAAATATTATTAGAAAAACAATAAACTCGACCGATAAAAATTAATGGACTGAAAAGAGAAAAACAAGTATCACAATTTCAATGCATATTCAAATTATCCAGCATGTTCACAAGAGGTATTGAACCTTCAAGTCTCAGGAGAGACTTCTCCTCCTTGTGTGTGTTCTACCGCTTGAGGAGTGTTCTGGAGAATTGTTTGAGACGGTGCCTGCTGCTTCTTTCTATCTTCGCACCGCTCGAGATCGGTATAGGTATCATCCACATACATTGCCACTTACACACATTTCCACACATTTCCTGCCGCAAACAATGGTCTTCCTGCCGAGGTTTTCCCCAGAGACTACAATATGCAGCGATTCAAAAAGGGCGTTTTAAAATTTTTAAAGCAACGCGCATGTAATACCTCTTAATGTTACAGGCGTCCATAGGCTACGCGGGTGCCGCTTACCATCAGGAGGACCGTATGCCTGTTCGCTAACTTAATAGTATAAAAAAAATTGACAAACTTATTACTTTATGATGCTGCAGGCGAGGAAAAACAATACTTTGTTGCCTATGGGCGAGAAAGATCTACACAAACTACGTTTGTCCCCGTTAGAATTGTGGTAGTGACATAAGTTAAATAAATATTCAAAATGGCGTCCGCAAATTAAAAAAAGGGGGGAAACTTAATACTTTATGATGATGCAGGAGAGAAAGAAAAATACTTTGTTGCCTACGGGCGAGAAAGATACCAAACTGCGTTTGTCCCCGTTAGAATTGTGGTAGTGACATAGGCTATTTTCTTTTGGGCGTTTTGGGCCGCGTTTGGGCTTTAGGGCGTGCCAAAGAAATGGACATACATAGTCACATACATACATACATACTATCGAAAAACATTACCCTCCTTCTGGCGCAGTCGGGTAAAAATGAATATATAAGTACAAAAATAACGCTGGACCTTTTCACACTGCATCATCAAGCTGCAAATAAGCTAAGCTTTTGTAATATGAACTACATAACTTATATAACACATATATTTTAGTAAATAAATTAATATTAATAAGTATAAATAATTGTAATTACATAATTTGGATAATATTAAAAATAGCAGACAACCATTAGTTGCAATGATAATGAAAACCCGTTCGCCTCCTCGTAAACATGTTATCTTCAACAAAACACCTGTTTTCGCAACGATCGTTCTATTTATAAATTGTTTTCGCATTCTGCCAAATTTTTTCAGCAAACGCCGAGCCCAGTGACGAGCGTTTAGGGAGCTTACTCACTCCGCGTGAATGAATCGTCGAATGAATGAATGAATGTAAAATAAACAAGCTTCGTTCGCGTAGGACGCTTCTCGACACTTTTTTGATAAATAAATAATTTTAAGTGGCTGATGACACGATTGATTCGAAGTAATATTTTTGTTTTGTGTATAGTAGTTTCCGTATAAAAGTGATTTTTTGTAGAAGGGGATCTATCAATCTAGATATCTAACATCGTTTCATGAAATAAAAGACGTGTGGCACTCGGGGACTGCCGCGGTAAAGCTATTGCATAGCATTTTGTATCAACTTATGCAATTATAATTATTTATTTATTTTATTTATGCAGTATTTCTTTTTCTTTGATATTAATTCAAGTTACACTTTTTGAGCGTGGTGACCGATAAGAAAACATTTTTTTTCTTTTATTAAATAAAAATACGTCTAGTTGCACGCACACAAACACCGTGTCGAAGACTGCCGAAAAGAAACGACGTTAGACAATGCACGGTCTTCAAGCCACACCTCCGTGCCCGTCGGAGTGGGGAGCGTGAGGTTTTTTTTCGTTACGGAATTTCTGGATTCGGTCCCCGCGCTCAAGGCCCTCGATAGAAGCTATGCAATAGCTTAAAATAAAAAATAAAATTTAATATTTATTTACAGTGGGGAATAGGAAAACACAACCTCAAACGACCACACACTCTCCTCTCACAAATACACCCTTAAATCATCATTATCATACACAATTATTTCTTAACATTATAACTGTATTATTATTATTACCGTCATAATCGCGCTCCTGTATCAACCTTTCTAGTGTTAATTTGAACTATGAAACAACAGCTTTCAGCTTAGTTCGGGGTTCACTAGTACTTCGTCACTTCAAACTTCTCCTGTGATCCATTTATTTTGCGCTATAAAATTTTGTTATTCTTTTTTTGCAATATATTTGATTTGGTATGTTTCAAGCCTTTGATGCCAAATACAGTACTCACTACAATCCAAAAAGGTTTAATTATGGGAGCGTGCGCTTGAAACGAAAATTTTCCAAAAGGGGTGTTTTGTTACATAAAAGAGGAAACACGAAAACGAGACACATCCCCCCTTTTGGGCATTTCTATTGAGAAAAATCAGGCACAGATTTTTAATTAGCAGGCTAGTAATTTACAAAAATGTTTCACTTTTTATGTGACAATACTGACAAGTGAGGTTGCAATCTGCAATCCATCGCGCTAAACTACGTCAACAAAAAAATTGTGTCGAAAGTTGTGTAAAGATATCTTTAAACCGTCCATCAAACATCATGTGACGATGTGGGAGGTCTATTCGGTGACGCACAGCCGATAAGACATCACTGTCAGAACAATGACGTAATATCTTGTCTATAAGAATGGCCGGATACAGCCGATTTATGAACCACGAAACTATTAACCGGACTGTTTTTATAAGCCAAGAATGTTATATTCATATTAAAATCGATTCTGAATTACTTGTTTGAAATATGTATCCCCATAGAGTTACCAAAACGATCGAAAAGAGATCAATCAAATTATAACGAATTAATTGCGTACCAACTTGTAGATGCAAATTTTTCAACTGCCAGATAATTCAGTAAATAATTTTAATTGCATGAACCAGGATGTTTGTTTTGTAGCTAGGTGATAAAGAAGTATCCTTATTTATGTTTATCAGTTTCTCGTACCTAGCCATTTTACAGGCTCTAGTTTGGGATTAGTTTGTTATATTATGTGTAAGCACTTTACATAAGTGTTTTCAACAAAATTTCAAAATTCAAAATTTATTTATTCAGTAGGAACTGTAAAGTACACTTTAAAACGTCACTTTTTTTAATTTACATCAATTTGTAACGCGACCAAACAGAGAAGAATTGGCAAGAAACTCTGTTGGCTTATATTTTTTTAAATGTCAGCTTTAAAATATTTTTTCTTAACTATTACATTGGTTTTGTTATCTAAATAATCAGAAATTTATAATAAGCTTTTTTACAGAGGTTACGTTTAACAACATTTTGAATTAACAGCTAACTAAATTCTAAAATATATATTGATTAAACTCATACCTATGTTGAAACCTATGTTTTATTTATTTCCTATATTATTAGGTCTAATTATGTCTAACTATATTATATGTTCTTATGTTAGTACATTTAAAATAATTAAGTGCTATTACTTATATAATAATCAAATGAACGTCAACCCTAGCCAAGGCCCTAATCAAAAGTTAATTGTATACCCACGATACAAATATTTTTTCTAGTGTGGGTATCATAGGATATTAACATCTAGTTACCTATCAGCAAATTAATTAATCAAACTACATGTCCATTAGCACCTCATTTATTTATTTACTATCTAAGTAAATTATTTATTTATTTATTATTTACCTGTTCAGCTATTAGATTTAAGACTATGTTTGTTTGCAGTCAATAAAAAAAAATCTTTTTTTTTTTTCAATTTATTTACAGATAAATTAATCACGTTATTTGGGATTTATTTAAAAAACCGTTTATTTAAAAAGTACGTTTTGCCCATTAAATGATTGACTAACTTTAAGGAGCCTTACAGTAGGAAAAGCTAGTTTATCTTTATTTCTAGTGTTAACATTATGATTGTCGCTCTTTTTTTAACAAATTAATATGTTTTCGGACATACATAAAAGTTTTCATACACAGCCGTGACCTAGATCCTAGAGGGGGTTGTAGCTTCCATAATTCCTGACTGATTTGACTATGGAATACCCCGGACTTTTAAGTTTTAAAAAATAAAATATAAAATAATGGTACTTAAGTCAGAAAACAATAAAACAATCCAAATAGGTACAAAATGACGTTTATAAAGTGGATTAAGACACGGAATGAGAGTTTGTGTGCGGATACGTAGAACAAGAACTAACTAACAAAAATATCAATATGTTTTTTAAAAAAACTTAGAAGTCCTCTATCGTTATATGTTCCATAGTCAAATCAGTCAGGAATTATGGAAGCTACAACCCCCTCCAGGATCTAGGTCGACTTAACCAATAACCCTGTATATATAGCACGGCACTGTCATAATACTTATATCTTTAAACTTAGTTCTAAGTGACTTTCTGAAGCCCATATTATAAATTGCATGAACAGCTCTTTTTTCTCCGCCTCAGCCTCTCTATTTAATTTCTTATTTATTTATACATAATTACTAAATCGAAAAAAAAAAAATAGCCGTCCTATTTTCAAATTATCTAACAGATAACTGGGGTTAGCAAAATCGAGCTCGAAACATACACGAGTATTTCTTAAAAGTTCATTGTCTATTTCAGAATCTACTTATATCATCATTATCAGCCTATAGCAGTCCACTCCTGGATATAGGACTCTCTCAATGAGCGCTATCGCACCCTGTTCCAAGTCCAGTTCGTCGCCCGAATCCAGCTTTTACTAGCAGCTTAAACTACATAACTGACAATTATATATATAATATATTTGTTAAGTATTAAAATCCTTTTTTAGTTTACACATGAACGATAGGGAGAGATTGAGCGTTTTAGTGTGACATTTTAATAAAATACAGACCGTTTGCATCGACCGTGTGTCTTTCGGTAGACCTTCTGAAGTCATTCAAACTATATTCAACACTTATTGCTGAGTATCACAGTTGACAACCCGACACATTATAGGATAGTAATAAAAACTATTTTTATCCGTGAATAAGTAACAAATATTTTTATTTTTATTTAACGACTCTCATGTTATTTGGTTCACCTACAAAATGCGCAGTTTTTCGTTGCACCTGCCGGCTATATTGCGTATGATTTAATCGTAGCTTTCACAGTTTCTGAATGAGAATTCCTATCCATATCAATAAAAGTTCTAATAATTTACGACAGAGTTATTTTTGAAAACTCAAGGCTTTCCATAGAGTTCGAGACTGGAGGAGAATCCGGTTTTCTGTGTTATGAACTTAAGAAGGTAGATTTTTTATGATATATAAGAAACAACTAGCACATGACCCTTCAGGTGTTAAGTGATAACATGTACATAAGTTAGAGTGCTTCGTAGGTTACGTCACGCATGTTTGAAACGTGCCCTACGAAGCAACGCCCTGCATCCATTATCCATCTACTTGAGGCATGTCGCTAAGCTTCATGTGCCTGTCATTTCATCACACCTTTCAAACCAAAACACAGCAATGCTGCTTAGCGGCAGAAATAAGCATGGATGGATGAGCCCTTCACAAGGAACTCTATTACTTCTAAAACCTATGTCTGTACCTTTAAATACCATGGTGCAATCTCAATCAATCAAATCATGCTACAATTTGCATTTTACCACCATGGTCTATAAAAATCAGTTTCAAATAGGTACTACATACCTAATTATCACGTCCAACCTTAAAATCTATTAAAGACTGGATGACTAGACTTCATGCTATAGGTACAACATTGCCTTATAAACTTAATATTTTAAAAACGTCAAAAATGTTAGTTGTAAAAGCACCGCCCAAGCAAGCGCCCATAATAATGTCCACTTAACTACATAAGTAGGCATCGCCTACGTATATTTGTTTCAGAAACATTTCACCTCATGCGGTGCAAATTACCAGTTTATCGCTAGAATCTGGTGCCAATCACACATTAGCGGTTGCGAGGATTAAACAAAGAAATAAAAACCACTTTTAGAATTACAAAACGACGTTTTTATTTGAGACGTTAACTACGCAATGTTCTCCTAGTTAAAACTTTAATAAAATAGACATTTAGTGCTACTAAAATTAAGAATTTGCGTCAAGAATGTGACTCGCTTTAAAGACATAATTATTTTAACTGTTTATTTAGAAAACGCGGAAATGGACACAAGGTACTACGGAAAACCAACCGCAGGTACAAATGGGATTTTTATTTTGTAATTAAACTATTGGTTTCAGAAATCTCTTCACATCTTTAGAAATTTTAACTCATACATAAGTACAATACGTTTATTCTAGAAAATATTCTACAAGGCAAAATATTTAGTACAAATTCCGCTAACTTTCTCAGACAAGTTCCACAAAATGCATACGCGTGCACCGCCCTCCCGCCCGCAGAATCACATGCAAATCAGAGAAAGAACAAGTTTTTTTTTTATACTACTTGAAGATGGAACAAGCACATAGCCCACCTGATGTTAAGTGGTAACCATTACCTATCACAAAGCATTGCATCGTACATCACGTTTTTCCGGAAAGTGCTCTACGATGCAACGCACTACGTCCATCAATTTGAGGCATGAAGATGATAAGCCTCTTGTGCCTATAATTTCACCGGCAACCATACCCTTCAAACCGAAACACAGCTCAGCTGCTTCACGGCAGAAATAGACATGGTGGCAGTACCTCCCCGGACGAGCCCTTCACAAAAAACTCTACTACCTTCAAAAACAAGTAAACAAGCAATCATTAATAAATGCAACCGTCTACTAAATCTTTCACCTAATAAAAACATCACGTTAACCTGTAATTAGCTTGGAGAAACGACACACACATAAATACACAAGAAAAAACTCAACAGAAATTCGACAATGTTTCGCCTTCCCCATAAGCATCCTCAGGAATGATCCTGATGAGTGTTTTCTTGTGTATTTATGTGTATGTCGTTTCTCTAAGCTAATTACAGGTTAATGTGTTGTTTTTATTTGGTGGAAGAGTAAGTAGACGGTTACACTTATACAGCTTAGGTAATAGTCAGTAAGCATTGCATGTGTCTGTATGGGACACTTCACCCAACCACCAACGAATAAAGACGTACTACAATGAAGGTCTATCACTGCACTGTGCCTCCCAACATTACCTTGATGATGATACTTAAGTACCTTATCACTAAACATTACATGGTATATTCCAATGTATCACGAACACGAATAATTTGTATAGTAATTAATTGCTGGATACATTCGCTTTGATCGAACAAAAGCTGATTAATCCAAGCCATTAAATAAAGTGCTTTCCTACCCTGACATTGTGAAAAGTCAACACCAAGAATAACCAGGAATGCAATTTACTCTATGCAATTAAACTGCTATTTTTCAGTTCTTTAGCTCTATGTTTATAAGGTCCAGATTCGTTCGCCCAGATCGGTGAAGACTCAGCGAATGTAAACAGTTGAAGACGAAATGCGGTCAACTTGAAGGTCGATGGGAGTCAGCAAGCTGGATTTATTATGAAACACATGTAATAGCCATTTGCATTCTATTAATGTGGGATAGATTGCAGGCGATTTGTAAACAGGCGCCATTCTTGAGTGGCGAGTCATCGATTTATTGGGGGATTTGGAGCTCTTGCAGCTGACACTGACCTTTGTTGTGAAGAACACGAAAAGTTAGATAAACAGGCTTAGGACGCGTTCTTGAGTGGAGACCGCGTTTTAGGAATCATGTAGGACGCCCTCCGGCTTGGTGGAAATTATCCAACGGCTGGTAGAAGTTTATGTAGACGTGTAGGTTAGGACGGTAGGGTGGAGAGATCGATCTAGCTGCAGGTAGGATCTGTGTGGTTGGTCATTAGAGACTTATGTCTAACAGTGGACTGCGATAGGCTCGTTGTGATGGTGATGAGGCGTATAATAATCACAGTCTACGCCCTATGACTAATACACGTAGTATAAGTTCGCATCCTCAACAGCCGCCGCTGAGGTGCTTGAATTTGAAGTTTGAAATCAACGCAAACATATGATAAAGAAAATATGATTTTGGTGTAGTTTGTATTTGAAAGAGTGAAACATTCGCGACTCGCTACGCCACCGTTCTTCTTTGCCTGGCAACTATTGTAGACTTCAGAGATGCCAAATTGCAAAATTTATCATTGATGACAATACACTATTTAACTGTATATTTATATCAATCAGATGGTGACCAATCAACCTTTTATAATTTTTGGCCTTACCTGTCCTTTTGTCCCAGAAATAAGTAAGTATACGGCATTATATTCTTTGCGTCGGTGGTGCGAATAGCTGTGCCCTGCGATCCCCAACCCGCATGCCCAGATTGGGGGACATGCCCATATGTCCCCCTCTATTAGGGGAGGTTGTCCAGCAGTGGACCGATATAGGCTGATGTGGTATGGTGTGGAGTGAATATAGTCTATGATGAGGCGTAAAAGAACTCATAAATCTGTCCAAACAATAAACAAGCTCAAAGTCCGAACAGACGTTTCGTAATCTACGCACTTTCTCCACATTCCAGACGTCGTGGTTATTTTCGCGTCCGCAGAAATACAGAGATGAGATGTGTAGGTGCTGAATAAAGTGTTCCCAGCGCACGCCACTGGAATCCGGCCTGAAGCGAGGACAAACTAATTATCATCAGTGTTACTATTAGATAAGCAATTCGCGGAGCAACGACTATAAGCGTGTTCACATTACGGGTACGCGATGCTATGTCAACTATATCTGTCTGTCAGGTATTTAGAAGAAGCAAATTAATAAAAAATGCTTTCGTGTTTCGTTACAATAGATTTCGTGTGAATAGATTTAGTGTGATGGGAAAGCGTAATTTTCATAACTACATGTGCTGATTTGGTTGATGATAATAAAATAATCAATACAATAATTCTGGGTTTTTAAAAAAAAGTATTGGGGGATTCCTGTTCAGCACTGGTCTGCTGATGATAATGATGATAATAATGATGATGATGATGATGCCTCAACCAAGGTATTTAATAGATGCCCTGAATATCTAAGACTGTTTTTAAATCCAAAAATATACCCACTTGTACAAAAACTAGTAAATAGTAAATACTTTATTTGCACCCTAAACATGACAAAGAAACAGTAGGCTTAAGGTAATTTCATAGTTTTAAATTAGTGACACAACTGATACCTAGACTAGGATAATGATATATCCTGTGTACCTGCTAGGTACATAGATGATGTTTCTAATCTCGTAAACTAATAAACGTAACGAATGATGGATGCCTTTAAATACATTTCCTGCCAAACAATATAAAACCCTACTACATTCTAATAAAGGTGAGATCTGCAAATAATTAGCTACATAGAATGCACTGCTTTGATGCTCGAACGTCAATTTATTTCAATTACTTACGTAATTAGTTTGTATGCGTTTTGTAATTTTATTAGACACGAGTTTGTTTCATTTGTCTGGTTGTAATTTAACTTGTTTAAATTTGTGTCTTTGTAATAGTGCGTACTTATAGGACTTGCATCAAAACAGATGCTCTTAATCATACAAGTATAATGGTTTAATGGAATGTTGTAAATTGAATTAGTTGGTAAATGATAACCGATAGTAAATTGAATTAATTTACAAAAAAGTATTTTTTATCTATCTCTAAAATATAATAATTATTTCAGTCATTCATATCAGCGAAGAATTGGTATTCTATATAAGAAAGCTTTTGACAACCAAAAACTTATCCATTACTCAGTTTCCTAAACTAAATGCTATAAAACATTCACGATTTCTCGAGGGATTGAATTTAATTTATCACAACAAATTACCAGATGATCTTTCGATGATAAATTCTGGGAGAAGAATTATCTGACGGGCGATCTGCCAGTACAACTTTGAAAAATATCTAACCGGAAGTATGAGATTGTGTAAATATAGTTTGGCTGAGTGTAAGAATGCGAGGTCGCCAGGTGCGTAGGGCTTGGCTTTAATGTTTTTGTCAACTCTTGTGCTATCAGACAGTGAGTCATAGTAAATGATTCTTACCTAAAATAAAAAGTATTTGCAAAACTCACAGGGCTATCAGAATAAGAGGAAAGATGTATAAATCCTTAAATTAGAACAATATAAAGTGTTAATTTTGTTTGGTTTTTAACGCTTCGAGTGATGAACTGTTGAACAACACTCTTGCTCACGCGCTGCTGCACGTAGCATCATGTCCGAGGCCTGCAGTCAACGTGTGAAAATACTTAAAAATCTAGTTCAACCATAAAACATAATTTTAATACGTTGGGTTAAACGAGTTCTTGAGTGGAGACAGCGGCTCGGCAAACGTATTGTACGCTACGTTCGCCGAGCTAGGTGAAGTGTTTGAGCCGTTTCTTCGGCTAAGTGGGTGGCGATCTGCGAAAGGCTGCTGGTAGAAGCTGGATGCGGCGAGCTGCGTACAGAGCGCAATGGTAGTAATTAGGGTAGGCCGTTGTCTAGCAGTGGACTGTATAAGCTGTATATGCTGATGATAATGATGATAACTTAAATTTTACTGACTCATTTACGTCTTACAGATTAACTCGTAAATAATATGAATGGAAAGAGAATCGATTGCGCAGATGACCACAAATTGCGGTTGGCAGCTGAAATTACAGTACTTACCGCGAGAGATGCTCAGTTGGTTTCGTGTGGTATCGATAAAATCTGTTAAAATATTGAAATAGACTTAGACATTTATTTATATGTGACTGAATATATTATGTACATAGGTACTATTAATACAATAAAAGTTAAACAATAAAATTAATCAAAAAAGAGGACATACAAGATGATGTTTTTTTTTATATACTACAGCATCAATGTGGCTTCGATAAAGCATAATATCCACTGTTTTGACAGCTGAGCGCTGCTTTTCCTTTTCTTGCTTAAGTTCTGCCCTGAACTCATTGCCCAAAACGTTTATCCCATCTTGCTCATTATTCTTCATTGCTTAACCATTCCGACTTCTTGACGACACCTGGGGCGTAGTGAGCGACGAAGACACACAGATGATTGCAGGTTCGATTTTTGATATGAATATGGTTCCCATAATACAAGCTTAGCTTAGTTTGGGGCTATATGATGCTGTGTGATGGACGTGATAGTGTCCAGCATTAATTTTATTTATTAATCCGCTGTAGCTATACCTACACTATACACTTAACCTACATCTACACGCTACTCCTTTTAGGGGTGTTGGCCATAATCACCACGAAACTCTTCAACTAACCAGAGAATAACCTATATTACTGAAATATTCGAAAAAACATGAAACTATTAAAATATTTTTATGTCTCGCAATATAAATAAAGTCATAAAACCCCGAAATATAAACAAATTCGGCCAATTCGACCATATTTCTGTTGCCACTCCATTACTTCTTTATAAGTGGACAGGTACTGAATCCGTAAAAAATGCTGGTTTTATTATGTTGTAAATAATATTGATATACTGCCCTTTTAACCTCTTCATGAATGGTTATTAGTATGAACTGACAGACATAACTGAAGACCAAGGTAGAAAACTAGAAAAGGAGAAGAGAAAAGGAGCTATGAATCTTTTTTATTTTACCTTAACATGGAACAAGCACATGGCATGTCAGATACCATCATCTGCAGCCCGACTTTATGGATAAAGTCTATATAGTTCTTTTTATATATTATAGTTTATATTATAGTTCTTTTTATATAGTTCTATATCCAGCAGTGGACTGCTGGATATAGAACTTCCGAGGTTTGTGCCATCCACCACGGTCTTGTGGTAGCACATGGCCCACCTGATGTTAATAGGTAACTTATGAAGATACAATCAAGTGGCAGCCAATAAAAAACAAGTTTGTGTGCAAGTATAGCTTTTTATATATGGAGTTATCTAGTGCTAATGAAGAATCATGAATAAATATAAAACAATCTTATTTATTACCTAGTTCTAGGCATGAAATTGGTGTCAACAATGTGCACAAATTTCTAAATGATTCTTAGGATTTCAAGATCGAAGTAAGAACCATCACATTGATCATCATCATTGATGGCATGTAAAAGAAACCTTAAAAACATAAGCGTTCTTTTGCTGTTTTTAAGAAGATTAAAAATTAACTTATTCAGTATAGTCAGCATGTTAAATTAAATTAAACTTCGATGAGTGTTTTTTTTACTTTGATAAGTGTTTTCTTTTGTTTTATCATATCTTAAAGAAACTTTTAAATAATTCTCCAGAAATCTAGTTTTCCATCTATCCTGTAGAAATCTCTCCAGTAGAGAATTATTCGTTGACTGAGTCAAGCAGTTTACCGTTTATGTGACCCTGAAGGTATAACAAACGTAGTTTTGCACGGGAAATAGGCATTTGATTGTTCACGGTCTATTTCAAAATGCTTTGAAAACACTTTGTGATTTTCTACGCAGTACACATTATATCCGAAACATCGTTCCTTGTTTTACAGTACCTTCTAAAGAATTGTAGTACGTTTTTCTAACAAAAAGACTAATAAAACTCCACTCTTCTTCAACAA
Source organism: Horisme vitalbata (assembly GCA_951804965.1). Taxonomy (NCBI): domain Eukaryota; kingdom Metazoa; phylum Arthropoda; class Insecta; order Lepidoptera; family Geometridae; genus Horisme; species Horisme vitalbata. The sequence goes on along the minus strand of OX638092.1, from coordinate 18,444,532 downwards.
GTAGTGCTAAGCAGACTTCTTTATAATCACCTGTTCCATCCTCGAAATTCTGTTTTTTAGTTATTTTCTATTTTTGTTATGTACACACTTCGCAAGCAGACTAAGATCCAGGACGTCTGCGAGTGGATATTGGGGGTCAAATGGAATTGGGCAGGACACTTGGCCAGACAGAGTGAGATAGGTTGACCAGAGCGCTGATCGAGTGGTGGCCCAGGGTTGGTTACAGAAATAAATTCCGTCCTCCAGCTAGATGGGTAGACTATATAAGAAAGACCGTGGGCGGCACCAGGTTCAAAATAGCGCAGGATCGAGGCACCACATGGTGAATGGAAGTATTTCCAGAGGTGTGTCTATATAGACAAGAATGGTATACACCTGGGGGATACGCCAGCCATACATCGGCATCTGCCGCGTTGGCGCTCCGCCAGCGTCACGGTATGCGAAACCCCATCGCTCACAAATCCTGGCGAAATGTTAATGGCTATGTCGAAATAGAGCGAATTCTTCTAGGGCGATTACCTTTTTCGCAGTTTGCGGTGTAACTTGATCACCTAGTTAGAAGGAAAGCTGAAAACAGTTCTTTTGACCTTTGTAGTCCATCATAAGTCCCAGCATCTTGACATCAGGTGGTCAAACGAAGTTCCATCTTCTTCTTCTTCGTCGTATGAGCCATTGACCAACTCTGGTGTCGTAGTTTTTAGGCCGCCCGAAGGCCTCCGACATGAGCCTAGCCTACTCTACTAGCCGGGACCAACGAAAGTTCTATTAAATGTAAAAAACGTTACCTACCTATGTTAGATAATGTGAACTGAGAGATTGCTCAAATCTAGAACAAAATCCGCCAACCTTTTCTGGCGAGTTCCTAAACACCCAACAGATATTCGACAATGTTTTGCCTTCTCCATAAGCAATCCTTAGGCAATTACGACTCGCTGTCCGCCTTCGGCACTCCGCAGAACTCCACAGACGTGTTGCTTCGCCGAGTGCCAAGCAGTTGAAAATCTAGATTATTTTCAATCGCGCATTTTGCTAATTAGAAAATTTCTAAGTAACTCAGTACCTAAGAGCCTCTGTGAGTTGCGCTGAAAACAATGGGTACAATGGCTATTTCACGATCGCTAACAAATACCAAAACCTGTTTGGTTATATTGCCAGGCCCTAGATTGCTCTGGAAGAGAATTCCTTTAAAAAATGTAGAACTATGAACAAACGAGGAGTCTAGCTCTAGTACCAATTAAACAAGGTGAAGAACAAGGAATGCTTACTAAATACTTCTGTGCGTACGTGATAGGGTGTTGGTATGTCGCTAGGTCTATTTTCTCCTTGCCGTCACAAAGTAGCAGATTTATAGCAGTAAATAGACAGTACGTCAGCGTGTCAATGACCTTAGCTATTTCGAGCACATTCCCAGGCGTAATACTGGATCTGATGATTCATCTCCTAAAGTTATCTGATCTTATCGATTTGGTATCGCTATGAAAATTTCACGGTACACGAACACTTTCTAACTGGTACTTGGTCAGATTACATAAATTAGTGTAGTAGTTACTTGCTTTGTGGGAATAAAATCTGAAATGATTGTTAATTAACAGAGTCGGGCTCTTCACTGAGTTCTGCTAGGTACGCAATTATCCCATGATATTTTGAAGATGTGTACGGGGTTCCAACCTCCATCTTTGGAACCCAAGCAAACCTCACCTGCTCGTGGTGCACCCTGCTAAACAACGAACGGGGCTCTGGCGGCCGGCTGATTGCGGCATAGCACAGCCTTAATCGGCACAGCTAAATCCCCTAGCCACCGACGGGCAGCAGCGTTGGTGGTGCGAGAAGCTGTGCCCTGCGATCCCCAACCCGCATGCACAGCGTGGGGATTATGGGCATATCCCCCTTTATTAGGGGAGGCCTATGTCAAGCAGTGGACTGATATAGGCTGGTGTGGTGTGGTGGATTTTGAAGATAAAATTATTATTAAACTTTAATGCTGAATATGTAGAATTACAACAACCAAATCCAACCTATTCAGTTCACTGTTTCCCTATAAGAAGGATATGCGATCACAAGTGTGGGGAGTATGCCCATAATCCCCACACTTGTGATCGCAGGGCACAGCTTCTGGTACCACCGACGCTGCTGCCGGTCGGCGGACATAGGATTTAGGTTTACCGGTATTAAGCTGCGCAATGCCACAATTAGCCAACCGCCAGAGGTGTACCACAGGCAGGTGAGGTTGGCTAGATGGAGATTCCACTTTAAAATGGAAATATTTTTTTTTTTTTGAATGAGCATTTACTTTGTTGAACAAGCAGTAACATTCCTGTTAGCTGATATGGCGTCCTCTAGCAGACATGGTCGGGTGTGGGCGGCGCTAAAACATTTCAATCTGAATGAACATTTCAAAGCATCATGTTGTGCTTCATATCGACTGGCTGTTTCAACTTCGAGAGAGGTTTTCGAAAACAAGTGATTATAAACTTTGATAATATATATATATATATATATATATATATAAATAGGCAACCAAGGCTATATTGTTTCGCATGTTTCTTGCATTCTTGGGAGCTTGTTGTTTTTAGAGTTTACTTATATTTTCTACCATTTCTATTATCTTTGTAGCAACAGCAATCTATCTCAAACACAAAAAGTTTATCTGGAAGAAAGTGATATTTAGCAATAAGTTGAAGCGTGGTAAACAAACTTTTATACTACATCGACGGGACCGATAAGCCTTGTGCGGGCGATGAGGATTCGTCTGTGTACTTATTTTATCTTTTGCAATAAAGAATTTTCTATCTAACTATCTAAATATCTTCCTTTTTCTTCACTACAGAACATAGGCCTATTCAGTTTAAAGGGTTTGCCATGATGAGCACACAGTACTTAATTGCAATATGTGTCGAGTACACAGTACAATAGATTTCTGCTACACATACCATTTAATTTACATTCATTATTACCACCAGCCTATGTCAGTCTGGACATACCGTCTGGAACTTTACTGATAATTCATAATTAAAATTTATATTAAAATTTTTATCTATTTGCCTCAAGATTTCGCGAGAGATGCATCACATTAATGTTTATGAACAACTTCTTCGCTATGTTGTGTGAGGTAGGTTATGAACTTTACGATCATATCATGACGTATTCGGATCATTGTGTCAAATGCACCATTACCATTTTATTACTCGCATGTATTCATTTATTTCGATGCTTGCCAATGCGCGAGATATAGACCCGTGGTGGTTTTAGACAACTTGACATGATCTAATACCATGGAACATAAAGAGATGCACTGTTTAATTGTCTCAGTATGGTTTTTACCACCACGTGTGTTAAACGATCATCTTCATGTTCTAATACCACTTTATGATCGACACAAAAATTTTTCATTTCCCATTTACTTCCTCCTTACTTATATCACCTTTCACATAATTTTCTGAATAATTAATCCATCCATCTTTTTTTTGGCTCGCCTCAGCTAAAACCCTTCCAAAATCATACTAGATGACTCGTAATCACCCATACCACGCTAACCTATTGCTTATAATTTTTAACGTCACTGGCGCTGAGATCTAGCTTCCTATGATGTATTCTCATCTGGTCCATTCACGTTACCCTGTACATCCATATTCGACTCAAGTCAATAAAATCATATGAACGAGACATACAAAAAAGAAATCTAGTCAAAAAGTTTATATAATTTTTGGCGATACCTAATGGTATAGCTAAAAATTGTGTAATTACCATTTCGTAAGCAAATTAAACCTCTCTCAAACCGGCATGGACACCATGAGGTATGCTTAGTTACTGCGGCCACCTGATCTCGATGTCATTTTCATGAACTGGCGACAAAAATATTCCAAGAAATTTGTGCCTTTGTTCAAGGGAATTCGATGTCAGTTATTTTTGTAAGAGTGTTTACGACAGTTGCGATTTTATTTTGAGATCGAACATTTGGGTTATCGAATTGGGGTTTAATCCTGTGAAGACTGATGGAGACATTATTTATTCTTAAACCAGGTTGAACATGAAAGAAAGTGGGTTGTAAATCAAAAGAATTCTAGTTTATACGGAAAATGGATGAGTTAGACGTGTTTTCTTAAATTTACAAAATAGTATATAAATTATAATGAAGATTTATTTTTTAAATTGACCTAAATAATTTACGTAGACATTTTAGTATGAAGTCTTGTTTTTATTAGAAAATCAAGTGTTGCAAACTCACAAGAAAGAGATATTAAATTACTAGACTACAAGGGGGAATATTAAATAAGTTGGTACCTAATATGTAAGTATTAATTGAAATTCCATTTCCTTTGGTCCTTTTTTTTAGATCGAGCGTAGTTGAATTTTTATTTGGTCTTTATCTCCTTGTTTCGATTGGATTCGATTTCTGACAGAATTTCGTTAAAAATTTTAATTCCATCCCTACTTGAAGTAGTTAATCATTTCAAATTTTTAGAACAATCGATGGATAAATATTATACCTACACACTACCTATTTAATTATGGTAGTAATACTAGTAAATGATAAATGCTGAATCTAAAGTAAGGCACAGAAGTGTCGATAAACTAGGCAAGGTCGCAGATTGATTGATCAAATGAACGTTTTGAAAGTGAGGACGGATGCGTACGTCCTTGTTTGAGGAATTCCACTAAAATCAGCAGGGAATTCGGAACATCTATTTCAGACTTCTTTACTGAAAAACCAAGGTTTCGATATAAATATTAGAAAATGGAAGTAGACATCATGAGCGTAAAGAAGTCTGCCGCCATATGAAACAGTTTGATAGATAGATAAACTTTTATCTTTATTGCACACAACACCAATAAAATACAGTTCTTACGTATCCACATAATTGAAATATATTCTACTTCTCTTCATTTCATTTAACTTTAGGAACTTAAAAGAACACTTGGTAACAAATAACAAACAAATTTACAAAATCAAAAACTAACAAAATAAACAAAAACAAATCAGTGAAGATTACTAAAAAGTACTAAATATTACTGTGATATTACTCTGTCACCTCTTACTTTTTCATTAAAGCTATACCATCAAAACGGTTTTAGAAAAAAAATCTAATTTTCAATTTTTCTAATATCAATGTGTGTTTAGCTGGTGGCCTAAAATTAACAACAGACTACATTCTTTACTCAAGAAAAGTTGAGTCCAGATACCTACAACTAAGATATATTTCTGTCACCATGTTTTTCACACTAGATTATTCCAAAACATTCCGCTTTCGTAAACAAGAACAAGGTTCATCTCCGAAGGAATGCTGGATACATTCCTCAACGGTTTAGTCCGCTGTGACAAGCTGGACATGTCAAGAGTTTATGCCAAAAGATGAAACATTAAAAACACCATAGTACTACGCCATTGAACTGTAAGCAATATAGAGAGTCAAGTATGAACAAAACCTAAAAAAAATATTATTAGATTTACTAGTTTCGTTACAATAAAAATATTCTAAGGTCATTAGTTGATTTAAATGAAAAGTCGTATTTGGATGCGTTCATGAATGGTACAGTATACAGTATGGTATGGACTACAGACCCAAAACCTTTTTAAACTCAATTCTAAAGAAGTATGCGACACCCAGTTCTCAAAATATACAATAACCATAACCACAACCACCTTCTTCAATACTCATTACTCAAACATTTATTTCTCAATGAAATAATTATTTAAAATAATTATTTTATTTATTCCTCGTATGACCACAACCAGCAATTTAACGCTGTGATGACAATGTGTTCCAATGAAAATTCCAGTTTTTCAAAAAATCTTGCAATTTATAGTGTCTCTTTTCCCATTTTTACTTTTTTTCTCTTGCTCTACCTTAGTACTGATTTTATGGTAATCCAAAGATTATATAGTTAGCTATTATATTTCTGCGAAGGGTTACACTAACCGCGCGATGGCGCCATGCAGAGTAAACACCGTTTGATGCTGACCAGCGATACCCTTGATGATTTGTTTTCAAAAGTTTAAATTCTGATGACCTGAATAGTTTACTGACTTGGTTTTGATAACTATGATAATATTTGGATTAATGGATTGGATGGTAGATTGGCGTCCTAAAAACTCCGCATCAGGGTTGGCCACTCGTCCATAAGATGAAGAAGAAGTTTAGTGATCATTTTCTTTTAAAAGTTATCCATGGAAGGGGGAGAAGACCCTCAGCACTGAGGAGAATGACATAGGAGGAGGATGAAATATTTACAGCTTTTGACGACTACATAAACTTAAATTTTTTCAAACTGGGCGAGTGTCATTTACCAGTAGAATAGTGTTGAAAGCAAGGTACTGGCGACAATGTAAATAGTAAGAACCACAAAAATAATAAAAACTAACTTATTCTTAAACACTAGCCATACTTAAAACTACAGCGAAGTAAACACTTAATAATTATGCCAAACTAATAACCGGTAATAATAATTATGCGGCTCTCGTACATGAAGTTCCACGCCACGAAGAGATACAGGGGAGTATATTGTGATGTGTGTTTTCAGCTGTCAATGCGTTAAACAAAAAGGTAATTTATCTTTTCTTAAATATTCTAAAATACATCGAGTGCTTTGCAATCAAACCTAAAAAAAATTATACATCGTCAAGTTACTTTTACTTACTAACCGGGACGATCAGTGCCAAGGACATGGAGAATGCTTGCCCAGGACCTTACCATCCTCTCAGCCTTACTCACAGAAAAGGCTTATTACATGTGGAGCTGACATCTTCACTGTCACTTCATTCTAAAACAAGTATATAAGCGTGACTGAAGACTGGACGACTGGACTTATATACCGTACTACGTTGCCTTATTTTATTATGAACAGTTATCATTTTACTTGATACTGGCGAAAAATTGTGGAGGACTGTCCCAGAAGCCATTTAATAAAGAAGTGAAGTGAAGTACCAAATAAAAAATAGTTATTGATTAGAGAATGAAGTGGCTGGACGACAATATCGCTCCGATACGCTCGCTCGTGGAGGTAGTGCCTAATCTGCGACATCTCTCGTGATGTTTTAAGCACCGCGAATCTTAAAAAATTAAGCACGGTGCGGTAGACAAAGGCCCGCCTGAGACGCCAAAGGTTGCTTCGATTCCCGCCGCGAGACAAATGTTTGTATGATATGCAAATGTTTGTCTCAGGTCTGGGTGTTATATAAGTAAATAATATAATAATTATGTCAGTCATGCCCCAAACTAAGCAAAGCTTGTATCATAGCTTTGCTTAGTTTGGGGCTATTCTTCTTCTTCTGCGTGACTCGCTAGTTGCCAATTCTGGTTTCAGAGTTGTAAAGCTGCCCGAAGGCCTATTTTTATGCTATTATGATACTCTGTGATACCGTCTAGCATTATTTAATTATTTTATACATTCTCGCATACAATTTTAGGTTCGTAGGTCATCTACGCAAAATATTCCACAGGTTATATGAAAACCAGATGCAGGGCCGGAAACACGCGGACATCGCCAGGTCGGCGGGCGTCGGCGCCACATTCATAAACAAAGCTTTAATAATATGCTGTTATGAACGCACCATCTGTAAACATCACATCTACGAGTACTACAAGTTTCTGAATTCCATAAGTCTGTATGTATGTCCTTAATGGAATTTGCAACGGTTTTGTCTCTATGCTGGGAAGATATGAAATTTGCTAATGCTACTATTATAATCTAAATGTTCAATGAACATGATTTTTGGTTTTATAAAATCTCAGATCTGTTAATAACCTCCTATTGGAAATTCCCTTTCATAGTTCTTCTTCTTTTCTTGACAATCCCTTTTCCGTTGAAGCAATTCGACTGTGAAATGGCCTGCCTCCTGATAACAGAGGGGCTGAGTCTAGAGAGACATTTAAACAACTATTGCGGGAGCACTATTTGAAGAGGTTATACTCATAGATCTTTTTCCACGCAAAGTTGTACACTTCTTTCGGTATAATCTGAATATTGTATCGACTGGTATGTCTGTAATCTTTAATAAATAAATAGTTTTTGTTAAGTTAATTTGTGTATATATTATTTATATAGTTTTGGTTTAGTGTTAATATGTATATTATTAGTACCTATATTATTCGCATCACTGATCTTTTTAGTAGTTTAAGGTTAGCACGCCAACCTCTTATCTGAACCTGTTACTAGTTGGCAGGTAGATAATGCCTATGGCATTAAGCCCACCCTTTGTAACAAATTTTAAGTATGTGCAATAAAGTTTTTCAAACAAAAAACTAATCAAGCGCGAGTTGGACGAGAGTATACTTTCAATCATTTTGCGATGTAACTACAAATTATTTTAGATATATATATGGTGATTATGAGTTACCTATACTTCAAAAATATGCCTCAGGATTTTAATAAATTATATTGTTTGTTCCTAAATTACCTACAAAATAAAAACAGACGATGTCATATGCTAAAAGCAGTAAAGCAATAAAGTAGTCATAATATGTGGGACGCGGTTCGACAGCCCTGTCAGCTGGAAACATTTCGAGTGTTTGTTTGAAGGTGTTGCCAGCATTATAGTTGCACGTGACTTCATTACCGTCGCAATGGTAGGCGGGGTTAAATTTAGAATTCTTTACGTCCTTTTGTGATATAAAAACTTAATATACGTATTTAATATAACATGGTAGCATCTAACGTTTCCGATAATAGATATTTTGAAATACATACATTCCAAGATAGAGCGAAATGGCAGAAAAATTATAGAAAGGCTGACATTTACCCCCCCACATGCTCGTAACAAAGGAAAATATTGTGGACCTGCATGCCTTAGAACTAAGTTTAAAAAGGCAAGGCTCCAAAGTATTCCAATAAAAGCGGTGATGGCCTTACAACTTGTCACATGAAATGCACAGCTTGCAAAATAAGTGTGAAAGACCGAATGTAATATTTTGACTTACCTCTCACTACACCTTATATGTAATCCACAATAGATTTGCCTATTGATAAAGTCTGAAGATAAATAAAGGGTAAAAAGTCGTTTTTGTTACGGGTATCTCCTCTTCCTCTATTCAAAACTGAAACAGAAAAACTAATTACTAGTAGTAATTCCATGACGATCGCGTCTTTATTTTTATTATTACTTTCTCACACAGACGTATTATCTACGTCTGAGAATTCAGGGAGTACCTGAAACTCATTTTCGCTATTAAAAGAACTACGCGTAATTATTAGGACCATTACAACATTTCCGTGTCGCACAAAACAAGTGTATCACATCACAGCTATAATAGACGCGCTACCAGGGCATTCAGCCTATCGGTTGCGCAAGCACACCCACTGACTGTTGACTAATGACAATTACCGGCCACTTGTTGTCTTTGTCCTACGCCAGGTGGGTTATGTCGTTTTCATAGCTATAACAGTTAAGTGCCTATTGTGTTATCGTCATCAGTAGCAGATAATAGCCAACAGAAAGACATATCCTCTCCGAATGAACGCTGTTGCGCCCTTATTTCAGCTGGATGCATCCAACTTCTGCTTTTCACCACTCAACCTGTGGGAGTGCGTTGCGATTTGTCCCAAATCCAAACAAAAAATAAAAAAATAAAGATCTCTATCAATAGCTCCTAGGTAGACTGTAGAAGATTCTGCGTGCTATATGACTGTCTGAATCTGATTTTTGAATGCTATCTTCCCATCTGAGTTAAATTCGTCCACTAACTAACTAGTAATTTTGTTAATACTACAATTACTAATTTTTACTTATGAAACTAGCGTGATTAAGTGCTAGACGGGACGCAGAGAGAGAGAGCGTCGTGTTTTGCTCACCCTGAAGAGTAAGTTGATATTCTAGAGTTTTTACCCGACTGCGCCAGAAAGAGGGTAAGCTTTTTCGAGAGTATGTATGTATGAATGTATGTATGTGATTATTTATGTCCATTTCTTTGGCACGCCCTACATCCCAAACTACTGGACGGATTTTGACGTATGAGGTGTCGTTGAATTCATCAGAATAGGCTAGACGACTGAAAAATTCAAATTAGTCCGTTATTTACTTATCCAAAAAATACAATACATTGATAATGTGATACTTGTTTTTCTCTTTTCATTTAATTATTTTTAGCAATCGGGTTTGTTGTATTTATACTTATATTTATTTTCACAAAACTCTCAAAGTTATCTTTCTGGCTACTGTAATAATATTTATTTGAATCATGATTAAATTTATGATTCGTCAGTCCCTGACACAGAAAATCTGCGCATTATCCTAAATACCTAACTTCGTTTTATGAAGTCAAAGTAATAAACAAATGAACCTACAAACATTTTATGATTACGTTTGAGACAATGATATCTACGTGCGCACGGAAAAAAAATAAAGAAAGAAAATTAGCCTATAGTAAATGCATACATATTAAATATACGCAATAGTTCTTTATTTTATTTAATATTTTATAATTATATAATTATATTTATATAATTCATCATCATCATCCACAGCCCGACTTCATCTACTGGAGCGTATTGGCCTCCCTTTGTATGTGCCTCGTTTCAAAGCTCAGCTCATCCAGTTTAGGCACACGACAAATGCAATATCGTCCGCCCATCTAGCTACTGGATGAACGACGATTCTGTACCCGGTTCTTGCACGCCATTCAGTTATCACCTTACTCTAACTGTCATCACCTAGCCTTGCCAGGTGTCCTGCCTTCATTTTAGTCCCATTATGCGGTTCCCGACGTCTTTGACTTTTGTTCGATTTCGGAAATAATATCTAAATACAAAAACTATATAAATAATTTGCTAAAACTATAATTATAATATAAATAAGCTACTATTAACCTTCATACTTGCTCAATTGGTAGTAGCCATAGATTTCAAAAAAAATTAAAACTATTTGGCAGTAGCTCTGATTCCCGAACCTAGGTCGCGGATTCCCACCCAGGATAATGATTTCTGTGTTGATAATTAATGTTAGTTCTCTGTATTGTTTATGTATGTACATCGGCTTTTGGTACCCAGGTCTACGGGAAGGTGAGGTTGGCTAGGGTTCCAAAGATAGAGATTAGAAACCTTTTGGATAAAGAATTATTTCGGCTCTGCCATAGGGGTATGGTATGGCTTTAGCCCTTCTCACTTCTTACCTATCTGACAGAATACAGAAAGTAGACATGAATGGAAAGTGTTCTCTAGGGTCTCTAGTAAAGATGGATGTACCGCAAGGGTCAATACTTGGACCATTTTTATTTTTAATTTACATCAACGACCTACGTCAACTTCTGAAAGACAACCACGAAGTTGTATTGTTTGCGGATGACACGTCTCTTTTATTTAAATTAAAGCGACGGCAGACCAATTTTGACAACGTGAACAATGCAATAGCGAAAGTGGTTAACTGGTTTGATGTAAATAATTTATTATTGACCGAGGCGTAAACAAAATGTATAAGCTTTATATTACCAAATGTTACACAAGTTAAACCTAACATTAAAATAAAAGATGAAGATTCAAATCTTGTGGATACTACTGTATTTTTGGTATAACTTTAGATAATAAGCTCCAATGGGGCGCTCACATAGATGGGTTGTCGAACAGACTCAGTTCTGCAGCGTGCGCAGTCAAAAGAATCCGTCAACTTAACCTATAATGTACCATTGTTGACAATTAAATTAAATTACTTATCATTACTTACTGACGTAGAAACGGCTTGACTAGTTTATTTCAGCTACTTTCACAACAACTTTGTTGTGGGAGAATGCTGCAGATATCAACACCATATTTGTGCTGCAGAAGAGGGCTGTTCATGCAATATATAATATGGGCCCCAGAAAATAACTTAGAACTAAGTTTAAAGAAATAAATGTTATGACAGTTCCGTGCCAATATACATATATGAAAACTTAATGTATGTCCGAAATCATATTAATTTGTTTAAGAAAAATAGTGACCATCATAATGTTAACACCAGAAATAAAGATAAACTAGCTGCTCCTACTGTAAGGTTTCATAAAGTTAGTCAATCATTTAAAGGGCAAAGTGTACGTTTCTTTAACAAAATCCCAAATGACGTGATTAAGCTTATTGTAAAATGTCTGTAATAAAGCTTATTATAAAATGTCTGATTATTTAGATGACCAAAAAGCTTGGGATGAAACTGTCTCCAACTCCTTCAAAAACAATATAATAGTTAAGAATACAAAGTAACAATGAGTTTAAAAAATATAAGCCAAGCAGAGTTTCTTGCCAATTCTTCTCTGTTTGGTTGCGTTGCGAATTGGTGTAGAATGTAGATTAAAAGAATGACGATTCAAAGTGTACTTTAAAGTTCCAATTGAATAAATAAATTTCCATTTCATATTTTGATTTTATGTCATTTAATTTCATAGCTTCGGATCATTAGTTGATGTGTGAGATGCCCTGTATACGTCATATATTGATATAATACGCCGTTTATTTGTTTTTTGTTGTGCCTAGCCGTGCTTTATCACCTAGTTATCATTGTTATGTAACTACTTTTTATCCTTTTCTAAGCCTTGTAGAGACCTTCGGACGGCTACACATCAATACCAGAGTTCGTCACCATCTTATACAAATAACAGTGGATTTTGTATTCCTGTTTTCATTTTATATTCCAGCCAGCAGCTTACCTTGAACAGTTTGAACCCAATTTATTGTACGTGTATTTTGAGAAGGCAATAAATATTGCCGCAAGATACAAGGACAATTTTATTCGCACACATACATTGGTCGATAACGTACGAGTAAATAAATGTTTTCTTTAGAATCTGTTTAATATGTGGGTCAGGCATGAATTAGTACATCCTGAATTAAGCTACTTTAAAACTATTTTAATAATACTAAATATAAAAGCTTGTTTTATGACACTACAGTGAATAAATTGGACGTAATTTATCTAATTATGTAACTAATACGAGTATACTAAACTAATCTTATTTCAAGATTTATCGAATCCGCACAATAACATATAACTCTGTCAACGGAGTTTTTAGCTACTGATATGGCTTAACGACCAAAAAGCCGGAATCAACAGCTTAGGCATAGAAGCACTCAGATATAAATGCCATTAAATATCACCCATCCAAATAGTAACCGGGAGAAGTGATCCATGTATAAGATAATCTGCTAAGGATCCTAGGATTACTTTTAATCTTCGGTAAAGCAAATAGCGAAGCATAAAGCATAAGCGTAGGTTTAATCGGACAAATGGATAGTGTAGGCTTAGAAATAGGGTCCTGTAAGTACAGGAACCATAAAAAAGGATTGTTCCTAAATATCCCCATAGCCCATTATTCTGTACCAACTGAATTACCTAACATTTTAAAGCGTCGTTCACGTACTAATCGCTTAAAAAAACATTAAATAAAACAGATATTATCATGCAGGAAGTCTGGTGACTATCCCCGAAGTATGACGAAACCCACCTACTTCAACGAAGAAATAATCGCAACATTTGTATCCTTCAAGAATAGCATCTGGGTTCCGATGCTGTCATGCATTCCGGCTTAGAATAGTCGAGTGGCACTCGGGGCTCCCGCGGATATATTAACTGCCCCAAAAGAGGTGAATGCCGGAGCAAGAGACCGGCGATTCTGCTCATATTAGTCATCCGTGAGCGACCAGCTCTACTCTGAAATACAAATACTTATCATCTTTACTTAAACTTCTTCAGCATCTGGAAATGTCAAAAGCTCTCTGATTCAAAAGAGGTTCCATCTGAAAAGGTTAGATCTGAGCCCTTCCGTGACGCCTCTTTCATAATTGTGACACCCTCCGCTGTGCACGATAAGGATAATTAGGCTTCAGTCCTAATGACCGCATTATAGAACAGTAACTAGTAAGTTTAACAAGTGTTTTTTAGAGATTTAAAAAATAAATAAGTAGTGTATTCTTAGGTTTCATTAAAATAGTAAATTCAATATATGAAGAGCCAAGTCAATCAAATATGCAAGTTGAATTGACTTTGTCATGACGATTTTTGATAGTGAGTCTTAGCGCTTCTCTTTCAGAGTAGCCACCAGCATTCCGAGTAGGTTGGCGAATCGCCAGCTGGTAGGGCTGGCAATCAGGTGTTTAATTGTTATTTGCTATTTCTGCGATTAATGTCTGCAAAATGCTTTTAGATTATATAAGTGAAAAAATTTGGGCGTGGTCGCTATTTGATGGTGAGCAAGGTAAAAACCATTTTCTTGGGTGTGGTTCTTTCAGTAATTGTCAAAAAGTCATGTTCATAATCCTGGTCCCTTGACAACATGGACCAAGAAATGCTTTCCTTTGCTTTATTATGGAGACGTGAACTGAAAAAGGCAACAAACATGCTTAGTATTTTGTACACTGTTCACTCGTATTCAATGTTGTTCCATTTCAATTTTGCAGGCATTTTTGACGGGTTTTAACTACTGTTAGAGAAATTTGTTATGCTTTGTATTTAAGAGTAGCACCTTTATTAGAATACACTAACCTTAAAGTATAAATAGATACCAACTTTGTAATACTATTACGTTGACAGTAACGAATAGTCGGCCGTCTTCCAAAATCCTTAGGATTATTATGATTTATGCAATTAAGTATATATGACGCGTGTAGAGCTGGGAGACTCAAACTTGACTGATTCAGCTCTTTGATGAAGTCGGTAAAATGCTTCATGAATGCTTTAGATCTTGGGAATGTTACCTGCATTCTATATATATTTCACTAGCATTCTGCCCGCTGCTTGGCTTGCATGGTACCCGAATAAAAAGTAGCACAGTAGTACCTACATCCTACAGCTACTCCACATTTCAAACTTTGTATGTTCTAATAATAATTGTTAGTTGAATCCCTTAAACTATTATGGACTTGACTGGTTAAAAACACAAACACTTTCTCATTTAAATAATGGGAACAGAGAACGTTTTGATTTTGTTACAGATTTAGCAAAATCAACCAAACAAACCTTTAAATGACCACATGCGACACCAACATATTGCACCGATGTTTGCTTTCCACAAATCATTTTGCCATGGTTTCGGTTTCGTTAAAATTGTAGGTTTGAGTTAACCCAAGTCTGAATTTATCTGAAGTTCAAAATGCCTTTATACTGGTACCTGAGTAATGAATCATTGTATACGTCACATTTCGTTTTAAATATAACTTTATTAATGTTATTTAGAGTAACATGTATTTACGAGCAAAAAGGTAACCTGGCTCAAGGCACTTGGCGATAACTCGGGCCAGATTATTGTATATTTAGATGTTTATTTCAAGCTGAATCATCATGACATGCTAAAATGCCTGTTGTTATTTATTTATTTTGTTTTAATGATGGCATAAACACAGCATTTACTTTCGCCAAGATCGAGTTTATGATTGTTATTTTTTTTTTTTTTTCAGAAATACCTATAGATTTTTTGCTCAGCATTTATGTATATACTGACTTTAAGAGGATCGAGTGTATGCAATTAGGTTTTTCTGATAAAAATAAATAGTAACTAATCAATCAGTTACAGTCGTATAGCTAGAAATCGCCTCAGAAAACCCTCAGAGGGATTGAGCCTTTAGCGCCTCAGCCGGGTACCAGATACAATCGTTAAGTCTATAAGTACAATGTATTTAAATCTTACTTTCGGTTAAAAAAAATGAATAATTCTAAACTAATTGAGCATGTTTTTTTTATGGTACCTGATGATAGAAGTACATGGCTCACCCGATGTTAAGTGTTAACCATTACCTATCGCAACGTGTCACATTTCAAAATGTTTGCCTTCCCTGTTTCCGTCAGACCGCAGGAGTGCTGTTCCATTGTTGGCCTAAAGTCCTAGATATCCAGCATCTGCAATAGCACCAGGATTCTGCCACGTTTCCACAAATACCTACGGCCACTCTTTCAAAACAACGCGAAAATAGCCATCGGTGACAAGCTGCGCAACGCATTCTTTGCATTCTTGTTCTCGACCTAGAAAAGGTCTGGTGGCGAATGTTGCTAGTAGTTTCGAGAAAAACAAACGTTTTCTAAAACTAAAGTTTCACATGTCTGACCAAAATAGAGTTTTGGCAATGGTGTGTTAACAGGTCATATTTAGCACAAGAGTTCAGTTGCCGCTAATTATCATACGACTGTCCATAATTAACACAAAAATTTGGATAGTTCGTTGTTCTGACTTTGTTACTTTTCCAATGAACCCTATAAATTCCAAGGAAAAAAAAGAAACCAGTTTACTGGACTTAAAAACTAAAGCGGAGCTAACAAACAATTGAGATTTTAACATGTTGTCATGCTACAAAGTGACTCCTTATTAGAGTACTTTTTTGGATTCGAAGACAATCTGTTCTGTTGGTTATTTTTTAATTTATTTGATTCACAATGTCTGTAATTCGATCCATGGGTTATAATAAAATAATATTGATAAAATCGTTTATTCTTCTAACACAGTAGCTTATGTAGGTATCTACCTTACAAAGCTAGAAACAGTACAGTAAACAGTAGTCACTATACTAGAAAATTAATTTGATACTACCTTCCGCCTGCGGCTTCGCTCGCGTGATACCAGGATAAAAAACCTAGGTATGTGTTAATCCAGGTCTTAACTATGTATATTCCAAGATTCATTCAAATTCGTTCAGCCGTTATGGCCCGAAGCGACGTCAAACATACTTACCCACACATACAGAAACCTTCGCATTTATAATATGATATGTATATGTTATGGACAATGTGATTAATTGGTCATTATACATAATGACCGGGCATTATGAATAATGACCAATATGTGAGGGCAATGTGATAAGAACTATTGAATTAATCAAATTGCCCGGGCAATATACATAACGCCCATCACCTGTTGGGCAGAATAATAAAAGACACAATATTTAACTATTATTTTTATTTCAGACTTTAAATCAAAATTTAAAACACAAATTTCTTCCTTTTAGCGATGCCTTATGAACTTCGCTTTTCTTTGCTAGTCTTTCTTCACTTTAGTTACGAAACTGAATTACGAAATTATCCGTCTGTGTCCGGCCGTATTCGCTTGGAATGCAAAACTGAGAGTTGTGTAGTGAACAGTGAAGCGATGCACGTTCGTACGCCGCCATGACGGGCTCTGATTGGTTAGCGCGTGTCACGCGTTCGCTTCCCTCCCCTCACTCCATCCCCAAAGTAGCTATATTATCACATTGCCCGATGATCACATAGCATTATTCATAATGATCGGTCAATGTGATAAATAATGAAGTTTAGGTAATAATTAATCACTTTGCCCTAAGTAGCTGGTCATTAATCATATTGCCCGGGCACTATGAATAATGCCCGCATTAATCACTTTGTCCATAACATATATACAATATTATAAATGCGAAATTATATATATATTATTTATAGTGTGATTCCTTAAATTGAACAATTACATACCTACCTATGTTATCAAATTAATTTGTGCTAAGCAGTCAGTCAGTATGTGTCGCCGGGCGTTCATAGATGGCAACTATCACACGACCGTGGTACATGCCACAAACTTCAGGAGGCCTATATCCAGCAGTGGATAACTTTGGGCTATGGATGATGATGATGAAGTAGTCAGTTTGTTCTTAACTTTAGGTAAATCTTAAATACCAGAATAATAATTCTGAGTAAGAATAAGAAGAGTGAGAATTAGCCGAGACATTAAGGACTTGTTAGATCTAAAATAACAATTTTGGCACAAAACAGCTCATTACTGGTGGATATGGGATACGGCAGATATTTTGGCAGTTGCTTCTAGAACATAAATAGTGCTCTAAGGACAAAGACACGTCGAGCAAATCAAAATGTCGCACTGAAATATCTTTATTTAGTGTCTTTGTTGTAGTCGAGAGGATGTACCCGGGGCACCTTTCCTATTTGGTTGGAATCCCAGCCAGGCTCTTATGAATTTTTTTATTTCGGAAAATTTGTGTGCGCATTATCGTGAGCTCAAAAGGGTCTTCTTCTTCTTCGTATGAGCTAGAGACAAACTCTGGTGTCGGAGTTTTTATTCCGCCCGAAGGCCTCTGACACGGCTTCACGGCTGAAAAGCCGGGACCAACATCTTAACGTGCCTTCCGAAGCACGGTAGCGCTCAAATCTAAATGTCACTAAATGGTCACCCATCCAAGTAATGACCAGGCGGAGTGTTGCTTAACCAAGCTAAAAACACCGCAGTTAACCTCGCCACGAGTGCTTCACTTTCTCAAAAAGGTGAAGGTAAACAAAGATCATGAGGAAACCTTCAGCTTAGTGAACATCAAACGTATTGACCAATGACCATGTCTTTCATGTGGGTAAAGCCGACTAGGCTGAGAGGATGGTATAGGCATAGTATGAAGACATACTTTCATACTCTAGTCCAACTCCGACGCCATTGACCTCGCGATAAATGCCGACTAGTGGCGAAGAAGTGAAGGAAAGCAAGGGTAACAACAATATTCGAACAATATTTAATTATTTATTTACTTGCTTCCGCCCGCAGCTTTGCTCGCGTGGTAACGGGATAAAAAGTAGCTTATGTGTTAATCCAGGTCACAAACTGTGTATATTCCAAGTTTCATCCAAATCCGTTTAGTAGTTTTTACGTGACTCTTTCACGTAGAAACTACTAAAAACTATTAAAAAGAGAGAAACATTCATCCATTCATCCATCCATCCATCCATACATATATACTCACAAACTTTTGCATTTATATTATTAGTAGGATTTGGTTGGTATTAACATCATCATCATCATCGTCAGTATTATGATCTAAACAATAAATACCTAAAAAATGTAGTAATATGGTTTTGTTCTGAGGAAACAATAGGTTTATTTTGAAAGGAAAACGATTGCATTTAACTTCATTTCGTATAACCATGTGCGCTTGTCACCAAATTTAACCCTAATTAGGTAGAGTCACGTGCAATAAGATGATTTAAGATAATTTAATACTATGTCAAACTAGATAAATCTTGCTGATTTCGTTTTTTTATTGAACTTACACATAACATTAACGTTGATTTACATTAAAAGCGTTACGATTAAACATTTATTTGAGTAAATCTTAGTACTAAATATTACTTTGGTTTTTAACATCCTTACAGTGGTAGTACACAACGAACAAAGGGAAAAACAAACATCAATATTAAAGAAGAAAAATACAGAAAAAAATAGTAGGAGTACGAATTAAGGTATTTCTTAGGCTCAGAATGATAATGAAGAAATCAGGCATAACACAGATAGGCAGCAATAACCTGCGTACCATGTGCTGATATCGCACTGAATTAAACTTCACTGCCACACTTTCCTTAGATACATCTGTATTTGCACGTGACTGTACGCAGACATAAGTCACTTTATTGCTGGTCACGTTGTCCTAAAACACTTTAAAATATTCCTGTAACATTTGAAAAAAACTTCTCTAATTACTTTCAAGATTAGCTGGGTATTTAAAGAAAACTTTGAACTTGTACCATGAAACTTTGCCAAAACGTCTGTACGTTCAGGTGACATTTGTCTCAAAAATTGAGCGATATCATGTCTTATGTCCTACACGATAGACTGTCAAATATTACCTACTTACTTTGTCTTTTGAGGAAACCAAATAAGTATTTGAACATTACATTTAAAATGGCTCTCGGCCAAAATAAATGTCTTGCTAATGTTAACTGTGCCGACTTCACCTGTTTTTTACGCGACTCTATTTAGACTACAATAAGTGAAAAAAAACGTTTTTTTAAAGAATCATTTAAAACATGTCAAAAATCTTCGCAAAAGTAATAAGGCACATACTATTTATTATATTTTCTACTACCTAGTGGCTAAGGGTTCATCAAAAATCTTAAGATGCGAAAGCAAGCCAAGCAAAAATCAACATAAGAAATATTTAAAATTTACAGGCACATATTATTGACAAAAATTGTCTCGGTTGTTGACGACTTATGAGTTATTTTATGGCTTCATTAGACTATTTTAGTAATCATCGGTCAATTCAGGCTGATTCGCCCACCAGCACTACAATTCACAAAAAAAAGGTTTCTAGTAAAATTATTCACCATCATTTTGCCTATATTACATCACACACGCGGAAGCGGTATTGTTCATCTCAATTCCTCCCCCCCTCCCCAGTCTCTCCCACGCCTATTTCCGTCCCGGCTCAATGCCACGGGGCCAATAACACCGCTCAATGAATTACTCATTTACTAATGCAATTAGGTAATACCGCTCCTGAAAAATATGAATAGTTGCCAGAGAATGTATTCATTGAATGATTTTGTAAAAAAATTGTGCCTACCTTTCTTAGTATGCTGACGTGCCATCCTAGCTAGGTCATTACCAGTAAACCTATTGGACATACACCAAATCTAAGGTAAGGAGTTGTAAGACATTACGAAGAGGATTGTAAAAGTAAAGTTTCTTGGTAATTTTACTTTTCAGTAAGCTCAAAGTAACGTATATTATAGGGATGAGAATTAATAAAAATCTCAAACATAAAATCGCATAAAATTTATTTTGGTCCCAATAAACATAAAATTAAATATTTAAATAGTTTACACATTTCTAGACTCTATTATTAGTTAAAACAATACTTTATAGCTTATCACAATATAATATTTTTGAGTTTTTTATAATATTTTCACACGCATGTTATGTGCAATATTTATTTTGCCTTCTGATCTAGGAGTTATACAAAGGTAAAGTTTCTTTGCAATTTCATAAAACAATTCAGTTAAATAAACAAAATTGAGATAATATTTTGCACTAACTAGATTATTTCACTCAAACTATTCATTCAATCCGTCAGTCTTATAAATTCAGCATTCAAAACATCGCCAACCTTTTACTTGCATACTTTAATCACAGTTAAACTTTATTTATTTATTATCTTTAATCTCACGATATCTTTATTTTGGAACTTTAATACATTTTTTGGTAAGTTCATTTCAGTTCACTGAAATAACATGCTTATCAAAAAATGGTACCTACATGTTTTGGAGTTTTTAATAAAGTGTGAGATATTGTCTGAATCCTCTTAATTCTCCTAGGTAGTACGCTCAGTTAGACAAAATGTATTTATTTGAAAAGGCAAGCTTTTTTAAAACCTCTATGAGGTCTTAATGTCCGTATTTCAACATTTTTACTTAGACAGCTTATTCATTAATGCTGGTCTTATTCACTGGACAGCTTATTCAAAATGTCCTTGATATGACAGTGTCATACCTATAATACGTTACATATGGTAAAGTTGCTTGTCTACAACGCCTCAGATAATAAAACTTGCCACTCTCAATAAAATATATTTTCGTTCAGATCCTTGCACAAAGTAATCGAGTCTCACATTAATTGACATTTGAATCTAATTTATACTTAACAAAAGGCGTGACTTATACCTATTTATCTCAGCTAGACTCCGCATCTAGATAAACTCGACTCAATACTCAAAATTACAGGTTGACATTCTATGTACCGAGATGCAGAACTTCGACTAAGTAATATTTAACCTAATCGTAAAGCTAAAAAACCTTTTTCACTTTAACGCTGCTCAATAGGCCCGTACCGCTGTCGGAACCAAGTCATGGCGATGTAATCCGGCTCATAAACATCAGGGATCTCTTTATCAATGGCTTCACAGTACACCATCTTGACGGAAGCCTCGCCGAAGAGACGCTCTTCGTATTTGATGAGTTGTTTGAAGAAGCCTGTGTTTGGTCGGATTTGAGGTCTGCAACAAGATAATCCCATCAAATAAATGGTAATAGACGCAAATTAATCTACAAGAGTCTCGGTAGCATCTTTTCACAAATAAACTAATTTTAAATATGAAATATTCAAGGAAACTAAACTGTATTTTAAGCACCATCATCATCATAAGGCTATAGCAGTCCACTGCTAGACTAGTAAACTATTACTACAACAATTCATATTAACTATATGCCATTGTGCACCACGGTGTTCAGCATATCCGAATTATGAGATAAATAAATAAATAAATATACGGGACATCTCACACACGGTTAAATGATCCCAAACTAGACAGAGCCTATATATGGGTACCAGTGACTGATAAACATATATAGATACTATATGTATTCATTGTGTGAGAGGATATGAGTGTGAAAAGCCCATGCCTTGTTTCTATACACAGAGTAGGCTGGTGGAAGTGACTCGAAGAAGAAAACATGTGCCAACCCCACCTCAAAGTCAAAGGCAGGAGAACGATTGATTTTCAACATAAACAATAAGCGCTGTGTTAGACGGGAAACAATAATCACTAAAAGGGCAAGACTACATAAATGCACCTACCGTCTTTGCTTCATGTGATGATAAGCATCCCTGAGGGTCATCTTCTGCCATTTGACGAGGTACGCCAAGCAGAGCGTGACAGATCTCGAAACACCAGCCACGCAGTGAACCAGTACTACTTCACCGTTTGCGACCACCTGATAGCAAAAAATGTTTATTACAATTAGGTACCTATCTAATTATAAGTCTTATAACTATTATAAGTCTTATCTTTTAGCTATTGTTTACTCCAGCGATTGGAACATAACAACAGCTTACCATTATCTCAGTGATCCTTACCTCATTGATCAGGTCAGCAGTTCTCTCCATGTACGGATGCATGTCGGAGTTGGGTGTATCGAGGAGTGGAACGAAGTGCCTGGGGACATAGTCTTCCGGGGGGGTACCCAGTTCGGGGGCTGCGCTGACGATCAGGCCTGGGTGCAGGACTCTCACGGCTCCGGGAAGGGCATGGGCGCCGCAGACGTACAGATAGTTGGTGATTCGGGACACACCGAGAGGACATCCTCTGTAAAGGAATCAAAGTTTTAGGATATTTAATTTTAAAAATAACCCATCCTCCCAATTACAATTGTCAAAATAATTTGAATAAGTAGGTACTTATCGCTCGTTAGTGACGGATAAATATGCGGAATCTGTGTGTTATGTCTTACCTACGTATCCGTTCAAAACTATATCGCAGACATACTAATAAGAACCTCGGTAGGTGTTTTTTGATGTTAATGATCTGATTCTATTACAGTTCACGTCAACAATCAACAAAGTAATTATGTACTTCATCATCATCATCATCATCATCATCATCATCCACAGCCCGACTTCACCCACTGCTGGGTATAGGCGTCGCTCAACTTGTGCCATCCACCACGATTCTGCTAGTCTAACCCACGTACTGCCCGCGACATTGACAATGTTGTCTTGCAGCCGGACGTCCTACACTCCGAAAGCCATCCCTAGGCCACTACTTTGTAACTATCCTACTCATCACCTCGCCTCGCAATGTGTCCTGCCCAGCTCTATTTGAGTATGTACTTAGCTATAGCAAAAATTCCCAATAGGTAACACCGGTTAAAAATCTTACAGATTGCTTTTCATAATATTATAACACGGTATACATCAACAAGCGGATTCCCGGGGTAAACACCGCATTCCTCGCGGTTGTGTCACCCTGGCAGTGTGCCAACCGTCTGACCTAGCGCTGCGGAGTCGATTTTGGTGTTATCTCTCTGTTGTTGTGATTTATTGTAATTTTTGAGTCCCGTAATGGAAAATAGCTGCTTGACCTTCAAGAAATGATGGACCTATATTTTGGAGCCCTCCTCTTCTACTGATATAAAATAAGGGAATGTATCATGTAACTATTCACATAGAAGAGGAAATTCTGATTTAAGTTTTTACTGGAGTTATTCATTTATAATAAAGAGTCATTTTAATTACAACAAAATAATATCACAAAAAGTAGAATCTGTGTAGATCCCGAGTGACATAATTAAACTTATTCATTAAAAAATTGTAAACAAATTATGAAGTAATTTAGGCAACAAGGTGGTTTGTTCATTGCCACTGCCTAATTGACCAGAACAAAATTATTCTATTGCTGAATTACAAGTACACCAGCTTACATAACCAATGGTATTTATTTCTATTCTAGCTGCTTCTTTTAGCATTACAGTGTTATCAATATATTTTACAGTCGGGGTATGCCTCTTGACCTTCAGTTGAAAAAGTTTTGCCTGTTTATCAAATAATGGTAGGTCGATATTTTGCTTTTTAAATTCTTTCTATTAACTGTTTTAAACGAGATTATCTACTTATTGTTTTTTCTGTTGCGTACCTAGTTAATTATTTAAGAACCTTCGTATATAGTTATTTAAAATGATTATTTAAGTAAGCAGTGGGTATAAGTGGTTGAATTCTAGATAACTTTTCTGACGAGTAGAACTAGGTAGCAAGTTCTTGAAACTTGTAGTTTTTTCAAGATGCCAAATCTACTGACCTGTTTAGCTCCTCTTTGATCAGATTCTGCGACTCTAGTAGCACTGTCGGCTCGTTCTCATTCCCCACATTCGCTACTTTGTCTGCTGCTGTCAAGACTTTCATTGCTACTTCAATTGTACCACTTCTCACTTCACGCTTTTACACTTCAATTTTAATAGTTCTTGATTTTCGGTCGGTTATGTTTATTTTTGATTGAGATTAGATTTTCAGGACTGTCTCCTTAAAATAAGTGTTATTTTTTAGAATTTTAATTCAAGAGTCTCTTTCAAATCGTCGTGTTTAATATCGATGCTCGACTCAAGTTGGGTCAATGGGACGTGCGCTCGCGCAGGGCGGTACTCGCGTACTGAAACCAGCCCGGGTTGAGCCAGGCACCTGTAGCATCCCGAGATTCCTCAGCCCGTGACGCGACTACTATGAGTTATTCTGCACTGGACTGCAATATCCGGCATTCCACGACTATTCCCGTCGCGGGTGACGCTTACTTTGTTTACATCGCGCGCTGTTCGGTGGGTGTGAAGGGTTTCTGAAGGATTTGCTGCGTGAATTTTGCGTGATTTATAGCTTCTTTAATGTTTTTGAGTTGAAATGGGATAATGTCCAAGTGAATAAATTGGCCAAATAGTTAATCGCTGTTAAAATGGCTAGACGTATTGCCGACATTGCAAACTAAAACCATGCTAAAACTCATAATGTGTTTGATCCGAATGTAGCAAATTATGGGATTACGAACGGAAACCCTAACCTTTTATACTATTATATACAAATATATAATATATAACCTACTATTAACTAACAAACAAAACAAAACATACATATTCACGTTATTTTCCCAATTGTGGATGTCCTCAGAATTGTATTTGCTCAGTAAGCAAATCTTTTGAAGTCTTATCTGGTTTCCTATCGATGTTTTCCTTCGCCGTTTTGAGCATGAGATAATGCACACATAATATTTTTCGAAACGAAAAATTCATTATTGCATGGCGGGGATTCGAACCCACGACATCTGCATCGGATATCAGAATACATCTCACTGGGCCACCAATGCTCTTTACTATTAATAAATCAATTCTAATATCCTACTTGATTATATCTAAAGGCGAAAGTTTTGATGCGAGTAGGAGGCGTAACAAGTAAATATGTATTATATATCATATCGTAAGGCGGGGATTCGAACCCACGACATCTGCATCGGATATCAGAATACATCTCACTGGGCCACCAATGCTCTTTACTATTAATAAATCAATTCTAATATCCTACTTGATTATATCTAAAGGCGAAAGTTTTGATGCGAGTAGGAGGCGTAACAAGTAAATATGTATTATATATCATATCGTAAGTAGTACCTAGATAATCTAGAAAATTACCATAGCGACCTAACCAACTCAATAAACAAAGTTAAATTATACTACTTACATAAAATACGAGATTAAAAATTGTTTGTTTATGCAATTACATTCACGACATAATCTTCGCCATCAATAACAAACAATAATCCTAGCTAGAACTAGCTAGATTCGTTGTGCGCCAATGAATATTCTAACTTGTGTAAACATACACATTAAATGCATCACTTTATTTTTAAAATCATTTCAAATACATTATTCAGCCCGTGACTCCGCTCGCGTTTTTAACGAATAATAAGTAGCTTAATATTCCTGCTCTAGAACATTTAATAATATACGTAGCTAGCGGACGCCCCGCGACTTCATTCGCGAAAGAGGTTTTCTTTTTCTTATACCTACCGCTGCGCCCTCAAAAGTTTCCCCCCGTTCAGAGATGTACCTATAAAATTATATGGGACCACCTCACTCTTTCAAACAAAAAGGAATTTTGAAAATCAGTCCACGATTCACGGAAATATCGGTTAACATACATAAAAAAAAAGATTCCGACGAATTGAGAACCTAAAAATAAAGGACTTAAGAAAAAATAGAGGACTTTAAACAAGTCATCCTCCCGTTATTATTTTAAAATTTTCTCCAGGATCTAACTAGAGTAAAGATGGGTGTTCCGCAAGGGTCAATACTTGGACCATTTTTATTTTAAGCTATTGCATAGCTTCTATCGAGGGCCTTGAGCGCGGGGACCGAATCCAGAAATTCCGTAACGAAAAAACACCTCACGCTCCCCACTCCGACGAGCACGGAGGAGTGGCTTGAAGGCCGTGCATTGTCCAACGTCGTTTCTTTTCGGCAGTCTTCGACACGGTGTTTATGTGCGTGCAACTAGACGTATCGTATGACTCTACAAAGCTCGTTTATTTAATAAAAGAAAAAAAAATGTTTTCTTATCGGTCACCACGCTCAAAAAGTGTAACTTGAATTAATATCAAAGAAAAAGAAATACTGCATAAATAAAATAAATAAATAATTATAATTGCATAAGTTGATACAAAATGCTATGCAATAGCTTTACCGCGGCAGTCCCCGAGTGCCACACGTCTTTTTTAATTTATATCAATAACCAACCTCAACTTGTGAGAGACAACCACGAAATTGTATTTTTTGCGGATGACTCGTCACTTTTATTTAAATTAAAGCGAGGGCAGACCAATTTTGACGACGTGAACAATGCAATAGCGAAAGTTGTTAACTGGTTCGATGTAAATAATTTATTACTGACGAGACTAAAACAAAGTGTATATATATTACCAAATGTTAAACAAGTTAAACCTAACATTAAAATAAAAGATGAAGACTTAAATCTTGTGGATACTACTGTATTTTTAGGCATAACTTTAGATAATAAGCTTCAATGGGGCGCTCACATAGATGGGTTGTCGAACAGACTCAGTTCTGCAGCATACGCAGTCAAAAGAATCCGTCAATTTACTGACATAGAAACGGCTAGACTAGTTTATTTCAGCTACTTCCATAGCATTATGTCGTGGGGGAATGCTGCAGATATCAACACCATATTTGTGCTGCAGAAGAGGGCTGTTCGTGCAATTTATAATATGGGCCCCAGAGAATCACTTAGAACTAAGTTTAAAGAAATAAATGTTAGGACTGTGCTGTGCCAATATATATATGAAAACTTAATGTATGTCCGAAAACATATTAACTTGTTCAAAAAAAAAATAGCGACTATCATAATGTTAACACTAGAAATAAAGATAAACTTGCTGTTCCTACTGTAAGTCTCCATAAAGTTAGCCAATCATTTAAAGGGCAAAAGGTACCTACGTTTCTTTAACAAAATCCCAAATGACGTGATGAATTTATTTGTAAATAAATTCAAAAATGTTGTTAAACTTAATCTCTGCAATAAGGCTTATTATAAAATGTCTGATTATTTAGATGACAAAAAAGCTTGGAATGAAACTGTCTCCAACTCCCTCAAAAACAATGTAATAGTGAAGAACAAAAATTGTAATAACATGGACTTTAAAAAAATATAAGCCTAACAGAGTTTCTTGCCAATTCTTCTCTGTTTGTTCGCGTTACGAATTATTAGTGTAAATAAAAAAAAAAGATGTTTCAAAGTGTACTTACAGTTTAACAGTACCTACTGAATAAATAAATTTTGATTTTGATTTTTTGATTTTGATTTGGACACTCAATTTTAAAAGTTGTTAATAAGTTGTTTGTAAAAAACCATTTTCCAAACTCGGGAGCCAAGTTCACAAAGCTGTAAATGCCAAGTTCTAAACAGATCGCAAAACGCCTTTAAAAGTTTTAATATTATAAAACCACAAAATATTGCACCCCGCTTGGAGATAGGATTTATAAAATATCGTATTAGAATTTTACGAAGTATACAAAAAAAATATTTATTCCAAGCAAATGCCACCAAGCGTTCAAAAGTTTGCCCATAAAAACTGTTACACCCATTGCACACCCTTAGAGGTAGATCCCCAACCTTTTTGTTGTTTTTGTTGACAATCTATAAATATTTTAGGCACAAAAAATATGTATGTCAAGTTTCAAAAGCGTTTACCCCTTTTAAACCAAACAAAATTTTACAATTTCCAAGACTTAGAAAAGCACGTGTTCTTACTTTCAAGATATTCTAACCTTTCATTGAAATTCTACCCCAAAAACTTCAACACCCCATTTCACCCCCTTTAAGGGTTGTTTTGAAAGACCTGGTACGTGCACGTTATAGCTAGTGGCACGTAAGTCTAGCGGTGAATGAAACTTCTGCGCATGGGTCTCTCGCTCTCTCTCGCCTCTAGCTCCCTTAGGATACCTTACTTTTGACTTCTGCGCAATAGCGGTCAGTGCTAGAGTTTCGTTCAGCTACATGTACTTGCTCGAAAGAGCCTTAATAAGCAGATTTCAGCTAAATAGTACATTCAGTAGTTTTGGCAAGAAAGAGTAGACATAAATATAGACATAGACAAACTTTATATAAGCACCCACATATAGCATTATAATTTAATTTAACAGGTTACATTTTAACACCTAGGTACATAACTACCATTAGATAACAAAAGTTAACAGTAAAATGATTTTAATACAAAAATCTATTATTGTCGTTATGTGTGCTAGGTCAGCAGTAAAAAGGCCCGACTCTTTCCCACCGCCGCGCTGACGCGAGTAAACGATTAACCATCGGCTATTTTCTCGTTCAAGAATCGTACAATAGATATAACATACCGTGTAAACAAAATAGATGCATATATTAATTAATAGTTGATCGCTGACTGTTTACACTGCTGGCGGGGACTCGTTCCAATAGTATGTCATTGAGCGACGAGAGCTTTTATAGATAATTCTCGCTCAGCGATGCTCGCTTTGCGGTCAGAATTCATGCCGAGGGACCAACTAGCAATCATTTCTCTACAGTACGGCTTTAAAAGTAGACGTATTGTTATCTGTTATGGATATCGAACAATCATTTCATCCTCATTGTTGTCTAGGTAGTTCAGACGACGATTATAACGTATTTTACGATTGCGTATGTGTAGTGGCAGCGGCAATTCGGAAGAAAATGCCTCAGCATTATGCTCCGCTATCCCAAGACAGATCAGCTAAGACCAAGGCCTACTCCAATTCTGGCATTGCCCTATGAGAGGCAATGTCAATAAATAAAAGAAAGTTGCAAATAGTTCTACTTTACACAAATCCAAACATTCAAACAAACTTTTTCATTTATTGTATCAGGGACTGTGGTGACAAATAGAGAACGTTGCCAATTTGCACTCATTACGTTTTTCAGCTCTCCATTTTTTTGAATGGGAGCTCTACACCTACACCTATTATAAAATTAATTACCTACATTCAATAATGCTGTACATCTGATGATGTGTGATCATATCCTGTATTATTTGAACCACGTGACTAATATACTACTTATATTTTTTTTTTGTAAATACATAACTATATTTCACACATAGAAAACACCAGGACAAATATCTGCAGATTATGCAATCATTTGTCCCGCGGCGGAAATCATACCCTCAATCTTCACCGTATTAGGCGGACCTTCGATAATTATTCAAGTTTGAAGTTGTTTTCAACTTACAGGTATATAAGTTTGTGAGTTTGTTGGTAGGCATAGGTATCTTTGAAACTATAGAATCACCATAATTCGATTCTAGATCACACTTCACACTATATACGATACGGGGTGAATTTTTGGGACGGGGCAGTAAGGGCAGGTACCTTAACCGATATAGTTACAAGAAAACGCTTTTAGGAGACTATCCATAATTTTGTATGATATTCTGAACTGCATTAACAGATTTTGAAAATTGACATTTTACACAAAAACTTTTTTTGATGCCTATCGATCCTGTTTCTTATAAGGATCAAAAGTCTCTACGGGACCGTCTGAGGTTTGAGTACTAGAAATATCAGAAATCGCGATAAACTTTACCCATACATTTTTACGGAAATACAGGAAGCATAAGATAATTACAGTTTTTGTCTAGCTGGCCTCGTGGCTTACTGTACCTAGAAGCAAAAGCGCACCTAAGTAGAAAATCATCATAGTTGCATCGATAATCTTCTACAACATTAGAACTAAAACAAATAATAATAAAATAAATCATTTTAATATGTATTTTAGACACAGACAAAAATAACTTACATTTAGATGATCTACGAAATAAATTGCTCAAAATGACCGCCGTTTTTCATGAATATTAAGATTCACTCGTTTTTGTACTGAGCCAGTACCTAGCAACCGATAATTTTCTTGGATGGATATCATTTAAAATCCTTTTTAATGCATCTTTCAGCTCCTGAATAATGTTGTATTTCTTTTTGTAGACTTCGTATTTTAGGTAGCCCCACAGAAAAAAATCGAGAATTGTTAGATCGGGGCTGCGAGGTGGCCACTTAGTCGGACCATGTGTCCACTGTGACCCGAACTGCCTATTCAAACTGGAACGCGTAAGGCGGCTGTTGTGTGGCGGAGCGCAATTTTGCTGAAAATAAACTTTTCGCAAATATGACAGGAGCCATTCATCGAACTGGTTTTGGAGATTCTTTAAAATGACGTCGTTATACACGGCAGAATTGCCGGGATACCTTCATAAAATTCCACCATTACCACTCGGTTTGACATCACACCACACCAACAGTTAAAAAAGAATCGAACTTGGTTGTGGCTTTCCCGAATTCTGATAGGGTTTTCTCTAGAAGACCAATACTGGTGATTTCGTCGGTTGTAAATTCCGTTGTTTGAATAATTTGTTTCGTCTGACCATATTATGTGATTATATAGTCTCCTAAGAGCTTTTTACTGTAACTAATAACGGTTAAGGTACCTGCACTTACAATCCCGTCTCTAAAATTCACCCTCTTCTTTTGTAGCCACCTTTTCTTTTGTAGATAAACCATAACAGAGGCCTAAGGCTGGCCTAAAATCTCCGACACTAGAATTGTTCAATAGCTCATACGAAGAAGAACGGAAGTTCGTCAACAAGTAGCTCTGGGTGGGACTAAATGCTCTTGTTTTATTCCAGGCTCTCTCGTAGGCGAGATGCAGACGCTGACCACGCTGTCATGCATCCTCAGCAAGTTCAATGTGATGCCGCCGTCGGAGAACTCCCGACAAAGGCCCGAGTTAGACCACATGAAGAGAATATAGTGCAGAGCTCCGCTGGCTGCCTACCGCTCAAGCTAACGCGAAGAGAAATAATACACTAATATCCTAGCTTCTGCCCGTGGCTTGTATTATACTAAGCTTAGCTGCCTAATTAGATGCGAATTAAAGTTTTTTGTTTGTTTGTTTTGCTCTCAACTAATCATTTTAGAGATAGATACAGAAAACTATATAGGGTATACTTTCCTCCTGAAAAAAGTAGGTAGACACAGCTCTTGAGGGATGAAAAATAACTTTAAAAAGATATTCAAAAGACAAAATATTTAACTAGTACAAATTCCGCTAACCTTCTCTGACGAGTTTCACAAAAACCCAACAGAAAATCGACAATGTTCCGCCTTCCCCATACAGCATCCTCGGGAAATGATCGACTCCCTGTCCGCCTTCGTTACGCCGCAATCCGCAGACTGCAAAATCTTGTACTGCATTATCGCAAAGGTACGCCGAAGTCAATAAACTTAATAACTTTGAGACTTGTTTGGATTGTAGCTGCAGGCAAGCAGTACCTATGCTTATTTAAAACTCACTTTTGTCTCCCTCGTTACTTCTGTATCGTATATAGGCGTGTATGCGAAATTTCTTATGTTATTTCTCCTAAGAGTGGAACAAGTGAAAGAGTTTGTGTATTTAGGAACTTTGTTCACAAGAGATAGAAAGCATGAGGAAGACACAAAGGAGAGTGAATACTGGCAATCGAGTGAATGGGGCGTTGCATGATTTCATGAGCAGCCGGACTGCCAGCCGGCTGTACATAGAGGAGTTTTGGTACCGACATTGATGTATGGTAGTGAAAGCTGGGTATGGCAGAAATAACACCAGAGTAGAATAAATGCTGTAGAAATGAGAGCTCTGAGAAGTATGTGTGGGTCGACTTTGAGAGATAAAGTGCGGAATGGTGTGATAAGAGAAAAAATGGAGTGAATGAAGATATTGTGACAAAAATTGAGAAAGGTATGCTGAGGTGATTTGGGCATCTAGAAAGGATGGATGAAAGAAGATTGACGAAAAAAGTATATGAGGCGAGTGTGAATGGGACAGTTGGAAGGGTAAGACCTCGACGTACGTTCAGCGATCAAATCGGAGACGTGCTGGAAAAGGAAAGGTCAGGAGTACCCTTAATGCTCGTCGGGCATGTATGAAGAATTTGTTGAAAGTGAATGAAGCAAAAGAGTTATACCAGGATCGTAGCAAGTGGAGATCCATGAGATGGTATCCATCCACGATCCTGTCATACCATCTCTGCCTACCCCTCTGGGTAAAAGGCGTGACCTTATATATGTATGTATGTATGTATTTTCCCTTCAGTTGCCGGTTCACTTATTTGAAATAAGTTATTTCGGTAGTCCAGTCGGCTAAGGCCGACTAATACTAGGGGAGCTAATAACATACATATTAATAAAACTTTGATTAAAACACAATTTATTATTATTTGCCACGTAACATACACGACGTGGGTCGCGTGGTGTCCATTATTCGTCCACGGAATCGTCGGAACACGACACCCTTCGGCCAAAGCTCCTCCTTCATATAGGTCGACAGATGTTCGGTCGGAACCCGCACCACAAAGGAGTTGAAACTGACTCTGTCTCTGTGGCGGAACTCCAACCGCTCGACCCTCAGGTTGTCCTTGGTCTTCGCGCGCAAGTACTCCGCTACATCCTCCGGCTTGACGGTGTAATGCATGCGAGACATATAGAGCTGCGTCGTCGGTACCTTAGAGCTAAGTTAGGTCTAGAACCATAATTAATGTTTATTTTAACTGTATACCTACTGTCGATACAGCGGTCGATGCAATTTTTACGCATTTTGAAAACCTTTCGAACGAATGAGTACGTAATTGTAATTACCCACGTACTTTTAAAAATAAATATTTATTTATCTAATTAACTGCAGAAGGAGAAACGTGACAAAAGGAGGTTGTCACCGTAGGTAGGTAAGGTACCAACATGGTGCAGAAAACAAACGTATACCTGACAGAACAAATTACAATAATAAAGCCTAAGTCAATAAATTAGGTAGGTTAGGTCCCTAACTAATTAGTTTGCTTTGATATAAGTAAACAGCTAGGTAGGTACCTATCTACCTGCCGCCCATTTGTACTTACCTCCCATTTTAATACCTTTTTCATTAAGTTGTAATTATTAGTATGGTGTGCAATAAAGTAATATCCACTTTTTCGCCTCTGAAAATACCTAACTATTCTGGGTAAACCTTACCTAGGTTAATGGATCTTAATTACATAGGTAGCAAGCAACTAAAACATGATGATAAAATACAGATTTTTTTTGGGAACCTAGCAACCATATACATATTGGATATAAATATGTACCGAATTAATACAAATAATAAGACTTTTTAAGATACGTAGGTAGGTATGGAACATTAAATCGGTCATTCCACACCAACCAACTGAACGGACCAACTGAAAGGGATAATATTTAAGAATAATAGAATAAGAATACGTTTATTTTGTTACACGAACAATACAGTTATCTATAGGGAGGTAATTTTTTTTTAAACTATGTTACAAAAACGGCTACCACTAGCCCTAGCATACCGCTCGGTATGCAAGCTCGGTTTGTTTAACAAACAAATTAGGTGGTACGTTACTATGATAAATTATAGAACATTTTTTGTTCTTTGTTGTGATTAAACTTTTAACTTGCAGCTTCAGTTGAATATTTGAGGCCTAGAACGATACGATATTATACCTGTACCTACCTTGCCTGTGATATTTATTTGCTATTCTAATAAGGTCTTTTTTAGATTTTTTTTAGATGAATAAATAGATATTTAAACCTTCCTGAACAAAAAACCACTGTTACTCAATGCCAAAATCAGATACATTGGAAGTAGACAGTTTATTGATTATTTGTATTTAAAGTGGTAGGGAAAATATATATTATTTAATAGGCGGGTTGTACACGTGTTCTTCCCATAAGTACCGGGACGCGCTACCAACCGCTATTACTGGTAAGTGCAAAGTCTGGTAACTAAACTAGTAGCTCAGTTGGTATGGTACCTCATTTACAGTCGGCCCGCCTGAGGCAATTTTTTGGGGATATTATAAAATCTTAAGCCGGTAAACACTTTTTCCTTTCAGGAAAGGAATCCTGTTTACACGGTAGGTATCTGGAAACTGAATTGTTCAATGCATAGTTGTATTGTCGTAGATGTCGTCGAATAAGGTTGTGCGTTTATGAGTTTATTTATGTCACTTCACTTCTTTATTAAATGGCTTCTGGGATAGTTTCCACAATTTCGCCAGTATCAAGTAATAAGCTTGAACGATATTTGACAGATCTCACTTGAAAACTGATACTAAAAGTCAATCGTTCATTTCTTATGTTTACATATTCATTTCTCGTTCAACCGCGTTGCAAATGAACGCTATAAAATTTAAAAAAACCGACTTCAAAAACAAAAACTCCAAAAACAAAAAGTAAAAAAAATTGCTTATTTTTTGGTTCATACAACTATCTAACAATCAACCTTTTTTAACCGACATCAATAAAAGGAGGAGGTTCTCAATTCGGTTGTATATATATATATATTTTTTTTTGTTTGTTAGCTCATAACTCAGTTATTTATGAACCGATTTGGAAAATTCTTTTTTCGTTAGAAAGGGTATACTTTCCAATTGATCCCATATACATTTTAAGAAAAATATCAACCCTAAAGGGTGAGAAAATTGGAAATGAACCTTTTTTGGGCTCGAATTTTATTATATTTTTATGTTTCTTACCTCATATCTCCGTCATTTATGAACCGATTTGGAAAATTCTTTTTTTGTTGGGTAGGGTATACTTTTTAATTGTTCCCATATAATTTGAAGAAAAAATACTAACCCTAAATATGAGAAAATAGTAGATGAAAATTTTATCGGCTCGTATTTTATTCATTTTTTATGTTTGTTACCTCATTACTCTGTCATTTATGAACCGATTTGGAAAATTATTTTTCTGTTAAGGAGGGTATACTTTTAGTTTAGTTCCATAGAAATTTTGATTATGCCAATTCTAAGGGTGAGAAAATAGGGAATGGAAATTTTATGGGCTCGAATTTTATTTATATTTTAGTAATCGTCTTAAAGTCAGATTCACTAAAAAATCGGAAATAAATAATCATTTAACATAAAAAACCGACTTCAAAAACAAACTACTGTATGTGCTTATTGAATTGCATAAATGACGGAGATATGAAGTAACACACATACAAAAAAAAATGCAACCGAATTGAGAACGTCCTCCTATTATTGAAGTCGGCTAAAAAGTGAAAATATTGAGCATGCTAAATTCTTTCAACGTCATTGAACAACAACATTCAATAACATGAAATATTTCACTTTTATGTTTACATGGATCAATTTGGTTGCTTCATCCAAATTGAAAGGCAAAAGCGGCTTAGACAGTTTGTTGTTAAATTTTTAAATTGTCACTTATATTATTGAAAGTCATATTATGTTTAGATATATTATTTAATAGAATTATACTTTTATTTATATTCCAAAAACTTAAAAATAAATAGGGATGACGTCTGAAAAATTGTAATCAGTCCGTCAGATAGTTTAACAAAAATATGGGTCACGTATTTTTTCTTTTGTCGATTTTAGAAAAAATTACAAAGATATCGTGCGTTGAAATTACACTTATTACACTTTTTACTTAGCCGTGACGTCACGAGCCCCCCACTCCCGAACTTTGAAGCTCTTATCTCTGTCAATTATTGTTTATTTGATAAATACAAAAATACGTGTACAATATTTTTGTTGATCTATCTGACGGTCTAATTATAATTATTATTTATTTACCCATTTGTCATCCATAATGTACGACACCGGCCTGCATAAATATAGTTGTGTTCAGTTAATCCCAAAATTTCTATTAAATTATTCCGAAATTTAACTAAAATACGTAATATAAAGTCTACCATTCAATTCACAACCCCTTCTTCCTCATCGTGAGTTTCATCGGTAGACCTCCCTTCACGCCTTGCACAATGTTAGAAGAATGGTTGACCTCTGGTTTCTGGAGCGTCGAGGTTGACGGCTCTACTGAGAAATTCTGCAGAACAGCTGCTAGACCAGCCAACGACTGCATCTCTCCGAGACGGGCTCCTGAAAGGAACACTTGTGAATGAGAATCGCACTTCAACAACAACAACAACAACACCAGCCTATATCAGTCCACGGCTGGACATAGACCTCCGCTAATAATACTTATACGGAATAATCCCCATGCCCATAATCCCCACGCTGGACGTGTGGGTTGGGGATCGTAGGACAAAGCTTTTCGCACCTACGACGCTGCTGCCCGTCGGTAGCCACTAACCAGGGAACCGGTCGCCAGAGCCCTGTTTGTTTTTGAGCAGAGTGCACCACGAGCAGGTGAGGTTGCCTTGGGTTCCCCATTTAATAATATTGACATTATTTTTAAATTGAATTTTAATGTACCTTTACCTAAAGTGCCTAGATAGGCACAAACAGACAAATATAGAATAGCCTAAGTAGATACTTAGGCTACTTAGTAGATACTTAGGCTATTTATAAAAAAGATTTCTTAACTTACTTAGGCACATAAAAATGTGAGTTACTACTGTACTGTGGTGAACTACTGCTGTACTGTGTACTACTGTACTGCGTAGCTGTGAGACCGAGCTCGGCACGGGAAAATATGGTTTTTACAGAAAATTCAACTATGAGAAAAGCTCACAGAGACAGGGAGTGGGCTTTGATAAAGCCAGCAGCTGAGGCACAAGATAAGTATTATACCCGAAAAGAAGAAAAGGAGGAAACCTACAAAAATATGAGATCCCATCCAAAACATAAATGAACACAAGTCTCACAACGTAGTTCTGCCGTAAAAAGTAGTGAAATCAAACGAAAAACAAGTCTAGACTTGTGCATTTTTGTACATTTATGTTTTTGATGGGATTTTTGTTATAGATTGTCGATAAGAGAAAAATCTAATGTAGACTTATGTATCTGTGATAGACTGATAAAATCGGTATCATTATAGGATTGCCGACCTACTTAAGAAACACATTTATCATTAGGTTGCATAAATGTTTGTTTACTTGTTATCAATTATCTATCATCTAATGTTTCAATTTGATTAGATAATAACACCTACCTACCAGCTTATTGTTCGCATCGCCTAATACTTACCTAACTACCTACCATCGTACCTACCTACTTCCGTTAGGGACTTTATCAGCACACATACCACTCATTAATAATGTAGGTATAAACTTACCAATACACGCTCTAGGTCCAGAGCCAAATGGCAAATAACAAAATTGGTTCCGTTTCGCGTCCGTGTCTGTGAACCTCTCCGGGCGAAACTCTGATGGGTTGTCGAAATACTTTTCATCGTTCTGTATTGCCTGAACAGGTATTATTATCTTAACACCGGGATCTATAGTCAAATCCAATCCAGGAATCGTATACCTCTTAGCGCACACTCGATGTAAGTTTCCTAGCGATGGAAACATTCTCATAGCCTCTTTGAAAGCCATACTC
This sequence comes from Horisme vitalbata, assembly GCA_951804965.1. Lineage (NCBI taxonomy): Eukaryota > Metazoa > Arthropoda > Insecta > Lepidoptera > Geometridae > Horisme > Horisme vitalbata. The sequence continues at coordinate 18,406,708 of OX638092.1, read as the reverse complement.
AGCAGAGACATTTCAGCTATCGAATCGTAGCACAACTCATTGTTATATTTCGCCAATACTTCATCTATTTCATTCTGTATCTTCCGCTGCACATTTTGATGATAAGCGAGCTGGAGCAACGTGAAACTGGAAGCCGAGGATGAGGTCTCAAAACCGGCTGCGAAAAACACAAACACCTGAGCAACAACAATTTTAAAGTCCATCTTCAATTCTACTTGTATCGTTGTCCCATCCGCATTCCTTTTCTCAACAGACTCCCCTTTGATCACTCCTTTATTCTGCAACTCCAGCATTAGATCGATAAAATCGTTGCGTCCCGATGGTTTATTATTTCTCTGTTCACAAATATTCTTTACGATTTCTGAGATCCCTCGCTCGATGTGATCATCCATCGGGACCAAAACATTTCTCAGTTCGGGAAAGAGCTCCCACAAGCCGAAGAGGACCATAGTTTTTCGTGAACGAGTGAAGATCGACTTCCCGAGTTCTCTGAAGAGGGAGTTCTCGTTATTTATAGTGTCCACTTCAATGCCAAAGCCGCAAGCTCCGATAAACTCTGTAGTGAAGCACGCCATGAGTTCTCGGACGTCGCACTCGCCACCGCGCACTGCCAGTCCCTCACATACCGCTTGCATCTTCTTAGCACACTTGACGATGAGCGGGAACATCGCCTTCAGCTTCGCGGTTGTGAACGCCGGCGTCATGCGCTGCCGCAGCAGTTTCCATAGGTCACCATCCGCGTGGAACAGACTTGCAAGCAGCGGCTCCTTCTTCACATCTCTTCCGAGTCCGCGCGGATAGAAATACGCAAAGTCCACATTTAATATCAGTCTGGCTATATCGAGGTCGCGAATCACCAGCTCCGGAGTCGACCCTCTATAGTATCCGACAACTTTTTCTTCAGGGTACTGGTTGTAGAGCTCAGTCGCTACTTCTGTGATGCTTAGTAATCCGAAAATATTACGAAAATTATTTCCAAAGAGTGGTATCGGAGGGTTGTGTTTCACGTTTCGCTTTGCCCAGTAGCTGTGACCCCTCGTAGCGTAGAAGTAGAATGCTACAAGGGCGAGGACTAAGAGAATAAAGATCATGTCGACCGATTGCGCGCAGTTAACTGACTGAGTGGGATCGCGCGTCGTCCATAATGAACTGGAGATACTAACGGGCGGCGCGGGGATGTGGACTTTGAACGTAAAGCCGCTTTTTGCTCTGTTTACTAACTTGATCTTGGTTGGTACACCTACTATATAATAGGTAGGTGGTACTTAAAGTACATAAAACCCAGCCATGAAAATGACCATGAAATGCAGTACCTAGGTACCTAATTACCGTGAAAACGACGAGAATTATTCCTCGTGAATATACCAAGCGCATAAAAAAGTACCTAAGTCAACGAAAATACCTAAGCTTGAACAGCTATCATAGTTTGGTGCGTAACTGAGCAAGAAACGTTTCAACAGAAAATTGCGATTTGTTCGAAAACTACTTTATTGACTTACCGAGACCACAATAATAGTCACTACGCGGAGGCTATTGAAAACTTTTTTATTTCTGACTAGCTGTGCCCGCGACTTCGTCCGCGTGGAATAGTGACTTTGTGCAGCATTTTGCACATAATATTTTGGTTTATTTTGGATTATAAACACAGCCGTTTGAGTATTTTAAAAAAATCTACAGAAGCATTACTGTAGATTTTTTTATATACACGATATTAGACGTATGACCATCGCTGATCAAATCATACAGGCTGCTAGAATTGCAAACACGTAACAGAGCCACATAAAGCTGACTGTGCCAAAAACAGCTAATACTTAGATCCACACCCACAACTTTTTATCGTTTGACCTTGGGCTTTAAAAACCTAACTTAAAAACAAACTTACCTATAAACATACTACTACAACTACTACATACTACTACTACTACATAGAATACGTATTTACAAACCCTATAAGCCTTTAACTATGTACTTATCACAAACACTTAATTGGAAGTAATTTCAGATTTTTACACATAAAAATCTATACATAATAATAAAAGAGAAGAGCAATAAAAATGTACACATGTTTTTTTAGCAAAAGTGTATTTAGTAAAGCATAAAAAGCTAAAACCGAAAAAATATTTTGGGTCGGAAGACTTTGTCTGTCCGGATTTTCGGTTTGGCGGGAAAAATGCTGAACGGATTTTGATGAACTTTGTAAAATGAGAAAGCTTACTATGCAACTTAATAAAATAGGCTACATTTTATTTCTCTACAATGTCTACAAGCAGAATTATAAACGAAAAACTAATCTTTCGCCTACCCTTCATACATTCATAGGGCGGACCTCCTTACCATACTTTCAAAACTCTTTATTAGGACGTGACAGGTGGCACAGTTGGATAATTGTTGTCACTTTTGTCACTTTTGATTCTGTCAGATTCTGTACTAGAGAAATTGTGGAAATGCTTTGATAGGGGGTTCCAACCTTCATCTTCGGAACGCAAGCCAACCTCACATGCCCGTGGGGCACTCTGCTAGATAACAAAGGGGTATCTGACGGCCGGCTAATTGCGGCATAGCGCAGCCTAACACCGGCATAGCTAAATACCCTGGCTGCCGACGGGCAGCAGCGTCGGTGTTGCCAGAAGCTGTGCGATCCCAACCCGCATGCCCTGCGTGGGGATTTCGGGTATATCCCCCTTCTTATTAGAGGAGGCCTATGTCCAGCATTAGACAAATATAGGCTGTTTTTTTTGTTAGTGTTGATGCAGTAGACTATTAAAGGCTGGTGTTGTTGTTGTTGTACCTACATTATAAGAAAAACATAAATTTCCCATGTAAAAGTAATGTAGATAACTTCACTTCACTTGTTTATCAAATGGCTTCTGGGACAGGCCTCCACAATTTCCTCAGTATGAAGTACATTATTTGTTCTGTATTATGAGGAGGCAACGTAGTACAGTTTATAAGTCCAGTAGTCCAGTCTTCAGTCAGGTCCTGTTTTCTACTATATCAATGGCAACTATAACAAACAAGACCGAAAAGAGTTGACTCGCCCACCGCGGGTAATAATAGAAACCGGATTTAGAATGGGCAAATTAGGGCCTTTCAGATAACATCATATATGTCCGCATATATGCTATATATAATGCTTTATAGCTTGACCACAGCTGCCCTTACATTTATTCAGATTTCTACAAACCCATATTAGCTGGAGACTATGCTATAACCCCTAACCCCCCTTGGTTGATAGGTCGCGTGGGGAAATCAAATGAAAAGGCTTGATTTTAATAGTATATAACAGTTTTTATTTTTTTGATATCATGCACAGTTAAAATAATTTTTTTACAGATTTCTCGCTTTGCAAACTTCGGAAATTGGTTCATTCGGAATTTGGTTATTGGCGTTATGGTCATTTTTGAACAATTTTGATCATAAAATGAAAATCAAGCATCGTATAAAAAAATAAGAACTGCTTTAAACTGGGCTAATTGACCCCTTTCATAAGATATGCAACTCGACCTATTGGCACCAGTTTGAAATTTTGACGTTTCTTATTTTGGACCTTTTGGGGATGAAAATAGAAATATTTTTTTTATTTTTTACTGGATTTCTTATTCAATTAGTGCATTTTAAATCTAAACGAAATTTCAAGACGGTAGCTTATGTAGTTCCTGAAATAATCAGCTGTGACAGACGGACGGACGAACAGACAAAGCGGCACCATAAGGGTTCGTTTGTCACCCTACAAATTGTGTCCTTTCCTTTCAGATGTCATCTCTTTTAGTTCACGAACTGAAACGGCCTCATTTCACGTTGGCTAGACATTGGCAATGACTACAAATTGATTTGAAAATGACTTTTATATTTTTGTAGAACCCGTATGTACATACCGACTTTTGATAAAAGTATTTTAATTATTTTAGATTTTAGAGACATAAACTCCAAAAATTTAGATTTTTCTCCAGAATTTGGAGCATATAATATTTTTAGATTGGGTTTGCCCAAAGAAAAACAAATTCCGGTTGAAAAAAACCTTAATGATTTAAAATAATAATAATATCAATAAAACTGTAAAAATAATGTCTATGTTTCACGTAAAGATTTACTTCGGGCCTTGCGATTCTTTCCACACCATCGCTCATAAGCCGCAAAAGCTCCAAGGCCTCATGGGTAAGTGTTCTCTAAGGAAAAATACTTTACTTTTATCTCAGCGACGGATGTTATACCTAACGTAGACTCATCATCTCCATGCCTTATCCTTATCCCACGTTATGTGGATAGGTAAATGTTAGTCTGAGTTGAAGAAGTCCTGGTAAAACCTAGAACAATCAAGTACCTGTTTCTATATTCCTTGTGGAGAGTATTATAACTGGTGTCGAACTTACCCGAACCAGCCATTAATAAATTCCCATTCAAACTTTGACACCTAATAACACAACACCTTTTTCTTTTTCTGTAGGCACCCCGGAATACGTGTATTCAAAATTACCTACATGATAGTCTAATGCGTAACAAACAAACAAACTCAATTGTGCATTGTTAATTATATAGGAAATTAGGATTATACGAAAGGTATAATCATACTACTACAACCATTAATCATCCAACAAGGCTATAATAATGGATGAATCACGTAGCACAAAGGAAATAAACAACCTGTTCTACCAAACCTACCAAACCAGTACTTAGGTGGGTAGCATTAATTGTGTTTGTTTCAGATCGGCTGCAGAAGCTTGGCTTTCGCGTAGATCTAGCACCAGTTGAATATATCAATTACTGTATGCTGGAGATGTGCGGTCATGAGGTAAGATTAGCGACAACTAAATAAGTATTCTTTTTGCACCGATGATAGCAAATTTTAAAAGGTTCGCATCAAAATTTGTTACCTTAATTTTTCTTTCGTTGCCGTATCTGCCAAAGCACGCGCGCGGGTCAAGCTTCACGCACGTGACACTACTTCAATATATGGAAGCTGTTAAATACCTAAGCACTACCATAATTAAATAGGTAGGTACCTACACCGTGTAGGTACTTAGTTATTAAACGTCAACAGAAACTGGATAGGTAGGTAATAGGTTAAATTTTAAGGTTTGCGTGTGGGCTTGCGTTTTGTCTCAGTCATACTAAGTACCTCCTTACCACGAAGGCCGCCCCATTTAGCCAATCAAATATCCGGTCTAAACTGCTCAACTGTACAAACTTTCCCAGGTGTTCCGCTGCAACATCCAGAACCTTCATTTCAACACATCGTTCAGTCTCGACCCGGTCTGTCAGAGAGCAATCAACGCGGTGCTAGAGTCATCCATCAAGTTCCGTCGCGCGAGGACCTACCTCTGGTTCTGGAACCTCATTGAAGACCAGATCCTGTCGAGGAACAAGTACGGCCCGCAAGACTACTGGCCCAACGAGATCGAACTCAAAACCTTCGCGAATTGCCTGGATTGTGTCAACTGCTGCGGTGTTTTAGCTTTCAAGAAATAAAGTTTATTTTTACATGTTTATCATGACATTTTGTAAAATCTTCGGAAAAAAAAACAAAAACTAGGGGAACTTGGGCATTGTCAGATACATAAAACGTGAAAGCTCGGATTGACAGAAGTAGTAGAGTTCTTTGTGAAGGGCTCATGCTCATACATGCCTATTTCTGCGTTTCTGTTTTCGGTGCCGGCCTGAAATTATGTTTGAAATCGGATATGATTTCAAACTGAAACTCAAAATGTGTCCCAAATAACAATTCGAACGATATTTACCTTCCTCTATCATTGAACACAACTTTCTAGAAGAAAGCGCCCTCTGTGGAAAAACGAAGTCACTCTCTTCAAGCTCGGGCAAATTCGACCGTGTCGTCTATTTACAAGGAAAATCAAAAACTCAGCCTCGGGGCATCTCAACTCTACTAAAAGGGCTGTTTCCTCGTGGTCATACAAATTTGTCATACCAGTATGACCACGATGAAAATACCATACATGTCCTCATCCCATTAGTAAAATGGTTTTACTTCCTCCTGTATATAAATAATTTATTCAATTTATATACTTTTTTCCGCGTAGTTACTCATTTAGAATGTGCCAGAATTGACAAAAGAGGAAATAAATAAACTCTGAATAATTTGCGATATACCTACTACAAAATAATTAATACGCAGTTTAATATTGTATTTTTGTTAATTAATGGTAAAAGAAGTAGGTATAGGTATTGCTATTGAATGATTGCCAGCATTACAGCGTTCTTAGAAAAATGGAAGTACAATTTGGAATTGTATTCGCATTAGAAAAGATAAGACTACAATGCATAGTTGTTAAGTCATTTTCCGCCAGTCTACAAAAGTACGAATTTTCTTTTCTTAAATACACTTTTGATAAAGGCATAAATTCATGGATTTTAGAACATTTATAATTATTTAATCACTAGCTGACCTGTCCACAACTACGTTTGCGTATCTTTTTGCGTTTGCTACGTTTGCATACATTGTTATTTTACGTAATATTTTCCCAGACATGGTTATTTTACGCGAAACCCTAAATATGTAAGGAATAATAAGTACCTACTTATACTAACCAACGTAAGACCAACGTAAGACCCTCATAACCAATGAAACATTAATACTGTTTTGAATAAAAAATACTTCAAACCCAGCGCAAAAATCTTAACCACTTCTACTCAAACTGTTTTATCATTTATCTATTGTTGACGCGTTACACATTGAACTGGCGACGTATTGCCCTTATTAATGCAAGGATAAAAGGTCGACGATGGGACGAGCTTCCCAAGAAGATGCCTATTAACTCTCTTTTTTGAGGGCCTCTGTGGCGTAGTGGGCGAAGGTCCGCCTGAGACGCAGAAGGTTGCGGGTTCGATTCCCGCCGCGGGAAAAATGTTTGCATGTTCTGTAGATATTTGTCTTGGGTCTGGGTGTTTCCATGTATGATATGTATGTATTTACAACAAAAAAAAAATGTGTAGTTTATCAATCATGTGGTTCCCATAATACAAGCTCTGCTTAGTTTGGCTGCATGATGCTGTGTGATTACGTCCCGCATTATTTATTTATTATTTATTTATTTATTGAAGCTGTTGGGGTCATAAGACAATAGAAAAACAGACGCTGGCAGCTGATTCCATACATAATACTAATTCACACTTTCAGTATTGTATTCTCGCTATCATGAGTAGTATGGTAGTATGGTAGTGAGTTCTAGTGAGGGAAACTTATACTTTCTCTCACTCACAGTCGATGTATGAAGAGGGGTAGGACTTTTTCTACCCCTCTACATACTTCGCTTTTTTATAGTTAATTGCATCCACGTGGCTGACCACCATAATTTGAAACAGTTAGTGAAGGAATTATATAGTAGTTTTTTAACCGACTTCAAAAAGGAGGACGTTTTCAATTCCGTTTTATTCTTGTTATTAGTAAGTTTTGCTCGTAGTTTAAAAAAATAATAAATACCTATAATAGAATAGGAAAGTCAAGGCCTTTCAGATAACACCCTATTAACCGTGTATCTATCCTTCTAGCTTGACCACTGTTTTTCTTACATTTATATTTTTTTCTACAAAACCGTTTTAAATAGAGACTTCACTACAATTTTCCTGTAAAATATAGATATCTTTCTATATTAAATACAAAAATCAGGTTTCTCACTTTGCAAACTTCGGATATAAGGGGGGGGGGGGGGGAACGGTTATTTTTTGGATGTTTTTCATCATAAACCTAAAACGGTGCATGATAAAAAAAAATTGTTTGAAGCTGTTCAAATCAAGCCTTTTCATATGATACGCCAGTCGACCTAGCCAACCCCCCCTTTTATTATTTATCCCCCCGTTTGGAAGATTTCGCAATAATTGTTGGGGGGGGGGGGGGGTAATTTTTTTTATGTTTTTTATCATTAATCAAAAACAGTGCATGATATAAATAAATAAAAAACTGTTTCGAGCAGTACAAATAAAGCCCTTTGATATGATGCCCCACTCGACCTGTTGGTCCCAGTTTGAAATTTTATTTTGGGCCTTTTTGGGTAGGAAACAAATTTTATTTTTTTACTAGCTATCTTATTTAGTTAGTGCATTTTAAATCTATACCTAATTTCAAGTTGATAGCTTATGTAGTTCCTGAAATAATCAGGTGTGACAGACAGACAGACGGACAAAGCGTAAAAATATTATGTAATGTGGTTTTCTCACACCACCACACCACACCATTACGTAGAATCTAATTACATCTATTTCAGCTCTAAAGGCCTTACTTTCAGAATCCAGGAAACTAAATTTTCATACATATTTCAAAGTGCCTTAACTCCAAAAGTATGAACTTTACGAAAAAAAGTTATAGAACATAAAATACTTATATCAAAACGTAAAATCAAATGCCAACATTTTAGCTCTTATGGCTTTACTTCCTCCGTGAATCCAACCTGGTTGGTCCTACAAAAAATCGGTCGTCTGCGAGGAGCTTTAAACTAAAAAAATGTTTTGAAGTATCTATCTCCATCATCATCATTATCATTATACATTCTAATAATATTATAAATGCGAAAGTCTGTGTGAATGTTTGTTACCACGTATCTCCGAAACCACTGAATATATTTAGATGAAATTTGGTATGTATCTAGTTTAGGTTCCAGAATAACACATAGGCTAATCCAATTTTGAAAAATCAACCTCTAAAGTGGTAATCGGGGGTGGCAAAGTTTGTATCGGGAACAAAAAAAACTTTACCAATCGACGAGGAAACGGAATGATTTCTCTAGTTGGTAAGTTTATTAAAATTCATCATACTTAACCGGCTGTTGAATTGGTGATCAACGCGAACAGAAGCGGAAACGGGAACGAAATAGGTAGTGAGAGTGGGAACGGGAACGGGGACGGGTACTGGTACGGCTAGGTAATGCATTAATAATATGTTAGTACTTTTATTCCGCGCAAAACGTGGTAAAAAAAACCTTTATGTAAATAATGAAACACGTTGTGACACATAAATTTCCACGCGGGCGAAGCCGCGGGGCGCAGCTAGTACTACATATATACAGTTTTTTTTGTAAACACTTTGAAAACACCCAGACCCGAGACAAATATCTGCAGAACATGCAAACACTTGTCCCGCAGCGGGAATCGAACTCGCAACCTTCTGCGTCTCAGGCAGACCTTCGCCCACTGCGCCATAGAAGCCGTCAAATAAGAAACTTAACTGCTTTGTGGATGTTTCAATTTCCTCTAGCATGTTTTAAAATGCGCTTCGATGCTTTCCGACGCGCGCCGGTAGGTGTGAATCGTAAATTAGTATAACTCGTATATTTTTGTTATTTTTTTGCATGTTTGTCTGCCTCTCTCTGCCTATCTATCAATCTGCTTATATCAATCTAAAATAATCTGCTTACTGCTGGTTCTTAATATTTAAAACATTTTATTCCACCCTCTTCAATGAGCTGTCATTTTGTATGTGTTTGGGTGTCTGTATCTCTGCTTATCTATCTGTTCAGGGTGTACCTTACTGGTTTCCGACTGAAATATATGAAACATTTAGTACAAGCTCGCTTTAGTAAGCGGCGCGTGTAATGTGTACCTTTACTGTTGGTGTAGAGCAGTGCGGCCTGGAAGCAGACGTGTTGCAGGTCGTGCAGGGACTCCTCTATGGAGAGCTGCATGCCGAAGCCGGCGTCGGGCGACACGTTGGGCAGGGCTAGGGCTTGCATTCGAATATTCGAATATTCGAATAATTCGAATATTATTATTGTTTGAATATTCGAATACTGATATTTCAATATTCGAATATTCGATTTAAATTAATAACACCGAAATCGGAACTCAGATGTGCATGAAATGCCACTTAAGAGTTCGCGCGATATATCCATACAAGACTATACAAGTTTACGTCGTCGTTCGGGTAAACATCATGTCGATCGATCCGATCCAAACCCAATAACTTTTATCGGGTTCGGAACACGGTTCGGATACACTCGGAAGTGTCGCGTAGTGCATTCGCGTAGTTGACGAGACTATTCTGTCCATTCGTCTCTGTCGTTAACGTGAATGTATATTTTCATGATTTTGTTAAAATAACAACTAACCTAGATTTATAAGACTGTTTTTAGAGTGACATTACCGAGCCAGTCAAACGAACAACCCTTTGGTGCTGCTTTGTCCGTCCGTCCGTCCTTGGCGTGGTTTACTTCGGTGTACTTAAGAGATCACCTTGGTTAAGCAACTCTCCGCGTGGTCATTACTTGGATGGATGAATGTTTAGTGACATTTAGATTTGACCACTTCCGTGCTTCGGAAGGCACGTTAAGATGTTGGTCCCGGCTTTTCAGTCGTTAAGCCATGTCTGAGGCCTTCGGGTGGCCTAAAATCTCCGACACTAGAGTTGGCTACTAGCTCATACGAAGAAGAAAAATTTAATTTGTGTTTGATTGTGCGTGTAAATCACCAATGTCTTGTTACGATGACATACCTTTTTGTAATTTTTTTAAAATTAGTTCATGGCAAAAACGCGTTTAAGAATAAGTTGATATTTTAAACTTTTTCATGAAAATAACACTCAAAATAACAAAATAAGATGTGATTTTAATAAAATCATAGTGTTTTTCTATTATTCGAATAATTCGAATAGTACCCGAAAAAAAAACGAATATTCGAATATTTGCAAGCCCTAGCAGGGACAGCAGGTCGGTGGAGTACACGAAGAAGATGCCGTGGATCGTGACCCCTCTGGAACAACACATCATTTACCTACTGTAAGACCTATTCGGATACGAGAATTATCGTTATTCAAATAAGCGGCGTGATGCTTCCCAGCGATTGTCGCTCAGATTCGAATAGGCTTTTAGTTGTAAAAGGGACAATTTACGAACTTCGCCTTTGGATGTTGATAAAAATAACTAACATTTTCAGAATCTTTCAATTAATCGATGCCAATCACATTTATATTTTGAGTGTTAACAACACATCTCTCTATGTGCAGCTGCTCAACCACCCTAGGCGTGTCAAAAGCCAGCAGGCATTGCAGTCAACGTGTTAATTAACAAATAACAGACTCTATACGTTGGCTGCTCACAGAAACAGCTTTTATAGTTTATAACTGAATAGGACTATCACGTACGCACACCACGTTTAATCAACTTATTGTGTTCGACGTGAAGTAACAGATCTCTTAAACTGACATTTATTTAGCAAGCCAGATAGTCTTAAAAGATTTCAATGCTCACCTAGTAGCCTGCACCTTCATGACATCTTCCAAGCATAGTTAATCTTTCTCGTCAGGTACCGCGTCCGCCTCCTGTTCAGCAGCTCCGCTTACCAGTGTCGGCTGCGCTTGCTAAGGAGAACTGGCACAAACCTACTGTGCTGAGTGCCCTCGACCGCAAGGTCGTGTGAGAGAGTAAGAAGCTGCACGGACGGTTCTACAAAGCCCTTACAGGGCCTGATGTAACCTACTCGCGTCCGTGAACTGGCTACGTTTCGGCGACCTCTTTGGGGAAACCGAAATTTTGGTCTGTGCTATTATGGATGAGATAATAAAGACGAACAAACTACCGAAAGTATATCATGAAGGATGGAACCGTTGACATATGCAGAGCTTGTCATCGTCCCGGTGAATCCCTCAGACATATACTTTTGGGTTGTTCGCACCTCGCTAACACTGAATACTTGCACAGACACAATCAAGTAGCAAAGATCACTCATCAGCAGTCTGCTCTCCAATACGACCTTGTCGGTCCAGAGGTTCAGTACCATAAGTACGCACCGGTGCCGGTTCTCGAAAATGGTCGTGCTATTCTATGGTAGTTTTAGATTACGGTATGGTATAAAAAAATACTTTTATCCACTCAAATTAGTCAATGATCGCCAACTCACTATAATAACGCGTACGATGGGCGTTAGTAAGTTGGGTAGTTAGGTGGGTGTTCCATCTTCAGTATTTGTTGGCTCTGTTTGTTGTTACTTTCTTGGCGTGGTGGCCGCCGTGCGTTTCCATTCTGGACTAATCAACAGCTGCTTCCTATATTATATAATATTTATGGACAAATTTTGTTGAATAGCCAGTCAAATATAACGGGTATCAATTTATTTAGTACCTCGTTTTCTGTTATAATTTTTAGGTTTAATTATTTAATTATATTATTATGACACTTTATTCAATTGTAAACTTGTCTAAAATATTATTATTATTTTTATTATTTTTTTCCCCTTTCCTTTTCTTTGATTTGTTCATTTTGATCCCTTAATATTTTTAATTAGTCTATATAATATGTTAATTAAGTATGTATTAGTATTAATTTCAATGTGAGTTATATCTATTATTTTATTAGTTACAAGTGGTATATTTTATACATCATTTTATTTTATCCCTATAGCAATGTTATGTGGCGTCATCCAATTTTTAGGCTCAGACTGAAAATCAGCGCTGTTTTTTCGCTGAGCAGGTGGGTAGTTATTACCTGCCTACTTTTGTGACTAAACAGCAAAAAGCTGAGTCTGGGCCTGTTTGGCTCCATCCGATACATAGAGGACTCGCTACCACTCGGTGGGCACTTACCTACTCTTTTCGTGCCAGTTAGTATAATTATGTTCTTTTGTGCCTATTTTGGTTTGCTTCGTCTACTTGTGAGTTCGATATGTTATTGTGTTGTGGTCAAATAAATGTATTCTTTCTTTCTTTCTTTCTTTCTTTCTTTACTGGTACCGCTCTATCATCATGGACAGGACTATTCTAGTCAATACACCTGATATAATCCTGATAGACCGGTCATACTTATACTCGTGCATAGCCGAACTAACCCTTTTTACCTGTTTTTACTTTATTTTACACTAGCGGCCCGTCCCGGCTTCGCACTGTACATAAGTTTTTTTTTTATATTTTTACTTAATATAGCCTATGTTACTGAGGGTAAATACAGCTTTCCAATGGTGAAGGAATTTTTAAAATCGGCACTTTTGGGCGGTCGGCGGCCTGTGGGGCGTTTCGTTGTAGTTCATGTAGAAAAAGTTATAAATATATCAGTTCAATGTGATTGTACAGAGCAATTGCGCATAATTAGTGTGTAAAAGGCTTTATCGTAACTTGAAAACGTCACAGACAGACACACACACACACACACACACACACACACACACACACATACAAACCAGCCTATTCAGTCCGCTGCTGGACGGCTCCCCTATTAAGAAGGGGGATATGCCCATAATCCCCACGCCGGGCATGCAAATCAACATTTTCTATTTCTATTTCATGCGGGTTGGGGGTCACAGCTTTTTGCACCGCAAACGCTGCTGCCCATCGGCGGCCAGGGGATTTAGCTGTGCCAGTGTTAGGATGCGCTATGCCGCAATCAGCCAATCAGCTGGCCGCCAGAGCCCCGTTTGTTAGTTAGCAGAGTGCACCACGTGCAGGTGAGGTCGGCTTGGGTTCCCGAGAGTTGAAACCCCTTACAACCCGAGAAACGTAAACGAAAAGTGAAACCGAGGGTCCAAACTATTCACTCAGCAGCTTGGCAGGAGCCACCTTACGAAGTTAACAACACACGATGGCCGAACCGTATTGTCAAAGCCGGAGATCGAGGACATCTATGGCCGACTATACACGGCACACGCTTCTTGTTCCCAACGTAACAACCACGATTCCAGAGCCACCCACACCCGCCACTACACCGACGACCTGCCGTAAATCAGCCAAGACGAGATCGTGTTGGCCCTGAGACAGCTTAAAAATGGAAAAGCCCTTGGCGCAAACGAAGTTACTTCAGAGTTTCTGAAGGCTGGAGTAGAAGGCTCCTGTAGTGCAGGAGCTGCAGAACCTCTTTCAACTCCGTCCTTCTGTGGGAAAACTCTAGAGGCGTGGAACGAGAGCTTGGTGGTTCTATTTTTTAAGAAGGGAGATATAACCTTTCTACAGACCTATCTTGCTTTTGAGCCACGTCTATAAACTGTTCTCAAGGGTTATTACGAATCGTTTCGCCAGAAGACTCGACAAGTTCCAGCCACCGGAGCAGGCCGGGTTTTGCGGAGGTTATGGTACCACAGACCACATTCAAACAGTACGGCAGACGATACAGAAGTCCGAAGAGTATAATCAGCCCCTGTGTCTGGCTTTTGTGAACAATGATAAGGCAATTGACTCTGTCGAAACCTACGCTGTGGTGGTATCCTTGCAGCATGGACTATCGTTATATCGAAGTGTTGAGCTGTCAGACCGAAGCCGCCACTATGAGTGTCCGAGTACAGGACAAGCAGTCTAAAACCATCCAGATGCGCCGAGTAAGACAGGGAGATATCATTATGTCCGGAACTGTTCACGAGCGCGTTAGAGGATATTTAAGTCGCTGAACTGGATAGAAAGATAAGGGCATAAACATAAACGTGAGCACATTTCACACTTGCGATTCGCTGATGACATAGTCTTGCTGGCGGAGTCGCTGGAGGAGCTGTAACAGATGCTGGACGGCCTAGCATCAGCCTTGCGAAAGAAGAGTCTCGGCATGAATTTGGATAAGACCACAGTCATGACCGAAATTGTTGAAACAAATCAATCAATCGTCATTAATGGACACCTTTTTGAAGTTGTTTAGGAGTACACATACCTTGGACAGATTTTTCAGTTAGGTAGAAACAACTTTCAGAAGGAGGGTTTCAGCTGGGTTGGGCAGCATTTGAAAAACTACCTAAGTCGAGTGTATTCAATTACTGTGTCCTACCCGTCATGACATACGGAGCCGAAACGTTGACACTCACAGTACGGTTACTCAACCAGTTTAAGCAAGCTATGGAACGAGCTATGCTCGGAGTTTCTCTGAAGGAAAGAATCCGCAACGAGACTATCCGACATAGAACTAAAATTGCCGACATACCTCAGAGAATTAGCAAGCTGAGTGGTCTCAGAGAATTAGCAAGCTGAAGGTCTCTTACCTTGCATTATGGTAATAAAGTGTTCCAGAACAAAAATGTATTGTATCCGATTTAGAAGTACACCACAGAAATTAAACTTCTACACGGCAAATGTAGAACAGGCTATATATCAAAATCATGATTGGCCGCGGACCGCCCACGCTCCATACAAAATTGACCATTCTTCTTTTTCCTCTCTATAATATTAGTATAGATAAATAACTTTAGATTTTTTTTCGAAATTTTTACATAATTAAAATGAAAGACTAAAACTTTGAAACACTAAGGCATAATTATACAACATAAGTTCAAAAACTGGAAGAAGCCACCGGCTCCTGAAACACACAGTATAATAATTGTTTATAAAGTTTAATCAATCTTTAAAAGGGCAATGTATACGTTTTTAACAAAATCCTCATTATCGTGCTTAATTAGTTTGTAAAGAAAATATCGGTTCCTATATCGATTTTGAAATTCTACGCGCAAAATATCATCATTTCCCAACCCTTATCCCACTCTTGGTGGGGTCGGCACAACATGTTTTCTTTCTCCATTCACTCCTATCGGCTGTCAACTCTGTATTCACTTTTTTCACTCTCATATCCACTTTCACACAATCCATCCATCTCTTCTCTGATAAAATAAAAATAAAATAATTCGATAAAATAGTTATTTTTATACACTTTTAAATATTAAAACACAGACTTTTGGGATGATTTCTGTATATTCCATTAACAATCCAATAACAACTGACAACATTCGGTTCGATGTTCACTTAAAGCCTCAATACAATTAATGTATTCAATTTTAGTCATTGACATTGGTGAATGAAATTACGGTTAAGGTACATTATATACATTTCAAACCTACCTCTCGCTCGCACTATTCAACGAATTGTGATTTTCCAGGCCGTGAAGGTATGCTATTTTGCATAACTACATTCAGTGATTTTATATCTTCAAAAATGTTGACTAGTGCGAGCGAGAGGGAGGTTTGACATGTATTATCGCCTTGTCGGTTTGAGTCTCGATGGGTCAGAATTTTTTTTGACGCGTTTCGATGTAGCATTCGAAACCATGATACACATTTTACGGCTGCTGTTATGGCACATACCTTAAAATTTTGTAATTAGATAGCTCTTTGGAGAACATAGTTCTACATTACAGCAATTATAAAACGTTGTCTTCATAAAGTGCCATTACAACAGCCACGAACTAACAACATTAGGTATCCTTAGTCGAACCGAACTCACTTCAGTATAAAACAGTCTACCTAGAATTTCATAAATAATTTTATTTTAATATACAGTCGAATCAAAGTGCCCAAATAAATATATATTATACAAAGATTACAAAATAATTATACAGTACACCTAACAGAGAAATTACGTCATGCCAGACTTTATGGCCGGTTTTTCTAGCAGCGTCTCCAGCGACTGTTTTTACCAAAACACCATACAATAGCAAGATTACAGAATACTGTTCCAAATACTCTTCTGCGCAGAACACAAAGCAAACCAAGAAGGTATTTTAGTGGGTGTTTTTAGTGTTTCGATGGAAATAAAAAGCCAGCTTTATTTATAAGCTTGTTGTATCCTACTAAACTTTAGCGTCCCTAGTCCCTAGCAACCAATCGAAGTTCGTATAAGACAAAATGGCGCTTCGATTGGTCAATCAGGAAGTGGTTTCAAGCTAATACTTATCGCTTTTTAAATTAGCTTAAAAAGTAAAAAAGCTGCTATATTCAAGCGGCCATAAAGTTTGGCGTGAACATTACAACAAACCCTTATTGCATCATTTGGAAATGACAGATTAAATAAAAGACACGCCCTACGATAAAATAATAAAAATATAATTTGTACAAAGTTCATACACACTTTGATCAGAACATACAATCGTGCGGAATTAAAATAACAAAGCATCGATTTGATTAAACTTGGCAAACATTATACGCGGAATAAATCGTTACTTACGATATATTCTTGGTATAACTTGTTTGATTTTAAGGGAAATCGGAAGATTGAAATCTTATTACTTATTAGATTTTCAGCATAATAATTATATTTAACTAATATTGTTATTTTTATTCCGCAGAGTCATTCAAACTTAACTTGTTATAAAACAATACTGTCTAACAACCAAATATAAATGATATATTGACTTTAAATATGCTTTATAGATACAATCCCATCAACTTGCTGCAACAAAGATCCACTCACTTGCTTAGAAGTTGGTGAAATTGATGTAATTGCATATCTAGGACCTATCTATCTATTTACTATTTATTTACTGTCTATACATTAGTCGATTTATCATTCACTCATACTTTTTTAATTAATCTGTGATGTAGATCTTTAGGTGACTTGACACAAATCATCTTTGATTGTAATAGTAATCTGTTGCTTTTATACATCACTTAACTAATTAGTTATAACCAATTGCTTTCAAAATAAAACTGTCCATAATACTCGCATGTTTTTACCGTAGGCCTAGTTATAAATATTATTTTTTAAATATTAATACAAGCTGTAAGTGTCATTACGCCATTCACTCAATTGATAACGCCTTCATATTTTATATCAACGAGGCTGATTTTTAAAACGTCAAAGCAAAGATAGCTCGAATATAGTAATGAAAAAAGTTTGTCCAACTCAACACCCAGATTGACCGCTCATTTGCGAATGAATGAATGAACGACATTCATTCGTTCAATGTTCAACTACGATAAGACTTGTAGCACACATAAACAGGTCATTTTCAAGTAACGGCACCGAAATACCTTAGTTTTATACAGAGTATATACTGAATGCATCGAGACGAGGCGGTGCCGATACGTTTCCGAAATATGTGTGCTTTATTCTAATCGCAACGGTCATTCTTGTAATAATTTCTTCGACTAAACAATTATTAAATCTCATTATTATTCTGACACTGCAAGCACTATTGCGTCCTAGACCGGTCATCGACAAAATGAGCGCGAATTGCAGTGCATTAGCTGGAGTTTCATGTTTCCAATTAATATCAGAATGTATTCTTCAATGCTCAATGCTGCAATGCTCAATTTTACCAAATATCTTAACTCATGTAAAGCATGTTAAGTCAGGCAAGGGCAATGTGTCAAAAGGCACTTACGGCATCGGATAGTCCGTGCTTATCTTCTGCAATGACATTGCTCTCGCCGAAGATAAACATGAATGTGTCCTGCTTTGCCGAGCTTAGGTTGTTCAGTCTTCAAACGATAGCTATGTTCATATCCGAGCATACTCAGCAGTATCGAGACTATTGAATAACATGCACGTACGAAAAATGTCAAAACTCGGAGTAGCAGCTAGAAGACAGCGTTCGGCCATCGATCGCGACGAACGTGTCATTGAAAGCTTTCAAAACCTAACGTAAGGATCATCACGGTCTCTAATGCCAGCGCTTTTCTCCCCTCGTTCTAGGACGTCTCAGCGTGCTGAGCGCAGTCCGAGGTACAAGTATATACTTTGCATAAACATTTACTGTGTCCCGCCTGAATATAAACATCGTTTTTATCTAGTCAAATCATCACCATCATTAGGTGGTCTTAAATACATAGGTCCATATTCAATAACTGAATTCAAAGGTCACTGACAAGCATAGATTTTTAGATAGTTTTCAATACAAATTTCAGGGCTCTTTTAGGGATAGAAACCTTGGTAAAATCGTGAATAAGTGACACAAATTATTTTTCACTATTCTATAAGATTAATGACACAAAATAAATATGATTGCAACTAATCTATTGACAAAACAAAAAGTCGATTAGCCAGTGTGAAGCATTTGATGCTATGTTACTATAACACTGTCTGTAAACTATAGCAATTCTAGCGATTCTGTATATACATTTTATAATAATTTGGTACGCTCAAACTTTTCCTACTGATAAAGATGAGTCATCACATCGACCCAGCCCTTTATCAATGGAAAAAGCACCTTACCTAGGGCAGTGTCGTGTCACCGTAGTCCCGGCGTAATGCCGCTATATTCACAGTTCACTTGTTACTTCACTCGAGTCTAAGTTCACGTCACTCATTTCACTTGGTTCTTTACATGTTGTAGGAACTCGTAGTATGAGAAGGCTGACTCTACCCTGTCGTCGACGAGGCGTTCCGTAAATACTTGCCGCGACGGGGAGTTGTCCCTGGGAGTAAGGAATACATTATAAATATACGTATTTTAATTTAAAAAGTGTATTTTAATATATCTTTAAAGAAAAAGTTTAAAATTAAAGATCTAAAACTATTTTATTATAATACCTGGGGCCTGATTCTGACGATTCGATATATTTGATTCTATTAGACATATATCGCGAGAACTGTCAAATTTCATACAGTTTTGGCAGTTTCCGCGATATAATATTTAATAGAATGAAATATATCGAATCTTCAGAATCAGGCCACTGAATAGAGATGGATTTTTAACCCAACTTAATTTTGATTTTAACATTGTTCTTTAGAAGTCAAAAAAGGATTTCTTAAAATTTTATCTCCTAAAAGGTGTAGTTACAAAAGCCGGAACCAACATCCCAAAGTGTCTTCGAAAGCACCCAAGATGTAGAAGCAAAAAGGTATCGCGGCAGGCTGCGCGCCTCGTCCGGCAGCTAGCTGCAGGGGCATCTCCGAGTCCACATTCTGCGTATAGTGTATAGAGCAGGATGGGGTACCTCAGTACGAGTATATCGGCGGCGTAGGGTCGCTCCTCGTTGAGTCGCTCCACGAAGGCGTGCAGCAGTGTGCTGGTGCCGGAGTCTATTCGCGGCAGACTGCGCGCCTCGTCCGGCAACTGGCTGAAGGCAGCCACGCCGAACGCCTCCGAGAGGAAGGCGGGGCTCACGTTCCGGCACACGTAGATTATCATGGTGTCGCCGTCGTCGAGGAGATATGCGCCGTCCATGCTTATCCTGGGGGAGTTCAATGGACGTCTCACATACTGTCGCCTTAGCGACGCCTTAGCGAGTGAAAGGAGGGAAGGCAGGCCTTCGCCCTGGGGCGTGATTTTTGGGAATATAGATGATCGTCACGTTAGAAAAAAATATTTTTATTTCAAAAGACCAACAGCTACTAAATTAAACCGGGTTAGTAAAATAAAGTTTACAGACAATAATAAGTCTCTTTAAATAAGTTAGGAACTAACTATATATTTCTACAATAATTAGTACATCAATCGCAATTGTGTCAAAACTCTATAGAAATTTGACAGTTCTCACGATATAATGTTCTTGCGATGTAATATATTTCCAATGTGACAAAAGTCTCTATTCCTGAGAATCGGGGCTCAGCTGTGGGTTCGAGACGGCTGAGCGATACCTATTCAGATGGAGTCAACAGAGTACCAGCGCTGAGTAGGTAGGTAACCTGCCTACTTAGCAATATGCTGAGTTGATGCCTTTGTGGCGAGACACTCTAATGACAGTTTGTGAGATTGTGTGCGCAAGATATTTCATATATCAACGGATTTTTTGGTAGAATGAACATACCTACCTACCTAAGAACTTATATCAGTCTTGTGCCCTTTTTCAGCCATTTTTGTATCTTTTTTATGTTGTTTAAGAGAATACTCATGTCCTGGATAAACTGCTGCCAAAAGAATATATGTCCTGGATGGTTATCCAACAACAATATTATGGTTATGGCAACAGGTTTGTTGCCAAGAGAATACATGTCCTGGATAACCAGTTGCCAAGAGAATACATGTCCTGGATAACCTGCTGTCAAGAGAATACATGTCCTTAGCAACCGTAGACAAGGTTTTGTCGACGAAAGAATAGAAAAAATATTTTTGTTCTAAGTATGGTCTATAGAATAGATAAAAATAAGAATTTGGGGGAAAAAAGGATGTTTGGGATGCAGGGAGATCAGCAATCAGGAAAAAAACTTAAAGAGAGGCCTAAGCCCTTCTATACATATACTTACAATTCTGCAGGTCAACTCTATTGCAATTCATGCGATAGGGTATTCAAAACCAAATTTGGTCTGGCCAGCCATATTAGGGCCCATAATAGAGACACAAAATAACTAGGGTCGCCGTCATCGAAATCGATGAGGAGGACTATATAGTAGAGTACACATAAAAACGGCATGCTAAGGGGGCTGGGCACAGGTAACATAATACTAGTATCCTGGGTAAACTGCCAAAGGAAGGAGAAAGGACTGTTGAGTCTAGATCCTAAACTTTACCACCCACCCGCTTTTAGTCCACAAACCAGAGACTGAAAACGTTACGGTATAAAGGTATCAGTACCGTAAAAACGTAAGGATACCATTATCCGATAGAGGTTGGGCTATACCGTTA
The DNA here is from genome assembly GCA_951804965.1 of Horisme vitalbata. NCBI lineage: Eukaryota > Metazoa > Arthropoda > Insecta > Lepidoptera > Geometridae > Horisme > Horisme vitalbata. Next base: position 18,385,529 of record OX638092.1, on the reverse strand, counting down.
TTTTACCGGTATAGAATTACGGTACCGAAAAAATATTAAGTCGAGCCGATAAGGATGCAAGCGGGGTGGTGACGGTGGCTGGCGGGACGGGAGGGGGAGGCTCGCTTGGGGGCGCGCCGATCACCGAATGCTGTGCTGACAGGAGTTATTCTTTAGGTTTTCGTATTCGTTCTGTTACGCACGCGCTCACGCACGCACATTACTTAGTTACTACCTGCTTTCATTTTTATACCTTCTATCTAACCTACTAGAAAATATTGCTACCTATTTTATTGCTTGTTACCTACGTAATAATGGGAAGAAAAAGAGGAAGTTCATCCCCAAAAAATAAAACTTACAAACAGTTCATTTCATGTGTTGTCGCTTCAATGCTTAAATTCGTTGTATTTTTTTATGTGTTCGTTTTCGTTTTTAATTAAGGCTACGCCTACTTTTCACAATATTGTCCAATTATAAACACAAAATTATAGGGAAATTGGATTAGTAGTTTCAGATAAAACATATGAGATGCCTACCTAATTGAAAATTTGGTTTAATTAATATAAGTATTTACTAAACTATGCATGTTTTTTTTTATTATTACTGATGTACTATTATTAATTTTTACAAGGTGGATATATTACTTTTATTTCACTGTCCATTTTATGTTGTCCTTTGATAGATTCTACAATCTTTAACATGTGCCTGTATGCCATATTCCGCATGCATGGTCGTACAAATTGTAGCTCACTTAGCAGCATTTGACAGAAATGGTAGCTCCCTTTATTAATTTCATTTTTTTTTATACAATCAGTACATTCAGAATCATATTCAGTTTCTGGTTTTTCTTCTTCGGCATTATTATTGGACTCTAGTTAATAATAAAATTAGTAAAAATTAGTAAATAATAAAATAGTATTACTACTCGCCCATAGATGACAGAAAGCGTCATAATCGTATTCTAATTATTAAATAAACTTTTTTTTAAAGTGCTTTTAGGCAATTTAAGTAAATACGTGACTTGAAAAGATACATACATTTTATCAATAATTTATATAAACAATTAATTTTCTTGGTCTAACCTCAAACCAAACATTCATTGGGTTAGTGTTGCTTAACAACGTCATCTTTTGACAAGTAGCTTTAGTGTTGCTATGTCGGTAAAACAGTTTAGTTGTTGTTAAGCTGACAGCATCGAGTTATTATAAATAGAGGCAGAAACGTGGAAAAAGAGTATCTGCACCAAAACTTACTTACTTACTTAGACTAAAGGTCTAAATTAGTGCAAATTTGTCATTTTGAAGTTGATTTATATCAAATACGCTTGGACGATTTTTGTCAGTTTTCACTTGAAGACTGTGACTCTATAGTAGTAGTAGTATATACTAACTCGATGTCTGATGGCCCTAGTTGCCAAAACAATAGTAATACTACTCGCCAATAGATGTCAGGAAGAGTCATTTTCGTGTGCTGATGATATTGTAGCAGCTTTTTTTTGGATAAAACAACATTTTCTATTAATAAAACCCAGCTAGATCGACGTATCGCCCCAAAAACCCCCTACATACAAAAATTTTATAAAAATCGTTGGAGCCGTTTCCGAGATCCAGATTATATATATATATATACATATATACAAGAATTGCTCGTTTAAAGGTATTAGATATGCAACTTCATTTTGCAATACAAGCCGACATTGCCGATTATAACCCTTGAAGATTCAGCAACGGATTGCTGAGGAGTTTTATTCGTACACGCGGAGCATATTGCGGTTAGATTGAGGAGACAGCAGTGGCAGCTACAGGACGAGGCGGGGGGAGGTGAGCGAGGGAAATAAGATGCACCTAAACATCAGAGCAAAGACGATATACGGCAATATTGCAGTGAAGTCAAAGCTGGATAAATAATTTTCAATGTAGCCGACTAGACATAAAATACTTGCGACTATTCTGAAATATATTTCAGTAGTGCGATTGCTGCAAAATTGCCGGGCTACAATATTGCAATTATTGCACTTTGTGAGAGATTTAATCGGCAGTTTGGTGGCTATACCATTGCAGCAAGAAATTGACAAAATTGCCCGTTTACGAGCATCTGTAAACAAAAACTAAACTGTTTTGTCGACACCGCAACACTAAAAGCTACTTGACAATAGATGGCGTTTTTAAGCAGCACTAAACCAAAGAGATTTTGGTAGAAGAAGGGTTTATAGGTACATGAAAAGGAGGTTTGACGGCAAAACGCTGTATAACAGAGGTTTTAGAAACTCACGTGATACTTTACATGGGATTAATAGGGGAAAATTCAACTCTAATGCAAGATAATGGCCGAACTCACGTCATTGCACAAGTTTGACCATATTGCGAAGAGATTAAAACGCACCGTGAATTGGCCAGCACGCAGCCCGGATCTTATGAAGTATTAAGCCTGCAATACATGTTGGTGGAGCCTTGCCGAGCGAAGGCCAATACACCAACGTATAGATAGCATATTACCCTTGCCTTGCCATTGTTCGGTGTCGCTCGCCTAGCTGGCCAAGTAAAGGCAACCGCCAACGTGTATAGAGTTCATTTGGCGTGTAGGTATTGTCACAACTCGCAGTCGCTCGCGACCAGTCGTCTCACTTCGGAGCTTGACGGTTTTTCTGCACAAATCAAAGGCGCTCGCATGCACCTGGCCAATCGCACAACGTGTGGGCAGCTTTCTTGGGGCAAGTCCACAAAACTCGTCTACATTGACCGTTTGCAATAGTTTGCATAGACTTGCCGAACGTCTAGACGGTAGCTCTTTTCATGTATCAATGTGCCTACGCTCGCATTGGCCTAAACTCGATCAAAATGTAAGTATAGCGGGCTTTAGGTAACTGCTTAGTCAATGGAAATTATGAAGGAATGAAAGACAATAGCAATACTCGCGCCTCATAACAAAGATGTTGAAAAAAATTAATTATTATATAGTTGCCAAACTTCTAGTATAGTAAGTACAAAATCTACTAATGCCATGACTCAATGAAAGATCCACCTGAAGGAGCAGTCAAAGTAACAACAAAATTTCTCAATAGTGTCAACATTTTAGACTTGCCATCACACGAACTAAAATTGAAAAAAATGCGTTGATAATGTTGTCGCATAATTTAGACGTATCAGAAGGACTATGAAATGGTGTAATAGTAGATTGTTTTACAAGGGACTAAACCATCCCATTATATACGAGATTATAATGGGTGGTTTTGGCCCGAGTAAAACACTCTACTTTTCACTTCGATTGCGAGAAAATAAAACAATTCAAAATAAGACAATTTTCAGTATTTAACCCGCAACGAAACAGTTCGCATTCTACCGTGAAGTGAAGAATCAACCTCCATAAAATATCACCAAGACGGTTCTATTTTCAAAAAAAAAAAAGATTGGCGGAGCACCAAGAAGTCGAGTTTTTATGTAAGAGAACGAATGCTTTGTACGAGCTGATGATTTTAGACAAAAATTAAAAAGAAAAAATACTTTTTAGCCCGAGGTATTAAACTCGAGTTTTAGGCCCGCTAAGCTACACTATTATGATACACTTTTTGAGCAAGAGAAGTGGAAAAACTTATTGTAACGAGTCTGTGCAATCACATAATATAGGCAAAAATTGTTACTGGTAAACAATCTGGTAAAGAAGTATATATACCAAGGGTAACCCTTGACTCATCAAAAGGACAATTGAGATGCACCATTCAGCGTCAACAATTTCCCGTTAGATCTGCATTTGCCATGACTGTCCACAAATCCCAAGGGCAAACCTTGTTTTTTTTTGGGGTTGACGTAAAGTGTAGTGGTCCAGTCTTCATGCATGGCATGATAAACGTAGCATTTTCTAACAAATCCCAAGGGCAAACATTCGAATTTGTTGAGGTTGACTTAAACTCCAGTCCGGTCTTTATGCATGGCAAAAAAGTCAAAAGTAGTCATGGCAAAAGTCTACCTTCCAAATGAAAATCCTCGACAAACCCACAATATAGTATGGTAGGAAGTACTAGGATTTCATAATTAATATGATAAAAATATACTTACTAAATTGATTGATTAACTGTTAAATGTTACTGTCAACTATTAAAATGTTAAACTAAATGCACTTGTGATTTTTTATCGAGTAACCAGTTCATATTTTCTTATTAATGTGTCGTGTGATGTAAAAAAAAATATTCATATTTTATCATTATATAATTCGTACTATAATTTACAAAAACACGGTTTAAAAAAAACCGAGCAAAGCTCAGTCGTCCAGGTACTGTAAACAGAAACTAGCCAAGGACGACAGAAGACGAGGTTATATAAAAGAATACCTTTATCCTTGGGGATTAGGTAGCGCTACCTCTTTATACCGTTTCGAATTTCAATACCTGATTTTTCGGTACCGTAATTTTTTTAGCTATTGAAATATTTAGGTAACCGGAATATAAAGGTATGACGTCATACCGATAAATAAAGGTATCTTAATTTTTCGGTTATTCAGTCCCTGCCACAAACTGATCGCGGATTTGAAATGGAACAAAAAGTACATAATAGGCTCCCCGCAGACGACCAACTTTTTGTAGGACAGAAAATCGGACAGTTAGGGAGGAACACTTCATAGACAGAGCGCATACCACCCAGGTTGGATTTACGGAGGAAAGTAAGCCCTTAAGAGCTAAAATGGACAAGTTATAGAACATAAAACACTTTAATAAATACGTACAATCCAATTCCAACTATTTTAGATCTTAAGCTCTTACTTCCTCCGTGAATCCAACCTGGTTCGTATACGCTCTGTCCATGACGTGCTCCTCCCTAATGGTCTACAAAAAATCGGTAGGTGGTGTGCCATAATGTTGTGTCTTTCCAGATAAATGATTAGTATTGGTGTAAGGTAAGTGACCTCTCAGCGGTGAGCTGCAGCCTGGGCGGGTCGGGCAGCAGCTCGCCGTCCTCCCCGGTGTGCACGGTGTCGTGCAGCGCGTGCAGCGGGTACAGCGCGGGGTAGACGGCGCGCATGAGCGCTGCCAGCGGCTGCGACTTCAGCGCGCACATGTCCGCCACGCGGTCGTCCAGCCGCGTCGACGTGCCCGTGCGGAACGCTTTCTGCAACCATAGATAATTGTTATACAATAGTGCAAAGTTATTTTTTAACCGCGTGCTCAATTTTGATGACCGAGCAAGCGAAGGATAGCGAGTGATTCAAAAATTTGAATCCTGAGCGTTAGCAAGGGAATGGACACGTAACTTTTCATCCCAACTCAGCGAGGAAATTACTGAATTTAAAAAAAAGATTAACATTCGTTTAATTTGTTTTTGTTTCTTAGCCCAATTTGGGCAGGACTTTTGACCATACTGCCAAGTATTCCGTTTTATTTTATGTATTTTTCTTCCTCTATTCCATTTCTTTCGTCTTTTAGTTCAGTCGTTAGTCTTCGGTCAAGTCATGTTCTGCTATAACTATGGCGGCTATAACAAAACAATCAGCAAAAAATTTCTTCATCTGAGAAGTCCAGTTTATAACTTGTTATTTCATTTCACTACACTTGTGTCTTCTTACGAGCGTAGGTTGGTTGAAGCGCCATAAAGTTTACGCAACATAAATCAGAAAAACAATAGAAAATAAAATAAAACAAAAATAACACTGTTGTTCTAGATGAAAAAATTTCCCGCCCCTCCTTTTTCACATTAGTTTATCATTTAAAATAAAAAAAAGTACACCAAGAAGGTCTTGAGTCTGAGGTTTTATCAAATTAAAAAGGTTGTATGATAAATTCGGCACCATGGAGGTAGAAGTAAATAGGTTTAATGATGTTTTGAATTCACAAACTCAGTGCATACGATGTTCTAAATTTAATTTTACTTTATCCTCTAGCGGATAAAAACGGCTTTAGCACTCAGATATCGAAGAGCAAAAATACACATTCCGAGATGGGGGGATTAAAATTTATTTATTTGTTTATTTATTTATAAAGGAAAACCAACAGCTGAAGTAACACAATGGTATAGACTTATAAAAACAGAAAGCTAATTACAGGTTTTCACGAGTAGAAGTTGCTTAAAAACAAATAGTGTGAATAGCTTGAATAACAATAATAATTAAGAAATATGAAATAATTTGGAAATTACACTGTCAAATCAAATCAGACAATCCACATCACCACTGACAAAAAAACTCCGCACTCAACCGCTGTCCAATGCGGAGATACATCAGTGGCATCGCAGCGGTGTAGAGTACAATTAGTCAGACCTTTCCATTGAGCCAAATCGAGAACTGGATTAGAATTGGATTTATGCCATTCGTAAGTGAAGATTCTCATCATCATCATCTAAGCGGAACGCTCACGGAAGCGCTCGTGGCGTGGCTTACTTCGATGTTCTTAGCAGATCACTTTGGTAAGGCAACACTCCACCCGGTCAATAATTGGATAGGTGACAGTTTAGTGACATTTAGATTTGAGCGCTTCCGTGCTTCGGAAAGTACGTTAAGATGTTGGTCCCGGCTTTTCAGTCGTTAAGCCATGTCGCAGGCCTTCGGGCGGCCTAGAAACTCCGACACCAGAGTTGGTCACTAGCTCATACGAAGAAGGAAGAAATCATCATCCACAGCCCGACTTATCCACTGCTGGAATAGGTCTCCCGAAGTTAGTGCCATCCACCACGATCTTGCGCTAGTCACATCCACGATCGCCCGGCGACGCGTACTATGTCGTCGACCTATCTTGCTACTGGTCTTCCGAGGCTTCTTTTGCCTACCCTCGGCCACCATTCGGATGCCAAGCTCCTCACAAATAGAATATTTGTGTAAATTGTGTTTTTTAAATTTACGACCAGTAAATAAAGCGAGCAAGACCAGAAAACTATTTGTATTCATTATATTTTCCCTAATTCGACAATTTCTTAATATTCAATATTTTTATTTAAAAATAGATACCTCAACGAAATTAGGCAACGGCACTGTTTGGCTTACAAACGCACACCAACATTATTTAAATATATCATTTGTAGTACCTACCTACTTAAAAGCTTATCTATGAATTTAGCGCACCAGTACATAGGTATGTACGAAAATAATATTTAGTTTTGGCTCCGACTACCTCTAAATTTTTTTACCTAGATTTCTCAAAGTTCATCAGGGCTGCAGACTTTTTCGTTAACTACCGATATATTGCTGAGTGTAAGCTCACAAAAAATTTCTTCCCGAAAATAAGGGTAAAATATTTACCTGTAAAGACGAGTTTATAAAATAATTTTATTCAATATTTCTACTATTTTCATAAGACGGCTAGGTATTTATTTCACCCAAGTTATAAAGCAGATAATATTTTAGGTAAAATTAAAGTGTAACTAGTTATATTATCTTATAAAACCTAGATGAAAATCAAATCTTTGAGTACCATTAAAAAAAAGACCCGAAAGAAATAAAATAGAATTTAAAAAGTCGTGACATATTTGAAGAAATTTGAAAAGTATATAATTCAACTAATTGACGGATTTAAATCCAAATACGGTACGTATTGATAACATGAACATATACATGAATAAAAAATATATCTTTTGTGTCGACTAATATAATGTTAGTAGGCATAACGACTGGGTCAAAAAATTCTAATTCTAATTAGTCCGTCAGTTATATCAACAAAAAATACTGGACACGTATTTTTTTTTATTTATCGAATCAATAGAAATTGACGGAGATAAAGAACGTGAAAGTTCGGGAGTGGGGGCTCGTGACGTCACGCCTAGGTAAAAAAATTACTATATCGTGATGTCGCGCGGAACTTTAACGCACTATAACTTTGTTATTTTTTGTTTAATTGACAAAAGAAAAAATACATGTCAAATTTTGGATATGAAAATAACGGACTAATTAGAATTTTCCAGTCGTCTAACCTATTGTTTTTATGTTCTTGCACCACTAAAATATAAGGTTTTTTTTTTTATGGTTAGATATTCTAGTCATGCATTATTTTTTTACCTAATAACTTTAACAATCCATTTCACCCCCTAAGAGTTTAAAAAAAACCGGTTACGTTTAAAGTATCCTGACAAAGTTTAAAGAAAATCGCATAGCGCGTTAGATTTTCCAATACAAACTTTGATATAACATTGCACCCCCTTGAGAAGCAACTTTTTTTTTTCATGTAAACTTATTTTACGCAAAGAATGATATGTATGTGAAGTTTTAAGCTTATAGCTGTATAGCAAACGATTTTTAATACAAACTTTTTTCAACCTCTTAGCGTGAGATTTGAGGAATTTTACAAAATTTTACAATTTCCAAGACTAAGAAAATCTGTGTTCTTAATTTTAAGACTCTAACCATACATTAATACTAGCTGCGATGAGCGCTCAGCGCCTCCACGGCCACGTGCATCACGTACATACCCGCTTGAGCAGCGCCAGCAGGTAGAGCGGCAGCAGGCGCAGCGCGTGCGGCGCGTGCAGCGCACTCGTAGAGACGCCGGCGGGCAGGTTCTGGGCCAGGCGGTGCGCGCTCAGCGCCTCTACAGCCACGTGCATCACGGCCTCGCGCGCCTCGCCCAGCGACGCGCTGCAGCACCGGTCCACGGCTGCAAGCACAACTCTCATTATGAATGGTGCTCCACCGCCGCCTGTATAATCTTATGTACGACACCGCTGGAAAAAGGCCTGAAGCCCTTCCTGACCGACCGCTACGAGCGACTCGGCTGTGCCGGTATTGTCTGCCGCAGTCGACGAGCCGTCAGACACCCTTTTGTTAATTAATTATTATCTGGATGTGAGAGGCGCCAAACAAGCACCTCTGGAATCCAAGCTATCTCCACCTATCCGTAGTGCACCCTGCTAACAAACTGGGCTCCGGCAGCATGCTGACTTCGGTTTAGCGCAGCCTTTATATGGTCTAAGCCAGCAATGGACTGATATAGGAGGATGTTGTTATTGTTAAAACTACCCAAAGATATATTAGAACATACAATTTCTATAGAACCCTTTCGGAATGCATTTACAGTACAGATATGACCATTGAGCAATTGAGCATGCCATTTGGTTCAGACAAGCGACACCTGTAATACTTCCATCCTTATCAATACTTTTAAGGGTGAGGGTGAGAGTGAGAGTGAGAATGAGAGTGAGAGTGAGATTGAGCTCACTGTCACACTCACCATATTGAGTGAAAGTGAGAGTGAGAGCGAGTGCGAGTGAGGGTGAGATAGAGAAAAAAAAACTAGAGATAGAGTGGAAGAGTGAAAGTGTATGTAAGTGTAAGTGTAACTGTAAGTGTGAGCCTGAGTGTGAATAAGTGTTAATAAATGTGAGTCTGAGTGAGAATAAGTGTGAGTCTGAGTCTGAGCTGGAATCTGAATTTGAATTCCAGTATGAATCTGAATCTAATACTGAGTCTGAGAGTTCGGTATTTCCTATGCAAAATGGTTTCGTTGTTCCACATCTGCCAGGCGTGAAAAATCACTGTCCCCACAGAACAAACGTTATTTTCGATACCTTTCCAACCAAATCGCCAAAGACCCTTAACATTTCAGCCTATTAGATACCAAGAAGGAGACAGGGAACTCACCCGCCTATCAGATACCAAATAGATAAATAACTCACCCATTTTACTAAGTAATCCTATAATACATTGCTGGTCCGCGGAATGTAACACGTCTGGTAGCGTAGTTGCGACTGGGAGCGACATCGTGTGCACCCGTATCCGCCTTTCACCTGCGATACAAAAATAAGTAAGGAATTTCAGTTTTTATAAGTTTTTCTCAACATTTGCTAACACGAACAAAAAAAAACAGAAAAGGAAATATTCGTACTGTAAAGCATCGAGAAACATTTAAACTTATAAAACGACTAAACTTGAACTCGGCTCGCCTAAGGCCCACGCAGCCGACAAAACCACTAATTGCACGCACAACTAGTTAATCCTTCCATTTGTTCGATGGTTCTGATATGTCTGCATATCCAGTATGTGTTAACTATCTGCTCGTCGGGTGAACAGACTGAAAAGTGATTCAGAAAACTGAGGCACATTTCAATCTATCGGTCTTTTTGTATGTGTTGTATCTCTGCTTATCTATCTGTTCGGGGTGTACCTTACTGGTTTATGAAATATATGAAACATTTAGTACAAGCTCGCTTCAGTAAGCGGCGCGCGTAGTGTGTACCTTTACTGCTAGTGTAGAGCAGTGCGGCCTGGAAGCAGACGTGCTGCAGGTCGTGCAGGGACTCCTCTATGGAGAGTTGCATGCCGAAGCCGGCGTCGGGCGACACGTTGGGCAGGGACAGCAGGTCGGTGGAGCGCACGAAGAAGTTGCCGTGGAAAGTATGGATCGTAACCCCTCTGGAACAAACGCAAAAGCTTCAAGACCTATTCTGACTGTGAATGTGTAATTTGGTATACTTGGCGAGAAGTATCAGATATCTTCGAGTAGGGTTTCGCAAGCCAGAGTCATACACGATTTTGAAGCTCACCTAGTAGCCCGCACCCTCATGACAGCTTCGAAGCCGATCTTCCTCGTGAGGTACCGCGTCAGCATCCTATTCAGCAAATCCGCTTGCCAGTGCCGGCTGCTCTTGAACAGAGGTATGTGGTACACAGTGCCGCCGCTGAACTTACTCATGCCACCTGGAAATATAACGGTAAATAAACACTCGCATACAGCCTTGAGCGTTTCTATTTCAAATTGTGATAATCGACAATATTGAGCTCTGGCAAATGTAGGACACCCTCCGGCCAGTGGAGTGATGATCTGCCAAAGGCTGCTCGTAGAAGCTAGATGCGTCAAGGTGAGGACAGGGCGCAATGACGCGCATTAGGGGCGCTCATGGGCCTGTAACTTCAGTTCCTACAGGTACAGTCAATATACAGTCAGCACAGTAAGTATGTACTCACTGAGCGTGGCCAGGTCGCAGTACTGCGAGTTGAGCAGGAACAGGTCCACGGCCACCTGCGCGCCGCTGCACTCCAGCGCCAGTCGCTTGTAGAAGTCGGTGGCAGGGTTCAAGTGTGCCACGTCTTTGCTGGACCGCGCGTTGGGATCCTCTCTGTAAGAGATTCGATGATTTTTTGTTACGCTTGACGCATAACGCCATCTACTGTCGAGCAGTCGCACTAGTGATTGATGCATCGACTAAGTAGGTGTGAAGGGTACACTACTTTCACGCGAGGGCTTGTAACGCTATGAACTTTATTTTATTTTTTCTTTATTAGAGGTTTTTTGCTTGGCGAATATGCCGCTCAATAAACAGGGTTGGGCAAAATTTTACCTCATTGAGGGCAGCTACTTTTCATTTTAGTAGATCCATTTGAAATAAGAACAGAGTATTCTTCAGTAAGTGTTCAATTTGCATACTTGAACTCTATGTTGTGGCGAATGATGTGTAGTAGAAATTATGGAAAAGTTAATTTTGAATTTTTGCAAAATCCTACGTTTTCATTTGGCAAGTTACTTTGCAAAATCGTATCACAACAAAAGAAAAGGTAGCCGGCCTCAATGAGGTAAACATTTGCCCCACCCTGTATTTATTAGAAAAAGTATGAATTACATAATTATTATGAATAACCAAAACAATTAAAACTAAATCCACTATGGTCTTAGTTTCAACCCAAAAGAGAAGACCCAAAAGTCGAAGCCGCGCCGTTAAAATTCTGCAGATCCATTTGTTCCACTGGGGTTTCTGATTAGATTATAAGTTAACAACTTATTATAGGTTTAATTTAGCCCTACTTAGCCCTACAATTGCTCATTTAGACATTAAATTTACACCGCTTAACTTACACGAACTCAGCACACAAGGCAACGAAACCCTACAGATAAACATTAATTACGGAATGGACCCGTAAGTCTATTCACAGAAGGCACAACCACGACTGGAGTCAACCTACCGTCGACAAACAGGCGTCGAACAAATGGCTCAGTCGGGATGAACTCTTTCCAGAGACTGAAGGGTTCATGATTGCAATTCAAGACCAAGTTATCGAAACGCGGAACTATTAAAACACATCATGAAAATTTCATTACCATCAGACACTGTACTGCTGACGATGTAACAGCAACTCCGAAACAATTCATATAACGGGAGCCTGCAAGGCGATAGCCCAAACTGACTACAAATATAGACACGATCAGGTGCCCAACATTATACACCAGAGCGTTGCAGCAAAATACATACTTTAAACCTACACCCTTTTATAAATTTACCTCCGAGACTATACTGGAGAGCGCGATACACAAACTAGATTGATAGAGCAATCCTAACTGACAAAACCACACACTTTAACAGACCAGACTTGACCCTTTTAGATAAAACAAACAACACAGCACTTATTATTGACATTGCCATTCCTAACACACACAATGATCCGAATGTGGCGCCTTCAAAAAGTTTCCATAGTGCCAATAGTCTTATCCACAACTGGTGTTATCCCCAAATAGCTTTTTCAATCATTAGATTATTTAGACCTACCAAAACATGCATATTATTTTTAAAAAAATCTGCTATTTTAAACACATGTAGGATGGTGAGAAAATTCTTACAAACAAAACTCCCACTCCAACTCCTAATGAAGTACACCTATCCCACTGAGGTGCACTTGGCCTAGGCCCGTGCACTCCAGTCATTTTCAGTTTTGCGTTTAAAACTGGGTAGAATAAAATCTATAACAAAAATAATAATTCTGCACATCCCGATTTTGTACAGCCCGATCATCCATGTACACGATTTTCTATGTTTTGTACTTGCCTGGGACGTGGCAATTATTCACACCCAAGGAAAGCACAACCCGATCATCCATGTACGTACAGTGTACACATCATAGATAGACAATATGCTTAGTTTACAGTAATTAAACGAGGTGCCAAGAATTGACTTGAATTAATAGATTCTGGTCCACAATACAGTGCACCCTGACTAAAGTAGATATTAATAATCATAAAACTGACACAGAGCACCCCGATGCCACCTAATCTTGTGGTCCGTAACCTCCCTACCTCTAGTGTATAATGAATGCGTAGCCAGAAGCTCGCGTGGGCAATCCTGAGTGGAGCTAGCCATGTACATCAATGATCACGGTGTGCTTGATTGGGGTGTACATAACCGTCACGTGACAATAGTTGTATTTACTGCCAGGATTTGGTGGACGTTTGTTTTTTATTGTGTATTGGATGATCTTTGTACAAAATTGGGATGTGAAATAATCAGACCCTGTTTTCACATGATGAATATAAAAACATTGAATTTTCAGTGTCATGATCACGTTTTTCAAAAACACGTTAAAAATAAACACTTTTGCATTACATAATTTAAAAAAAACTAGAATAGAAGATAATTATTATTGTAAAGATTATAATTTATTATCCATGGTTAATTGACCGTTCACATCTGGTAATAGACATGTAGAATGCAACAGAATGTTTTTTTTATGAATATAGAATATTTTTAGCATGGGTTTTGTTTACAAAAAGATCTTTTATAGGAGTTGTGTATATGTAAATAAATAAATAATGCTGGACTATCACACAGCATCATGTAGCCCCAAAGTAAGCAGAGCTTGTGTTATGGGACCCACATGATTGATGTATTACATATACACATGTATACTTTTTTTTGTAAATACATACATAGAAAACACCCAGACCCGAGACAAATATCTGCAGAACATGAAAACATTTGTCCCGCGGCGGGAATCGAACCCGCAACCTTCTGCGTCCCAATGAAAGTAGTTTAGTTTGTGTAGTTTATAAAAAACAAAGTGCATTGTCCTTTCACTAGGTCTAGTAGATATAAACCATTCTAAAAATGCGCCTCCACAAAACGTGATAATTTCCACGTGTGCGAGAAGTACTTATTGCATCACTATATTTATGTGCGTGCTAAAACTTTACTGGAAACATAGACTCATCCGCTCACTGAAAGGTCAACTAAGTGTGCAATCAGTCCAGTGTAGGCATTGTATGGCGGGAAGCGCGCTGTTTATTTGGGCGACACATGCGCTCTGTCGTAATTTATGCACTAGTTGGCCGACAAATCCACACAAGAATTCTCTCCTGTGACATAGATATCAGGAGGAACTATGAGTACCCAGACTCGCAGACCCAAGAACAGAGTGAAAGTTATACCTTGGTTGTAAAGAGCCTGGTCCAACGTTCGGCAAGCAAGTCTGGAATACGGTGACTCGACCTCCAGTCGGAGCCTGGAATGTATAATATTAAAAAGGTTTAGGTATGACAAATTTTATATTGTAACTTGATAAATTATTATTATTATATTTATGGAGAACCACTCCATGCAAACTTTCTTCCCCTATTTCACTAATTTCATGTTTTATTTTCGCGACAAAAATTTGCATTATGTCCTTCTACCCAAACTTTCATTTATTTCACCTACCTACTTCAAGTTTTATTTTCGCTACAAAAATTAGCTTATGTCCTTCACCAAGATCGCATCTATCTCGAGACTAAAATTCATAAAAATTGGTTCAACTGTTTAGGTGTGATAACGTAAAACACAGACAGAATTAGCATTTATAATATTGCGTAGTTTGAAAGATTGGATGCTCTTACCATAAGTTTATAGGCGGCTTGTAGGGCGGCGCCTAAGGCCGACGTGGGCACGCCGGGGGCGGAATATCTCTGAGGTAGCACTGTCAGTAGCTCTTTCACTAGTTCCTTCCTTTCGCCCAGATTCACTAACAGGGATTCTGGCGACGGCAGGAATATGTCTGAAAATATAAAATATATAAATTATTAGTAAAAAAAACACTTTAAAAAACAAGCTTTTATTTAAAACTCTAAAAAGAAAATAACTTTCATTTTATACCCATATTATGGGAGTGCACAAAAACAACTAGTCCGCCAACTTGGGCCGTCCGCTATATTGGATTGAGATTTGTCATTTAATTTTTCGTATTCTTCTAAGCAAGCCCTTTTATGTGATACCCATGTTGTAGGAGTGCATTAAAAATAACTAGTCCGCCATAGGTGTTCCACCATATTGGATTTAGAAAGACGTCAGAATGCTTATCACACATTGTCATCCAAACTATACGTGTATACAAAATTTCAGCTCCATCGGTTGAAGATATCTGCTTCAAAATTGAGTTGCAAGACTCCACCCGAACAAACATACTCACATACATACATACAATGCAAGTTAAATAAAAGCTTATAAAAATATTAATATTAAAACACTTTCCTATAGTGTCCCAACATCATCAGGCATATAATGCTCGTTACTGACGATCATCTATTTATGATAGGAATTAGTCGGAAATAAACATTAAAAAGTTCAATATTCATTACATAATTTTTTGTCTTGTGCGGGGATCGAAGCTTCCTTCTACAGCGCAGAAGGCAGAGCCACTATCTACTGAGCTATGAGGCCGGTCACGATACTAGGTTAGTCTACTGCTGGACATAGACCTCCCCTAACAAGCGCTGTCGCGCCTGTTCTGAGCTTTACGTATCCAGTTTCCACCGGCAGTTTTCGCTTATCGTCACTTCACCGGAGGGGGGGGAGGGTGTCGCACAATATGTCTGCTGAAACGCGGTCTCAGCTCAAAACTTGTCTGTTCTTTGGCAGATATCGCGAGGCCATGGCACTTCTACTCGCTAACGAGTGTAGACGGGACTCTTCACAAGAGAGAAAACCAACCTACTTACTTTAAAAGGCATCGAGCGTCGCCCCAACTTTGAGCATTCGCTAAATTCGCCGTAAAATTGAAATCAATCTGGTTACAAATCAATTATTTACACGATGGTACGAAGTTCACCAGGTCAACTAGTCTAGAATAGATCCAAAAGGCCTAGTGGCGCTCACCGTCGATGTCTAGCACGGTCATCTCCTTGGGGCGCGCCAGCCCCTCGGCCATGAGGTAGTAGTGCACGTGTGAGTCGTAGCAGATGAAGCCGACCTGCGTGCGCGCGTCGCCCGGCAGCTCCTCCAGGCACGCCTCCAGCGTCGAGCACACCACCTGCACACCACACACAATACTATATCACAGATCAGTATCCCGGCGTGCCGTGTCTGTCTCTCTGTTTGCAATAAACTCAAAAACCTGATGCTTGAAGCAGTCTGATACTCCAGCATATTCAGCACTATATATTATTTATATTATAGATTACTCTGTGATTAACAAATAATTCCACTCCATGTTCCTTTGTGACCGACCATTCTAACCCGTAAAGAATTTGAAACCGTACAAAACAGAAGATGAAAAATAATTAGACACCCTATGAGACATGACAGCTTTATTAGAAAAAACATCGAAGAAAAAGTAGAAGGTAAGCGAGGAAGAGGAAGACCAAGAATAAGCTACATGGGCTAGATAACAAGACCGGTTAAGTGCGAGTTGAATCGCCCACCGCAGGTGAAGTCAATGGCGTGAGATACAAATATTAAGTTTTCTTCGTAATTAAAAACTGTACGTCTTATAGTATAGTACAATAGAAACCGGCTTTATAGTGGGTAAATTAGGACCTTTCAGATAACACCATATTTGACCTTGTAACTTGCTTTATAGCTTGACCACAGCTGCCCTCACATTTATTGAGGTTTCTACAAAACCATATTAGCTAGACTTCGCTATAATTTTTCAGTAAAATATACTTCTCTATTATACGAAAATTTCAGGTTTCTCACTTCGCAAACTTCGGAGATAAGGGGGGAGGGGTATGGTAATTTTTTGGACTACTGTGCATGACATCAAAAAATTAAACTGTTCAAATTAAGCCTATTCATTTTATACCCCACTTGATCTAGCAAGCCCCATTTTATTTTTCGGGCGGAAATCTAGTATGTGAGCTATGGCGTGATTTACATAAAAATGTAAAACTAACCTGCAGGTACCCGGATTCCCTCGCTATCTGCGAGACGTCAAGTAGGAACAAGTAGACGGCGGGTTGCGGCGGTCGCAGCATGTACTCCCCGGGGGCAATGAACTCTATGGTCGCCGACTTTATCTCCGGCCTTCTCGACGGATCGCCGTACGACTTGCTGACCGGGTCGAATAGGAACTCTTCTGGTACTGCAATGGATAAGTATAACATTTTTTTCACTTGCTCAAAAAGTGTATCATAATAGTGTAGCGTGTTAGCGGGCCTAAAACTCGAGTTTAATACCTCGGGCTAAAAAGTATTTTTCTTTTTAATTTTTGTCTAAAATCATCAGCCCGTACAAAGCATTCGTTCTCGTTACATAAAAACTCGACTTCTTGGTGCTCTGTCAATCTTTTTTTTTGAAAATAGAACCGTCTTGGTGATGTTTTATTAAGGTTGATTAATTTTTAATAAAATTTCTGAAAATTGTCTAATTTTGAATTGTTTTATTTTGTGAAAAGTAGTGTTTTACTCGGGCCAAAACCACCCATTATAACTCGGTCTTGTCATCCTCCCTCGCTACGCTCGGGAGTATAACAACCTCGTATACAATGGGATGGTTTAGTCCCTTGTAAAACAATCTACTATTTATTGTAATGGATAAGATTGTTTCTTTCCAACGATAAAACCACCCATTGTACCTTTTATCTATTTTTAAGTTTCTGTCCCTGCTTTCTAAAATTAAGGTTCATTCATTAATTTTATAGTAGAAAGTAAGGGTTTTTGGGATTGTGATATTTATTATTGTATGTAGCTAGGTACTACACTAACATTATTTATGATACACTCAGCTAAAGCAAAACTAAGTCTACTGCCCAATTATAAGAGGCATCTCTTCGAGCAGAAGCACTCTGCATTAATACCATCAATTTAACTTTTACGCCTGAGACAAGGGATTTATCTTAGTTTCAGGCACAGTGTAATATATTTACCTATTAAAATCTAATTTATTCCGTATTTGTTCATCTTAGCTTTAAGAAATTGAATATAGATTTTATTTTATTTATTTTCTAGATTAAGGGTACTTACTAACTACTTTACTCCCTTAATTAACTAACTAACTACTTTACCACCTTCATTCCGTTCTAGTGTGTATTGTGTGTTAAGTGGTAAATAATGTTTGCCAAGCGGTAAATAAATGAGAGACATTTTAAGGCAAAGGAGAATGCCGTCTGATGTATGGCGCTCGGTACCAAGACTAAAGTGAGTGCGTCAAAATAATCTCCAACAAGTTTTTAGTCGATTCTACTGTCCAAATAATCAAAAATGAGGGTTATTGCCATAGTAACACTTTGCATTAATGTTTGTTGCCATAGTAACGTATATATCATTGGTTGTTGCAGTATAATGGCGGCGTGCGGCGGAAACCAAATCAACAAAATATTTTTTTTACTTGATTATTAATCCCGTCGGTGTGTAAAACTAAAGAAAATGTTAATGTCATTTATAAAATATAATAAATTTTATGGGATACGTTCGGTTTTGACGCAATTGGTACAGGTTCTCGGCATTCTCCTTTACCTTAAAATGCCTACCAACGAAAGGTTAACTTAACTACCAATTATTTAACTTTGAAAAATATTAATGACTGAGAACTTTTTACTAAACTTATCGCTAAGTTAAAGTATTCTGTCGAATAGTAGAACTGTAATTTTTGAACTACAAAATTATATAACTTACAATCGTTGACTCTGAAGCATAGATTGCACTTCCATCTCTTCGCGTCCACGAAGTAAACGAAGGGGTTGATATAGGTCCGACAAGAGCGACACCGCACTATTGTGTTGCACTGTATCACTGGCAAATGCTGGAATCATTAAAACAAATTGAAAAGTCTAGAATGTTCTATAGCCTTGCGCGGTGGGGTGGCTAAAATGGCGTAGCTCACTTCGGTGATCTTAGCAGATCACCTTAGTTAAGCACCACTCCGCCCAGTTACTATTTGGATATATGACCGTTTAGTGGCATTTGTATTTGAGCGCTTCCATGTTCGGAAGGCACGTTAAGAACTTGGTGCCGGCTTTTCAGTCGTTAAGACATATCGGGAGGCCTTCCGTTGGCCTAAAAATTCCGACACCAGAATTGACCACTAGCTCATATGAAGGACAAATAAGTTATATGGTGGCACAAGCCTTCGGCGTTAGCGTTTATCAAATTCAAGATCTATGACAGTGGTCAATAGTAGAGTAATAAAAATAGTCATCTATCTGCCCTGGATTTACCGCGTGACAAGAATTTGAAAGATATTGGCGCAAAAATTGTGTTTCAGCTAGTATCGAACCAACAATACAAGTAGCGGCACGAAACTCTAGCGCTGACCGTTACTGCGCAGAAGTCAAAAGTAAGCTATCATATGAAGGCTAGAGGCGAGAGAGAGCGAGAGACCCACGCGCAGAAGTTTCGTTCACCGCTAGACTTACATGCCGCTAGCTATACCCGCATCTCACCCGACCAATACTATGACATTTAAAAGTGTAAGTAATACATGGTTACATCAGTACCATTATTTTGTACCAATGAGTATTAATTGAGAGCCTAATTTTGGTGGAGGGAAAAGTTCTACACTGACGTAAAACTTGAATGTTACTCACGTTCAAATCTTTGAAGGGATGTATAAGAATACCCAAAGGCAGTCTAGACTTTTGGAGTAGGCTGTTGGTCTCCGGTATGCGATTGAGCGTACACCTGAAGATGCTGTGAACAAAAGAGAAGATAATAATATTTTTATGAAACCATAAATGTGTACAATTATAATCTTTACGAAATTGAAAGAAAATATAAATCTTAATCAAATCTACCTTAAAAAATATATTTTAATATAGCCGCGGCTTAGCTCGTGTGGTATCTGAATAAAAAGTTTTCATTATGTTACTCTAGATCACAACAATATGTAGGTTTCCAAATTCATTCAGCCGTTACGAAGGGAAACAAACATAAAACACTTTTGGCACTATGAAATGTTGCTAAATCTTAGTGTAGGACTTTATAATAAAATGCCTCTTTTACACTCAATAAAAGGTTGTCTGAAGAGATATTCTAGAATCTTGTTGCAATCTATAATCTAGCTAGATCAAGAACTACGACTTAGGGCCCTCTCCCACGGTGACTTTTAGTAACGATGCAGTAGCGATGCTGTCGCGCGTTCGCATCGCTTGTCGCGATGCGGTCGCTAGCTGTTTGCCCTCGCCCACACCACGATTTTCAGTCGCGATGCAAACGCGCTACTGTTGCGCTTCTGTCGCGATGTAAACGCGATTCATAAAGGGAAAAGGGCGTAAAATAGGTAGATGGAGTAAAAACCAGAACTTCGGTTTTTTTACCCATTACCTTCCCATTTAGATTTAATCATCATCATAATCAGTCCACTGCTGGTCATAGACCTATAGGGATATAATTTTAATTAATACCGGGTAAAAACGGCGTCGCGCGTGGCGCGTTTACGAGACGCGCCAGAGCATCGCTACAAAAAGTCGCCGTGGGCGAGGGTCGTTGGTCGCCGTGGGTCGTTCAAAGGTTCAGTTTAAAAATATTCCTCAAACCAACACTGTCCCTGGTAAAATGATACGCTAATTTACCGAAAGCGAGAGATAATAAACGGACCAACCAACGAATAAGTATAATGTACCTACTTGCACACAGAGGGAAAGTTTTGAGTTCAAAATAAACTATGGATGAAATGGCCTTTAAAATTCGAGTCACGGCCAAAACGTAGGTATGAAACCAAAACCAGGTAGACACTACACTATTATTTTCATTGGTAATTTTGCCATTGCATTTAATGTAAAGCAAGATTCCGAACGCAGCTCCACGCTTACTAAACCTACCGAATTGGATCACATGTGCTATTCTTTTGATTGAAGCGAGAGACTGAGAAATCATTATTTTATCTTGTGTTATAAGAGTTTGCGACAGACGTGACTTATCACAGCTCCTGATAACGCACTCACATCTACTTAAAACGTCCCTCATATTGCTAGGTCAACATAATTTTTTTCCCGTAAGATATCTTCAGACATTTTCTTCGGTATCGACGTAAATATCTATTGAGAATACCATAAAGTCAGAAGCAAGTTTAAAATTACTTTCGGTACATGCTCACTTTTTGCAAGCAGGTGGCATTCCACGAGGCACCAGACAGTTTGCAAGTCCATCGCAGCTTTTAATAAAACACTACCACACACACTATAACACTATATATATAAATATATATATATATATAGCATAATCAAACAATATACCTATATAATGATGAAACCAATCCTGCGAGATTACTAGCGTAATGCAGATAGGTTTTATTTTGAAGGT
The DNA here is from genome assembly GCA_951804965.1 of Horisme vitalbata. Classification (NCBI taxonomy): domain Eukaryota; kingdom Metazoa; phylum Arthropoda; class Insecta; order Lepidoptera; family Geometridae; genus Horisme; species Horisme vitalbata. Next base: position 18,364,390 of record OX638092.1, on the reverse strand, counting down.
GTAATAATAAAGAGGACAAAGTCCATAATAATATTGCCCTAAGGACAACCCGTTTGGTCGAAATAGTACCTACGCTTAACAAAATAGTTTATTTGGAGAACTTCGATGACGAACTAGGCGTTCGAGACGCGGGTTCAATTTCTGCCGCAGGACATACGTTCTCGTAGTTTTTTAATTGAATAAAACGAGAATAAGAAATCTTTCTATTTATTTACTTAACAATATGTTTCGTCCCTTTGACTACATATAATTTTTTGATTATTTATTCAATAACTATCACATGAGTTTTTTAATCACACAGTATCGAGTAAATGCAAAACCGTAAGGCATTGTGTTCTTATGATAAACATCTTGCAAATAATAACGCATACAGCTGTTGTCTCATGCATTATTATTACTTTCGCAAATATTATTTATGTATTCTTATGTAAACATTTTATAATACAAGCGTGATCCCGCGGCTTCGCTAAAGTTGGTATTGCAGAAAAGATATAAAAGCAAAGTAGAATGAATTTACAAAATAGAGGGTCAATGTAGCTAGATATACATTTGGATTGGCTTAGAGACTTAAGACGAATAGACAGGCCAGAAAACGAACGAACAACTCCACATATATATTCAGTGCTTGAAATAGGCCTCTCCTATTAAGGACATGCCCATAATCCCCCGCTGGGCATGAGGGTTGATTGATTTAGTGGCTTTCATATCACTGCGGCCATGAAGACCTATTGTGATCGGCATGAGGGTTAGGGATCGCAGGGTACAGCTTTTCGCACCGCCGACGCTGCTGCCCGTCGGCGATAAAGGAATTTAGCTGTGCTGTCAGTTGGGCTGCGTTTTACCGCAAATCAGCTGGCCGCCAGAGCCCCGTTTGTTAGTCAGCAGGGTGCACCATGAGCAGGTGAACTTAGCTTGAGTTCCAAAGGGGCTTGAAGGTAATTGGAACAACTTACACCCTGACAGAACATTAAAAGAAAGAGGGGCAGACAGTACAAGGGATGGGTAGACAATTTGAAAATAATAACTGGCCCACTGTGGGCACGGTTAGCAGAAGACAGGAAGCTGGAAGTCACTGGAAGAGGAATTTGTGTCCAAAGAAACGCTGTCTTATCTTATCTTATCTGTCTGTCTTAGGGCCTGAGGTAGCAGGCCCTCAGACGCAATGTTTTTATAGTTAACTTAATAGTTTTGGTTGTTGAGCCTGTCACCCTAATACCATGAACAAAAGTATTTTTGCTTGTTCATATTTCACACAGACCAATGGAACAATGACTGTTCTTACAATGTGGCTGCGTTCCATACAGATGCTATGCAAATGGTGAAAGCTTGTTCATCGAAATAATCTTTTTAACTGATTAGGTCATCACCAAGAAAAGTTTAAATAAGATGAATGTACTTACTCCGGACTGCAGTTAACCGCATCAGGGAAGGCCGGTCCCAGCTTTATCTCTGGCAACTCCTCAGGGTACTCCGGCAGGATGTTCTTACACTGCATCAGGTCTACTGTCTGATGCCCCCAGAGTTGATCAAATCCTTGCTTTGTCACACTCAGATTACCCATCTGTTGTGTCATATTCTGAGTAGTATACTGCTGAGGATACTGTCCCATTGGCTGAGGCGGCATTTGAGGCTGGTTGTAACCTCCTGGCATTTGGGGATATCGAGTCTGCATGTTGGTTCTCGGTGGCCCATTAGTTGGCCTGCTTGCTGGCTGGCTCAGAGGCATTGGAGGCTGGCTAGGGCCAGGAGGACCCATTTGTTGGCCCATTGGAGGCTGTGGTTGTGGTGGATGGGGAGGAAACTGAGCTGGCATACTTTGACTGCTTGAGAACTGAGCTGGGAGACTTTGGGGACCACTAGGTGGTCCCATTGGACCAGATGACCCAATTCTGGGTGGTCCAGGCATTGGTGGCCTACTTATGGGGGGACCACTAATTTGATGACCTGGGGGTCCAGTCATTAGAGGCCCACTAGTTTGGGGTCCAGTCATTGGAGGTAAATTTGTTTGGGGACCAGTCATTGGAGGTAAACTTGTTTGAGGCCCGGTCATTGGCTGTCTACTAAATGGTTGTCCTAGTGTATTTATTTGCTGCCCACTCATTGGAGATACACTCATTGGAGGTACACTCATTGGATGTAAACTCAGTGGAGGTCCACTCATGGTTGGCCCATTTATATAAGGTCCAGGCTTAGAGGCTGGTGGAAGACCGCTAGCAAGAGGATTAAGAGGTGCAAATGCCCCAGAGACAGGGGGCAAAGAGGGCCCATTAATTGTCATGGAACCTGGAGGACCACCTAAAGGTGGTCCTCTTGGGCCAGGTGGGCTATTAATAGGGGGACCTTGCATCAATGGACTATTTCTTGGTTGACCTGCTAGTGAGGCTGAAAATGGTATGTTCGGCTGACTGGTCATTGGGCCAGTTGGTTTGGAAACAGGAGGTTTAAAAGCTTGATTCAGAGGAAAATTGTTAATACCGGGTAGGGGGCCACTTGCTAGCTTATTAACTGGTGGTGTGTTAACAGGGGTAGATGTAGCTGGAAATTTATTTGCAGTCATGGGCCCCTGATACATGGATTGAGGATTGGGAGGACCATTCATCAACGGTTGATTGAACTGACTAGATGGGACAAGAGGAGGAGCATTATCATTGATTTGATGCTGGGAAAGTTGGGCATTCTGAGAGTAAGGTGTCGGAGAAGGATTGGCATTGAAGGGGCTGGGACTTCCAGATTTTGATGAAACATTTGATGGTATTGAAGTTTTAGCCGGGCTAATGGATGACGGTTGCTTCATTGGTGATAATTGTTGGCCTGTGTATGATGGAGGTAATATTCCAGGCTGATTGAATGCCGGCGAGCTGCCCCCACTCTGATTGTAGCTATTAACATTAGTAATGGCATGGTTCTGAGCACTCGGCGTGTGTAGGGGACTATTTGAGTTCGCATCTTGCTTTTTACCCGCATATCCTGGAGGCAGCTGGCTCAAAGGCACTTGACCAAATTGTTGGCTATGGTTGAATGCAGGCGCCGCTGGATTCGGATTAGCATTCACTTGAGAGGCTCCTGGCACGTTATTGAAGGGATTTGGTGGTAAATTGGACATGGCTCATCAATCTGGAAAGATTACTTCAAGTTCAACCAGACATTCAAAACTTAAGTTTCGTAAATAATGGTCCAGTGATTACTAAAGTGAATAAGATCACGTGCAATACATTGCTCCGTGTTTGTATTGTGATAGCCGCGATGATATTGACGAGGATTCAATTAAAACATGCAAATTCACTACAAAAATGACGGAAGGGCGATGGAAGATTGAAGTCAACTTGCACAGAAGCTTACCACAATTAAGTAGTCGTCTAGATAGAATTTGCTTCACTAACACTATACCACCCTCACATAATATCACAGAATGTTAAACGGCGTAATTTTATTATTTTTATGAAGAAAATACGACCATGACTTACGTGGCCGTGCATAAAAAGCGCCCTCTGCTGGATTGATTTTCTAAGTAAAAAAATATTTTCATTTTGACAATGTCAAAATTAGAAGTGTTGCCAACAATTTGAAAAAGCTAGGAGCATGTAAATACTCTGTGGTATATTCTGTTTAACAGAGGGTCTAGTACGAGTTGCAACATTCGTATGGTATCCCAATTTTCGTTAATTACCTCATCGTTTTGAGTGATAATAATTATTGCAATCAGCAAGAAGATTACATTATCTACAACATCAACATCATCAACATCAACAGCCTATATCAGTCCACTGCTGGACATAGGCCTCCCCTAATAAGAAGGGGGATATGCCCATAATTCCCACGCTGGGCATGCGGGTTGGGGATCGCAGGGCACAGCTTCTAGCACCGCCGACGCTGCTGCCCATCGGTAGCCAGGGAATGTAGCTGTGCCGGTGTTTTAGGCTGCGCTATGCCGCAATCAGCCGGCCGCCAGAGCCTCGTTTGTTAGTTAGCAGGGTGCACCACGTGCAGGTGAGGTTGGCTTGGGTTCCGCTTAGATGGAGGATGGAACCACTTACACCCCACATTATCTACGTTGTTCAGTTTCTACTTAAAACCAGTTGCGTAATTTACAAAAAACGTACATTAAAATTGAGCTCGATATGGTAAACCAAGAAAGTTTTCGAATTGTGCAACTCGTACTAGGCCCTCAACTCAATTCTACTTAAAGATGAGTGTAGGTACTAGGTACCTACATAATACTAGCTAGTCTGTGAGTTGTACTGTTTCTGTTTTAATGCACACCGAGTTTTCTATTTAGATCTTCGTGCATACGATTACATACGATAGCTTGGATTAAATACATGCTGGACATTATCATAACACACAGGACCATCTTGTATCCTAATCATCCTCATATATATGTCGAGGAGTGTGTGGTCATATCTGGTGGTATGATCTTGAGTGAAATGCCATTTGTAGTGCTGTGGTCGTTGAAATGCTTGGCACATCCACAGACTATAGGATGCGACACATCGTAGATGGACTGTCAGATAGGACGGTTGGGTGACGATCCTTAGAAACGCCATAGAAAAAGAAGAAAAAGGGAGAGTGGGGCGCGGAAGGGGAGGATGGACGTCGTCCATCGAACAGGAAAATAAAAAGGTGAATTAAGATGGGATCGCGATGGATTTTGGTAATGAAAAGGAAAAGCACTACAAATGGGAGATCGCTACATTCCTCGATATGTGCTTACACGTTGGATTTACCTCATCCTCGACATATATATATGCAGAACTCATTTTATTATGGTAACAACATGACTAAAGTGACCATTTATTTTTTTAGTAAGTGCGGGACACCTGCTGAATTTCGAACAAAAAATAACTAATTGCTGTTTTAACTGTTTTTTTTTTCTTTTGTCTTTTTTGCTATTTTTAAAAATATCTCGTACAAACATTTTAATCGCTTGTATCTTCTTAACGGTAAGAGATAGACATGCAAAACTTTTATGAAATGTTTGTTTGTTGTGCTTTGATTGCTTCTTCAACTACAATATCCTCTGTAATTACTTCTCCCACTTGGATGTACCCTTTCATTGCTTCATTCTCTTCGATATCCTCATAGATTGCTGGATCCACAGATTTAGAAGAGAACTAGATAAAGTCTTAAAATTCAATAGGGCTGATCTCTACTTTCTTATGTCCAATATCATTAGTTAGAAAAGGATGCATACATATAACAATGTGACTTCAAAAAGTTTATCGTACCAGGGTGCTCGAACAAATGTCTATGCAGGTTCATACAAATGTCCTGGTACGCAGTCACAGAAATCGCATTGAGACAAAGTACTATGCATCCCTTTCTAGCAAATGATATATGGACATAAGAAAGTAGAGATCAGCCGTATGAGTTAATGTTCAGAGCTTAAATGAATTTTAAGACTTCTTCTATGCTTTAGTCGTGTGATACTACCCAGCACGACCATGGAAGCTTTTAGTAATTTCTTTATGGTACAAATTCATGAAATAATATGTACTATTTTGTACCCTGGAAGAAAAAATTTGTACCCTTATAGTTTTGAAGATACAGCATAGTGACTAGTGACCCAGCACGACCACGAGAGATTTATAGGAATTAAGATCATTAATAGGCTCAAAAAAAATTGTACTATTTTGTACTCCAAAATTTGTGTTTCGTACTTCAAAGGTTCAAAAGTTATAGCCAATTTAAAGCAAACTTGAGGGACCCAGAAAATGCCTTGAGTGACTCCGAAACTTTTCTCACTTAAAAAAACGTGTAGCTGAATATGAAAACCTATCCACTTCAATCTACCGACAACCTAATGTACACCACGTATTCAGATAATCATCATCGATCATAAGGAAGTATTTACAACTTTTTCAGTTAAATCGTTCGTCACCGTCTTAGGCTCTCCCCGCCCACGACCGACTTTACGACCGATTTTTTGTAGGACAGATAGGTATGGGACGTCATGGACAAAGCTGATACCAACCAGGTTTGATTTACGGAGGAAGTAAATTATGGAAGTAAAATGGTTGGAATTAGATTGTACGTATAAATAAATAAATAATGCGGGACGTAATCACACAGCATCATGTAGCCCAAACTAAGCAGAGCTTGTATTATGGGAACCACATGATTGATATACTACACATATATATATTTTTTAATACATACATATCATACATAGAAAACACCCAGACCCGAGACAAATATCTACAGAACATGCAAACATTTGTCCCGCAGTGGGAATCGAACCCGCAACCTTCTGCGTCACAGGCGGACCTTCGCCAACTGCGCCACAGAGGTCGTCGTATGTACGTATATATAGTATGTATGTATGTATGTATAGTCACTAGATCGTTCGTTACCTAAGATCTCTGATCCAACGTATGACTATTTCAATTTCAATCAAAAATATGAGCTATATGTACTAAAAACTGTTCATGACTTTAGTTGCTTATTTGTGCAGTATTGTAAATGTAACATGCTTCTTCCACTTCAACATCTTCATCTGTATGGATTGCTTTTTCCTCTTTTTCGATATTAAATCCTCTTTGATTGTTTCGTTCTCTTCTTCTATAGTAGATTTCATTGTTGATATTCCTTACGTTAAACAAGTTTTAGACCTCATGTTTCTAGGAGAAATATTTATCTTTGACATTTACTGTATCGACTACTGGAGTTTTTAGCTGGTTCGATTCCCGGATGAAGCAAGCGAATTTTAGAAAATCTTTGAATGCAGTTTTGTTGCTTTAAAAAAAAATAAAGGAATGTTTCCTTTTAGTAAAATAATATATCACAAGGATTTAAAGTGGTTTCCCTTCAGGGCCCATTGAGTTTTTCCACCCTGTTTATTTAACAATGAATTGTAATGTTAATTTTAAAATCACAGTTTATTCAACATTTTTCTAATTCCATTAGGGATTTCATTTTTTCTCTTCATCTTTTTATCTCACTATCACTTAATATCCCCTTATTAATTCCCTCTGGAATTCTCGTATATACTCATTTAATTCTATGGATTGTTTTGTTCGATCATTTATTTCATTAGAAGTGATAGTGTTTAGATATATTAGTCAAATTATGTAAGTATTTTAATAGCTTGCTGTTTTGGCTCTGTGTCATATCATAATCCCGACCAGCTCTAGCCCACCGGTGGGCATTATGATACTAACATAATTTGATTATGCTCATAATCCCCACCGCACGATTGTCGTCGACCCGGTGGGGATTATTAGTAGATTTTTTTCTACTATCTCATAATCCCCACTATATGTTTCAAGAAACTTTGTTATGTGTATGAATTCTTTCGAAAACATTTATAATTTGCAGCCTAGAATATGATTAAACTTATTGTTAAATAACAGTTTAAAGTAGAAGGTAGGTACCTACCTAGGTAGGTAACAGTAGGTAGGCAGGTACTAAGGTATAAAATCTAAACAAAACGAAAAAGGTACGCCTATTTACTTTGATTATTGGTAGGTACACTTTCACATTGGTAGGTAAGGCTTTTATTTTTTTAACTGACTTCAAAAATAGGAGGTTCTTAATTCGGTGTATTTTTTTTATTTTTTATATATTTGTTAGCTCACAACTCTGTCATATAAGGACCGATTTGGAAAATTCTTTTTTCGTTGGAGAGGGTATACTTCCCAATTGGTCCCATATAAATTTGAAGTAAAATACCAACCCTAACGGTGAGAAAATTGGGAATGAAACTTTTATGGGCTCCAATTTTATTCGTTTTTTATGTTTGTTACCTCATAACTCCGTCATTTATGAACCGGTTTAAAAAACTCTTAGTTTTTTGTATAGGGTATACTTTTTGATTGGTCCCATAAAAAATTAAAGATGAAAAAACAGGGACTAAGATTTTATGGGCTCAAATTTTATTCATGTATTATGTTTGATATCTCATAACTCCGTCATTTATGAACCAATTCGGAAAATTCTTTTTCGTTGTTTTTCGGGGGGACAATAGGGAATGAAATTTTTATGGGCTCGAATTTTATTTATAATTTTAGTAATCGTCATAAAGTCAGATTCACTAAAACTTCGGAAATAAACAATAATTTAAAATATAAAAAACTGACTTCAAAAACATTTATTGACCTACCTACTTTATCTCGCTTTTAAAAAGTGATTGTGACAAGACAACCAAGATTTTATTGGGTTTCCAGTACAAATCCCAGCTTAGTTACTACTCAGGAATAAATTGGCCTCTGGGAATGGCTCATGAATATGGGCCTATATACAATATGGCCGCTATTAGCAGTGGCAACTTTCTGGCCAAACAAATTTTACTTAGGTAGATACCTATTTTGAAAGAAGATGGGTATTAGTTCTGTTCTGTCTCATTCATGTTCAGTTCATGTTCAGTCTGTAAGATCATTTATTCTATGGGTACAGCCCATAGAATAAATACAAGTAATTACTTTTCTATTGTGGCCTGAATTAAAGATATAATATTATTATGAACTGCCTGATTGTTGCAATGGCAACAGTTCATCATCTAATCAATGCAGTGACGATGGTTTGCCATCATCGTCACTGCATTGATTATACATGCTATAATTATAACTTGGCGCACCTTTGGCTGCGCAATAGAACCTTTGGGAAATTATTTCGTTTCTGCGCTGACAAAAGCCTAATTTCAGATGTGCCAAGATATTATTGTGGCATTGTAGGTATTAGTCAAGGATACCCAGCTAAATAAAACAGCAAAAGTAAAAATCCAAACATCTGTATTTCAAATGATATTTCAAATCAATGATTTAGTCGAAAACAAAATTTTAACAATCTGCGTAAACATAATTGAAGAATTGATTGGAATATAGTTCATCAGATCGTACAACGCAAAAACAATGTAAACTTTACACAGTGCAAATTATAAATTTTCTGAATATTTAAACGATAACGACCAGACAGATGTTCCATTACTACAATCTTTCTCCAATTGCCTTCTTCCGCAGGTACAGTCTAGCAGGTCTACTTACTTAACATTATCTCAACACTTCATTCTTCCAGCAATATAAAAAGTATTCAAACTGATCACATGTTATGGCAGTTCCATGGAACTCCATGCAACACTTACTTACATAATTATTATGTACCAACATAGCTGAGTCATATATGACATTTTTCAAATAGTACAAAAGTGCCTACTTCTCGTTAGTTATAAAAGCGAATTTTATCTTACAAACCATACTCTACTGTAATCGAAAGTACTGTACATACGTCAGCGCGACTCTTTACAATTGCACCTCTCAGCAAAATGTCATATTGCCCTTATTTATTGTTATAACTCTCTTAAACACAATTAGATTGATTCATTCTTAAATAGTGAGATGTAGATTTTTTTTCTATCGTTGGTAAAATGCAAATACAATCACATAAACAGACTAGTATCCGAAAACGCTATCGAAAATTACATATTTCTATTTATTGCAAACGGATAGGCCAAAAACGAAAGGCATTACACAAATACATAAGCTCAAAATTCCAGAAAGGATTTCATAAATCCAAAAAAAATATTATTCATTATCGATACAAGGGTGATCGGCACAACTATCTCATTATTAATACGTTATTTATCGACCGCAGTCGGTCTGCGGCGGCGCTGGCGACCGCCCCAACATAAACTCACAAAATACTCTATCGATAAAAACTATTCAGTCGTTTTTATTTACTCATAAAAATATATATTTAAAAGGCTCAAATAAAACCGTCGCCGGGTGTCACCATGCGGGTGCTCGTTATCAATCACTGGTGGAATATTCGGTTGGCACGGAGAGATGCGTCGCGCTCGGTGGAATGTGTGCGCCTGCCGCTGCCGTTCTCCCCCGCCTCGGGGATCGTCCGCTCCCACTCACCGCGGAAAATTATCGCTTTATTGCTATGCCTGGGGAAGTCTCGCAATACATTTCTCCGGAAGAGGTGCAGAGCGTATTACCGAGAGGCGGGAGAGGGCGTCGATGCGGGCCGGCTAGTGCACGGGCAGCGGGGCCTCAGCGAGCTGCAGGCGGCGGCGCATCAGCTCCGAGTCAGTGGGCGGCGAGAGGCCGAGCGGCGGCTCCTCGTCCAGCGCGCGGCAGTCGCCGTCCGCCGCGCCGCAGCGCCGCGCCGTGGGGTGGCACGACTTGCTGTGCCGCAGCGCGCCCTCTTCGCGCTCCATGTACCCGTAGTTCATGGAGAAATGCTGCGCGATGACGCGGTTCACAGCCATCGCAGACTCCGCAAAGTTGGACAGGTTGCGGGCGGACATGTTACTGTGGACAAACAATTACACCGTCATTATCTCATTATACATATTAAAAACGGACAGTTTTACGTGCCGATACATCGATAGTCGGTGCCGGCGACGACGTTTCGACTCTTTCAGAGAGTCTTCTTCAGGGCGAGTGAATGCGACGCATTGGCCAAAAAGATTATATCATAGCTTTTTAGTCAGATGTGTGTCTATAGCAGTCCTCTGCAGGGCAATAGGTCTCCCCTAATGAGCGCCATTGCGCCCTGTCCTGAGCTCGACGCATCCAGCTTCTACCAGCAACCTTTCGCAGATCGTCACTCCACCAAGAGGGCGTCCTACACTACGTTTGATAGATATTAGACGTCGTTTCTACGTTGTTAGATGTGTGTAGGTATTAGGTTTTTATTGTTGTTTTTAAATCTCTATTATATATATCTATCAATTCTCCTTGTCATGCGTGTTTGTGTATCTTAAACTATTCATTATTCTGTGGTCCTACGGCAAGGGCTCAAATTTTGACAATACCCTTCTTTTTTGGTGTCGGTAAAAACACCGTTGATGACACCGTTAGTCATCTGATAAAGATAAAGCAGCTTATATGCTACTGACTGATAACAATGTTATCTGAAGGCAAGACCATAGATGGCATATTTTGATACAACGACCTATTAATCGTTTAATCCCAATGTAATCAGAAAAGTTTTGTAATTATTAAATTATTGCATTCCGCATTTTCGTAAGATTTGATAATATTTACATGAAAGGTAGGTAAGGTAGGTCATCAGTCTATAGCAGTCCACTGACTGCTGGACATAGGCAAATACCGTCACTAGCAAAACTCAACTCTAAACTATAAGGGCTATATTTCACCGGGACACCATGGTGGGGCAACCAGTCGCAGCTACTAACAAAATGTATAGTAGTGGTGCCAGGTGACCAGGTGAGTAACTCTCTATAGAGTTGTATACCTACATTTTGTTGGTAGAGGCGACTGGTTGCGCCGTGGTGTCCCGGTGAAATATAGCCCTTACTTGCACTCAAACTCGAACCCTAACTTTCAACACAAACTCAAACTGAGTCGGGTAACTCGGCTTCAACCTAAATTGTTTCACATCGAAATAAAAAAGTTGTTAGTAAAATGGTCTACTTCATCATCAACATCATTATCAGCCTATAGGAGTCCACTGCTGGACATAGGACATACACGCCTCTCCTAATGAGCGCCATTGCGCCCTGTCCTGAGCTCGACGCATCCAGCTTCTACCGGCAGCCTTTCGTAGATTTTTAGATTGCCGTTTTTTGGTCTACTTATTTATACTAATAACATAACACTTCATATTATAATCCAATAGTTGGAATGTGTCGTTTGTATAATGATTGGTTGATAATAAATAATACAGAAAATCTTGTAATTTTTAGCGATAAATTATATAAATTCAAAAATTACATTGTCAGTCACTCTCAATAAAGAGAGTGCAAGTAATTATTTGTGTTTAATTTTACATTTTCTTTTTATTACTTTTGTTTTGCTCATTTACTTTTCTTTGGCTTGCTTACACAGAACTTTTTTGTTATTCTACTTTATCATACTGTACAGTGCACACATGCTTTGGGGTCAACGTATTATTGTGATTTCTTTTTATGTTTTAATTTGATTGTGTTCCGATTTGTGTGCCAAATAAATAAATGCTAGTTTAGGGGTTAAAAATGAACGCATACTTGGTTGCAAGCCACTGTGACTTGAACCACCGAACCACCACCTAGTAAAGTCAGGAGTTACGGACAGCGGCACCTGTCGCGGCTGCTTTCAAGCTGAAGAAACAGTGGAGCACGTCATCTTACACTGCACTGCCACAAACGAAGCCAGAACAAAATCCGGGTTACAATAACTGCTTGATCAAGGCTCACAAACGCAGGCAGTATCGGCAATCCTAGAGCAATGTTGCCACCAATCCAGAGTCCTTCTCCGTTATTTTAAGGAGTTGGGCTGGCTGGGATCAGACAATGCACAAAACACCCCAATGCGGGACGTCGGTGCAGAACTTTTTCTCCCCCACTTGAAATTAGAATTAGAATTACCGTTTGATGTTGATGGGTGTCTTGAGCGGACGGTGGTGATGCGCCAGCGGGTCTGCGCGCCGCAGCCACGGGTGCGCCAGCACGCGCTCGGCGCTCAGTCGGCTGGAGGCCTCGCGCACCAGCAGCTGGCGGATGAGGTCCTTGGCCTCGCTCGAGATGTGCGCCCACTCGTCCTCCGGGAACGTATATATTCCCTTCTGTGGACAAAGATTAATACACATTTTATTTATTTAGTACCGCTCCGTTGGTCCGGTCCTATGAAGAGCTCGTGGCGTGGTTAACCTCGGTGTTATTAGCAGATCACCTTGGTTAAGCAACACTCCGCCCGGTCATTACTTGGATGGGTGACCGTTTAGTGACATTTAGATTTGAGCGCTTCCGTGTTTCGGAAGACACGTTAATATGTTGGTCCCGGCTTTTCAGTCGTTAAGCCGTGTCGGAGGCCTTCGGGCGGCCTAAAAACTCCGACACCAGAGTTGGTCACCAGCTCATACGAAGAAGTAGAAGATCAGCAACAGAATCCATCGGTTCAATAATACAGGTATATTTTTGAGGAAAATAAAAATGCAGTTATTATTTTCTTAAAATCGAGGGCATGACACTTTTCAAGAGTTTTCCCTTACTCTCGTGGTTTCGGAGTTGGCCATCACCGCCCTTCTCAAAAAACCACCCTCTAGATACAAGAACTAGCATCCGCCCGCGGCTTCGCTCGCGTGATACCGGGCATGTATATTCCAAGGTTCTATCCGTTCAGCTGTTACGGAGTGAAGCAACATCAAACATACTCACACAAACTTTCGCATTTTTATTATTAGTGTGATTACTCGTTTAAAGGTATTACATAGATAAGGACACCCAACACAAATTAGCACCACATCACCACACACAAAATAACAGACAAAATATAGTTTTAGTGTATGTTTTAACACCAAGACCACAGACTAACACAGAAGATGGTAACATCTACTAGGAACACCGAAGCCACACCACGAGTGCTTGCTGAAGCGCTGATGTTTTTGAGACAATCGATTTAATTCAAAATGTCTAGACATGATGAAAGCCAAAAACATTAACACAGCTAAAATATGAAAGTAATGAATTTTAAAAACAAGATAGACCTACCTGAATAGACATAAACAGGAGGTTCTGACAAGCGCGACAGTTCTCCCCGCGGTCCCAGCCGCAGTCTGACCCGCAATCGCCCCGGAACGGCGGGTAGCCGCACAGGAGGATGTACGCGATCACGCCGAGCGACCACAGGTCACATCGCTTGTCGTAGTGGTTCGCCGCTGAGCCCGCGAAAAGAGACACCACTTCTGGTGCCATGAATTCTGCACTTCCCACCTGGATGACAAAGAAAAGGTGATTTTAAAGAAAAGTTTCGATCAAGGGATTTGAAGAAGTACCTAAAAACCACAACAGCATTTGCCTTTATCAGTCCACAATAATACGGGAGATATGCCTGCTTATAACCCCCATGCTGAAGAAGTAAAATAGTACCAGATGCTAGCAACGTAAGCGCTAATCGAAGAATGGATAATTATGGTTCCAGTGCCTCGGCCACTTCATCATGTGTGCCCAATGAGACTGAGTTTTGGGACTCAAGCCTTGATAATTACGTCCCAAGAAAATGCAATTTTATTTAATGTTGATTTGAATGGCTAGTTGTTGGTTATTATCACAAACCCATAGATGCTCGCGTGATTCATATGATTGATTACACACGGTTCAATGGCGATTGGCGACATGTATGTAGCTATAACCAATCTAAGTAGGTAGGTTACGGCACTCGAACAATAATAATTTGAAAGTGATTCACATTCAAAATGCATTCCACTTATAAATGGGGAAAGAGTACACGTTTCTTTGTTCATGGAAGTCTTAAAATAATGACACAAGGGCCATTGAAATCACTTATATTCATAGCACAAACTTAAACGCATTCATGGGAAATCACGGTTTAAGGTACCTACCTACGTACACTGCGTCTGTCATAATGATGAAATTGAAATTCGAATCGGTAAATGGTGTGCCTTGAATGGATTACAGTGCGACAACACAGCAATAACAACAGTAGCTATAGCTTTGTGAAGGGTTGCTTGCTGGCAGCTGGCACATTGGTTACGCTGATTGTAACAAGTAAAATAGCTTCTAGAAACTTCCACAAGAGAAATGAATGACAACGTTATCGCAAATTCGCAACAAATGCGATAGTAGGAGGAAGGAATATTATTGTTCAGTATTTACTTACTTTGAATATAAGTAATACATACAGACAGTTTTATTAACTACTACTTTCCAACCACGGCTTCGTTCGCAAGGTAATCGCCGCATAAAAATGCCTTATTCTTGATCTAGAACTACAATTCAGTTTAGTAGTTTTGGCGTGAAGGAGCAACAAATGTACCAAACTAGCGCCAATAGGTAATAGACAAAACACTTTACCAAGGTACCAATTGTGTTGTACGGTGGTGGATTTGTTTAATAGATTAGCATAAACCTACCTAAGTACTTAATAATTAATGTCTATGTTTACTAGATTAGCAAGGTGAGTCAGAACGGTTTGCCTTACCCACACCCATCCATCATCAAGATTAAGGTCGAGCAAAGTAACCGGCGTATTTTGATCGACAATTAATTTGTTAATGTACCCACCTACTTTCGTATAGGTAGCTTAGCCATCTATCTACTTACTTCTCGCTATCTTCCGTTTAACCTTGGATTTGTTATTGTGTTTGCGACTTGTGCTTCTGTGTTCTGCTCTAATATTATTAGGCTAGACCTAATAATATTAGAGCAGAAAGGAAATACGAGTAGCCACATATTAATTGCCATCGTACTCTTTAAGTAGGTTCATTCTTATCTAGTAGAAACATTAGTAACTTAAAAATATGACGAGTGGGTTTATAGTTTATGTCTTTGGTAAAATATCTCACAGAAGCTATTTTCAGAAACAGTTTTATGAAATAATGATAGTTTTCTGAAATTGAAAGAACAACTCACCGGTGTCATAAGCTGCGGTGTGGCGAGCGGGCTGGCCAGGCTCGAGGTGAAGCTGATGCCGCTGCCCAGATCGAAGTCGCATATCTTCACCGGACAGAGCCTGTCGCGATGCACGCATAGAATGTTCTCCGGCTTGAGATCGCGGTGAGCGACGCCCTTGCCATGCAAGAAATGTAAGACGTTCGCTATCTCACGCACGATCTCTGCCGCTTGCGGTTCGGAGAAGTAATGGTGCTCCTGTAAGCGCGACAGGAGCTGACCGCCGTTGATCTAGAACAATGGGAAATGAACTTCAGAATAAATAATAGATGTGCCGTTGGTACCTATAGATTGAAGGTACCTAGTTAATATTCAGCTTAGTTAGTTACCTAGTACCAGAAAATTCAGAAATCTTGCTCTTTCTGAAAAAAATAGATAGCACGTACGTAACCTACATACCTTTATACTTATGGTAAGTATCCTTGCATAGCAAAATATTTGTGTGGATGGAGAACCTAGTTGTAATATAAGAGCCGTTTTATGTTAGTACACATAATAATCGTAATACAAACTAAGCTCGGTTCTCAAAAAATAACACAGAAACAAGTTATAAGTAATGTATAAAACTAAAAACAATACGATAAACGACAATCAATATTTTATTGCTTAGAAATTCAATAATCGCTACAATAAAAGTCAAAGGAGACTTTTAGGGCAAATAATATGCACGTAAAATGTACGCTAGCAATATTCAATGAACGCCCTCTAGATATACTCTGTCAGAGTAGAGCCTGCCTAGGCAAGTGTGCTGAGTTACGTTTTTAATATACTTAATCTGTATTTTGCATAATATAGACAGACAAATCGAGATAGTACATTATGACTTGTTACAACAATCTTTTTTTATCATTTGTCAAATCTATTAAAATTAGAAGACAATGATTATATTAAAATTAGAACTCAATCTATGATTCACAAGGAAATGTATTTCGTGTTTGGACACAATATAATGATTATTATATCACAGCACAAAATGTACGTACTAGTCCCAAAATGTTTAGATAATTATATTAATAACAAAATCAGACACAACACGATAACGTTTGTGTAAACAATACAATACCTATCTAATATCAGACCACTCAATATATGTGCTTACGTTATACGAGAAATAGCAGCGATATCAAATAATAATTGGAGTTTCGTTATAATTTTTATCTCCTTTTAGAAAAGGAATATCTCGACAAGCTATGTCGCACAACAACGATTCGTTAAATTTATTACAGACATTTATTACTCTCTCCATGAATAATAAAATAATATAGATTTTATCATAATAACTGCGCAAAAGGTATGTAATGACTTAATTCGCAGTTTAAATTGCATAAAAATATTTAGGTAGGTACCTAGTACTTACTCGCTAATAGTTTTATTTGTAGGTACAAATTAGGTAATGTAAACATCCATATCAGACTGAAAACATTATCGCAACTTTATCACGCTAAAGAGTTAGGTTCAAATAAAAGTTAAATTGTCTTATGAGGGTGTTGCGTTGAAACATTTCTAGAATATATTAACTTGCATTTTCATCATCATCATCATCATGATGTATTGTTAATCATATTTTAAAGAGTTTTATTTTTAATATTATTTTAGGACCTAAAACTTGTTCAGATTTAGTAAATATTGAAAACAAGACATTCATAGTTCAAAGACTCCGCACCATGGAGATCGATTGGGCGTTTATCAGCAAGGTACAAAACCGATAAGATCGTTTGTGCTTTTCAACGAAATTAATGTTTCTATTATGTGTGATCAACACTCAGATGCGCCACTTTAATATGAATAAAAGTATTTAAGAAATTGGTGATATTGGGTGGGTCTGCTCGGTCGGTGTGATGTAAACAAAGAATCTCACCTTTTCGAAGACAAGATAGAACTTGTCCGTGTCCTCAAAGAACTCGATGAGCTGGATTATGTTTGGGTGTCCCTGGCAGTAGTGGAAGGTCTCCACTTCGCGGAACACCCGGGCGCGGGCGTGCCCCGGTACTTTGTCGATTATCTTCACTGCGTACTCCTGCCCCGTGTAAATGTTGATGCACGTCTGTACCGACGCGTACGCGCCCTCGCCCAGCACCTCGCCCGTTAACTTGTACAAGTCTGAAGCAAAAAAGAACAAATAAATTACTAAAAAAACATCAAGAGAAAGACGTGATATGGCAACTTTAATGATAACTACAGACTAAAGACATCAAAGTTTTTTTTAGGATTACATACATAGGTCCCTGAATGAGGATCAGGTGTGATCGGAGACTCACCATGGAAGCACGAGGTGACCACGGAGCTGCCGGAGCGCTTCTTCCTCCTGCGCTTCCTGCGAGCCTCTTCCTTACGCCGCTGCAGATCCTCGCTGTCGGGGATGGGCACTGGTGCCGACTCCGCGTGAGGACTCTCGTCCGACTCGCGCTCACTGCCCGACTGGCTGCTGCAGCGGCCGACTCCTGAGAATCAAAACAAACAGATATCAACAAATATGTTTCATACACATTACGCTACAACTGCAAGTTCCTAGTGACCCGACTGTCGTTATTCCGATGAAGAGACGAGAAATCTTCAAAGCATAATAAAGAAATTGAATGATGTTGCAGATGATTTTACTGAAAATGAACTGGTAACCAAAAGTTTGGTATGTACGAAGTAGGGGGTACAACAACATAAACTGAAAACCGGTTGCACAAAGTCTCTGATGCTTTGGCTCTGTTCATAATGTTTTGAGTAGGTACCTAGAATAATGCCAAACCTGATTAGATTTTGTCTTAAAATGGAAAACTAAAGAGAGTTTAAATGATTCCGGAAACAAAAACTTTTCATGACAAATAAACTTTGTTCCGATGATTCAGGAAGCAATGAACAAACCTTTGTTTATCTCCATGACAATATTTATGCGTTTACATTATGTTTTTGTACATTTATGCACTACCTACATAAATACAACAATCACAAGATCAAAATTATGAGTTAATTCAAACCTTCCAAGACAATAGTATACCTACCTACCAATTAATAAAGAATTTTGTGACGAGAACGGATCCGACATCATAATCTACTTTGGTATGGTAGATCAGAGAGAGCGTGACATGATACTTCACTTGTCAACATCGATAATGTTATTCTGACGTTCACAAGCAAGCCGTGCAGGCTGGCTGAGTTTGCAACTTGGCAAACAAAGCCGGTTCAATGACCTGCGCCTGCGCCACACGGCCGCACCCAGCAGAGCTGCGTTGCGCGCCCACATTACGCGATCACTCCTTGCCTCAACGTAAAAGAAAACTATCAACAGCGTCAAACTCGTTAAGCTTGCTTATATAATCGAAGAATAAGTTGAAAAATGTTTTTTTAAATGCTGAACGTTTAATGCTCTATTAGGGTACATAACCTACTCAGTTAGAGCTAAGAGCGTTAGAGCACACACCACCTCCATTCCGTTTTACCAAACTATTGGATTATAACTTTATCAGGCTTTACATCCCCAGCTGAACGGCTAAGTCATGTTATCAGAGCATGTATTCTTATCTTAATTAAACTTATCTATTGTTTGCTAGGTACCGGTGGCGAGCAAGGGCTCCAAACAAATTTAAATCCTAAGGAAGTAGCTAGATGTGCGTGACGCCATACATAAACATACGTGAGCAGATTGGATAACTTGCACCTCACTTCTTCCTCATAAAGCCTTTGGTGTTAAATAAAACCAATAAATGTTTCTAATTGTAAGCAGTGCATGTGCTTCGCATTTAATTAAGTATATTGTACCATTCGTCATTAACATAGGTAATTCGGAATGATACGAGCGAAACTTGTTAATTGTTATGACCTCAGAGTCAGAGCGGGACGAACATTAGCCAGCAACAGACAAAACGCTGCGGCAAATGCGCAATAACCACAAGAGTGTAACAATCGACATACCTACTGGCACGCCCACCTATACAATCGCCCGTTTCAACATAGAGCTTCCTGTTTTTGTTCTGAATTAGACTCATAGAAATCAAAGTTATGACCGCTCATAATAATTAATAACATAACAACGTGCTTATATATTTTGTAAACAATATGTATCAAATTCGTGTTCGCTGCAGGAAAACAAGGAATGCTCGATGAAAGCAAAGGCTCATATGTGCATCGACATTAATTGAACGGTTAATTGTAACCATCGTTTAAAATTACAAAACAATTGACGGAATCTTCTGACAGGAAGAACCGAGCTTTCTGGCCGCAAAACAGCCGTTTAAACGCTTGTTAGTTTGTTGGTCCATCCATACCTATACGTAGGCCTCAGTCATTTGATTCATCAACTGATACGTGTACAGTCTTAATGTTTCGCTAACAGCTGTTTTGTTTACGAAAATAAAAGACGCGCGTCACGATGCCTCGGCAGAAATTCTGATCGTAAAAGAGATTAAGAAACCAAAAAGACAAAACGACGAGATCAAAAACAAAGCCAAATGCGAGATAGTGGAATCAATGCTAACTAAATCAACTCAACTGGATTAAAGTAATGGAATACTTGTTTTGAAGTATATAATGTCTGCCGCGTGACGTGAGACTGTTGTCAATGTAGCTCCACGTGGCACAACACTCGTCTCGCAACGTGGCCAGATATGTGCATCTACTATTACTATTATCTGATAAAGAATCCGTACAAAAATATAAGTATAAACCTATTGACACGAAAGGGAATTTAATATATATTCGATAATCTACATAGAAACTGCCAAAATTCATACGGTCTACCGAAATTTGTTAGGTAGGGAACTTTAATTCGATGCTCTTGTTAGAGCGAGGTCAGTTTTAAAACAATGGATGACCTAAATTAACAATAAAAACACAAAAGACTATTAAATCGAAGCTATTATACCTGACATTACATCAATTTAACTTTATTAAAAAAATTGTAACAGCTCATCAGATTGAGGTCCCTATCTTTGTAAATGAATATACCTAATCATATTGAGTTATCTATTACCTATATAAACCTAACCAAGTGTTTTTTATAAGAACGAAGTTCCTTATCGCGCGTTGCGAAAGGGGGCTAGACGGAAAAAATTAAGACCAAAAGTTGTAACGACACTTTTTTAAGACCAAAAGTTAATATGTAGTTCTACACCGGGAATAACACATCCGGGTACCACTTTCTAGTTTCATCTTAATCCGTTTAGTCGTCCGGAGTTGCGTTAATATCAAAGTCAAAGTCAAAATTATCAATAAGCTAGACGGAAAAAAATAAGACCAAAAGTTGTAACGACACTTTTTGCTATAGTTGTAAGCCGTGCGGCGTGCGCGTGTTTCTCTCTCTCTCTCTCTCTCATAGAAAGCTACTTCGTTCCATCCGGGTGTCCCTTGAGACCTCTTCAAGTTTTTTGAATTTAGTATTTGTGAAGTTTTTTTTTAAATCTGTTTCTTTTATCCATTTACAACCCATTGCGTTTATGCCCTCAACCTGGTGGTTTCCACTTTCTAATCTGGTTGGCATTAGCGCTTGGACACGAATACGCTCTCTATTAGCTCTCTGATCGTAAGCCCATTATACTTTTGTTTTATATCCCTGCAATCACTTTCTAATTGTAATAGAATTGCACCAGGCAGCGCCTGACAAGCCAAAATTGCTGACATTGAGTTGATTGATTGCCGAGATAGGCCCTGTGTTTTTATCCTGCATCCATCTACTCTTTGGGTGCAATGAAACATCATATTTTTGCGTAATCAATTAAACACCAAGCCAATTAATTACTACGCGCGTGAGGCGAATAATAACAGAGTCATTGACTATTCAATAAGTGATGTAAAGTTGTTGCTGTCATTTCTAAATTGGTCCCGCAATCCATCATAATCACTATCATCAAAGATCAAAGTCGAGAGTTAGCCCGGTTCAACTGCCGAACAAATTGCCAAGTCGGCCTGGCAATGTAATCAACCAGATTCTAATCACAGTGAAACCAAAACTAAAATGTAGCTAGGGAACTTTCACAGTTTAGCTGCGGTACTAATGAAGGTAACGCATTATGTTTGAGTAGGTACTTCAATGAAACTGATGTTCACGCAAGCTGTAAGATATTTCTGAATCCCATATTCGGTTAAAACCGGTGTCATAAACACTCATACATATGCGAGAATGTTTAAAATAATCTTTCGAGATACCAACTTCAATACAAATGAACACAATGTTTTAAAAGAATGTTTTCCCATCTTTCAAACTAGTAGGCATAAAGTTTGTGACGCAGCAGATTTGAATTACCCGGGCTATGTTATGTTTGTGCATCTGGAAACATATCGATTCGGTGAAGTAACGCGCAATTCGCAAATAGGGTAATGCGAGTCTGTGTGAGGAAGAGGGTGAGAGTTTTATACGCGGAAACGCTTGCAGTCATGGTCAAGGTTACACCTGTCGATAGTTATGTTGAATGACCGACTAATTGATTGGTGGAGATGGTTAGTACCTAATAAAGAACTTGAAAAACGTAAAATATTCAGCAAATCTTCCTCATTTCATTTCAATCAATCCCAATTTCAATAATTGAAAATGGAAATTTAAGATGATGCAATAAATATGTGGATTGCATGGGTAGGTTAGGAATCTATCTTACTTATTAGTGAATATAAAACGTAAACACGGATGTTTCAAATAAAAATAATTTATTTTTTAAACAAGATAGGTAGGTATTACACTAAAATAGCAGACTATAATAACCGGTTTGATAAATGGATAGAATACAGTAGAAAACAATCTGAAAGCTTTGATTAACAGAGTTTAGTGCGCAGTTTTGTTTTATTTGGTGACCTTGGCCGTGAACGCTCGCGCTCCGGCGACCATGCTGTAATGTATAATGGAACCGTTGAGAGTTGAGACTAATGAAATTGCATTCGATTATGAACGCGTTCCTTAACAATTGAAGTCGTGAATTTGCAACCGTTATTAATCAAGAATGCGATAAATTCTCTACTCGGTCAGAAAAAAATTTTACATGTATACCTAGGCTAGATAGGTAAGTACCTAAGTACCTAAGCCCGATTGTCTGCGTTGTAGTCGGTTAAATTTTTAATCTACAGTAGGTACATATTAAAAATATTTAGATTATTTAAGTTGAGATTCGAGTCGAGTTAGTTCGGTAACTAGTGGCCTTACTTATGAAATCTTTCAAAAGATAAACGATGATTAGACTATTGCCATCTCTTAATGACAAACAGTGACAGGGTTAACTTTAAGCATTGATTAACTTTGAGTAGCGTTCATAAGTAAGGGGGTTAGTGTATAGTATAGGTACTTAGTTACCGAACTAACTCTTGCAATTAAAAAAAAGACAATGTTATAGCACAGAATGGTTATTAGCGAATATTCATTATCAGACGTTAGTTACACTTAGGTATAACCTACATTATATGCAAGTAATCTTAATAATAATAATTGATCCTCATGTTCTTGATAAAAAAAAATTGAAAACAACAAGAAAGCGTGCAATTATATCATCGATTAGTCATCCCAGAAAACGTCGATACGAAATTCGATTTTGTTTCTAAAAACAACCAGGGTATTCGTAGATTACGGAACTTAATCAATAATTGTGATTGGTCAGAGAGAGCGGTCAACGTTCTCTTGCATCATGATTACTGTCATTTTGAACATCACATATTATGTAGGTACTATCGAAAACTCTTTAGGTAGGTAAATCATTCAATGAACTCTTGACTTGACATAGACACTGCAAATGAGCTAACAAATGGAAAGGCAGTGGGAACAGCAATAACAATCGCGTCACTCGGTCGTAAATTTACTCAGTAGGTACGAAATTGCAATATTGAGTGTGGTCAGTTTTGCTTAGAACAATAATAGAACTATTGCTAGTGCGTTATATTTTAAACATTCAATACCATAGCTCCCTTTTATAAATATAAATCTCTCTAATACTAATAACTCCACAAGGCGGAGTAAAATCGAGCGTAAGCCAACGCTCTGTTATGTCGGTACATCACTTATACAATAACAATATTATCTAAATATGCACGTTAACTACATTACTCGTTTTATCGGTTTTTTTTGTTAAATTTACCTTTTCGCAACTCTCTGTGACGGGTTTATCTGTCTAGCGACACTGTTGAGGGGTCGAGTTCGACCCATGTTCTCATTCACATCAATCGACAGAAAAGCGATGTTCATATTTTTTCTTCGTATTTAGGTATCCAAAGTTCAAAACTGTAGCAGCAGTCAGTATAATACATAATATAATAGATATGTTTCGATTAGGTAAGGACACAAAAATATTGTTTAGGCGGCTTGGACAAATTGGAGCTAGTCATCATAATTCTCAGCAAGAAAAAGTTACCCTACCCTACCTAGGAATAATAAATTGAATTACAACTGCAGTTTTGCAGTGATCTCAAAATCTACTGGAGCTTTACCCATTGTATAGTAAATAAGCAATTAGCAACTACATTATCACTTTATACTACGCAGTAGCCGGCACTGTCCTCACTACGAAAAAGCCTGTCAAACACATAACACAAATAATTACTCCGGGCTAAGAATTGAAGTAATTGGGATGAATGAATGAATATGACAATTGCGTGCTCTGATTTCTAATAGTAATCTTATCAGTAAATAAAATCAACTTACCGCTATCTACACTCTCTTCTGAAACCTTCTTCACCATTCTGATTGCTTGATGCCTGGTTGCAGCGATGTTGAGAATTTTAACGTAGGTGTACTACTACTCTTGAAAAGCCGCTTTCAAACTTGTAGCGGTCGTCTTCTCGACGTGAAATCGGAACGACGTTTAAAGATATAGAAAAATAAATCGTCGAAACAGAATTAAGCACGGTCGAGAAGGGTTTTCGGAAGGTGCACCGGAAGGTTAAAAACAAACACTGTTAGAAGGCGGAATGAAAAAAAAAACTGCTGATGTCTTAGCGATCCATCCTATACACGCCCGCCCGTTCGATGTTCTGAAATCCAACTGAGGAGTTGAGTTGAGCGCAAAGCCGGCCTCACGCACACCGCTCCGGCTGTCCCTCCCCGGGCCCCGCAACTCTCCCCGCCAACCCAGCAGCTTGTGCGTCGTTGTTGTGGCCTCCCTCGCTGCGCATGCGTATTCACTCGCACCACTGCTGACGTGTTTATATTTTTTGTCTTGAATTTTTTCTTCATGTTTGCTAGTAGCGGCCCACGGCCCGGAGTGTATATCATAGCAGTCGTATTACGTGATGGTTGTAGCTTTGATATGTAGGTTAGGTACTACTACTTTCTTAAATTACTGACAAATTCTAATTTGAATGGGACCTACCTAGCAGGTATAGTAGGTTAACAGATGTTTCATTATGCTAATCGACACAGGTATTATTCATAGGCTCAATAATGTCATATAACATAACTATAATTCTTTAAGTTTAATTAATAAAATTGCACCATCATTTCGTTTGTTTGATACTACCCAATAAAGAAACTCATTCAATGTTTATGTGATAGATAAGTTATACCTTCGGTGATCGTTAAAAGTAACGATAACCTATAGAAGATAACATATTTAAAAGAAGGATATAGACAACAATCTGATTTCTGAATTCATAAGGTCCTTTGAAGATCTGAAAACGCAAACACCCTTGAAACGCCCAAAATCAAACAAAGGAGTTTAAATATGAATGAACATACATACTTGTGCGCTGTACTATATGTATACAGTACGTTCTATTTTATTACATCATCACCGCTTTCAAGCGATCGTTCTGAAAGTCGGTCACATTGCATTGATAAAGGTTGTTCTATTTATTTATTTTTATCATCATTATGCAATGGGATTTACTTTTTGTCCTAAACCTCCTATCGATGACCTTCAAGGGTATTTGTTGACAAACAAGCTGCGGGAACAGCTCGGTGCACGTGGTTCAGCCGAACCGGTCCGACCGGCGGCGACCGGCGTGCCACCATCTTTGTTTTCACGCCATCGCTCTATCCTACTTCAACGCAGAGCGTTGCTTCTATCTCACCTCTACTAAGCATGTTGCCTCTTTCTTGTATCGGATCTCTCGTTCGGAAGCCTACGTGACCGACAACAACAAAAACATAGCCCCGAGAAGTTAATTTATCTTCACGCAACCGAACTTTCAAGCGGAGTTTTGCGACAAATGAGGCTGGTTCGAAGATTCTGTTTAGGCGTCCGTAATCAGCTGATAAAAGGCCATCCTAGACATTTTTATCTCAAAAAATCATCTCAGATTATCTGAAATATTCTTACAACAATAAGTCCACAAATTACGCGTTATTATGATGATGAAGGTGCAGGAGCTAACGATTTGAGTGATGATCTTTTCACGAATGAAAGTCACGTAAGGACAAAGCCGTATAGAAACAGTTGTTTGCTGTTAAGTTCATTGTTATAGTTTGCGTTAGTCAATGTTAATCAAGTTCGAAACTTGGTAAATTCATCTGTATGCCCTTAAGTAACTTCCTGATTACTTGATATTACTATTGATTTTTGATTGATTGATGATTTGATACTTTCGTTTTCGGGGAATCGCAAAAAACAACGGATATCTCACAGAAACCCTAGAAGTATAGAATAAGTACTTTACTTACTTATTCCAAATGTTGCCATCAGTTGCCTGCCATGTGATCTAAAGACTAAAAATTTATATAAAGCACAATTGGAGTGCGATTCCTATCAGAATTTCACTTGTCGAATGAAAAATTGGAGCACTTTCAGCACCTTTAGGTTTAATATATTTTATGAAACTAAGGGCAGGCAAAACTTTACAAGAAATAATGTTAGCTCATAATATTGAGCGAGTACAGACAGACGCGTTACCCGGCAAAGTAAAAATGCTTGCTTGCGTCCTTAAACGGAAGTAGCAAATACGTAGTTGCCAACCACGAATACATCTTCCGTTTCCGGACACCACCAAAGAGAGTGGAGTGCCGCGTTTTGATACGTCTAACTCTACAGCTATCGATACGTCTACTATCTTTGTATTTGAATATTTTGAATCAATACAATAGCTTCAATCAAAATCAAGTACAAGGCAGCTTTGCAGACTGTAATAGCCATAAGTAAAAGGGGTCCCTTTCCCTTTGTGTTTGATGTAGGCGTGGGTACAGCTTATTTGGCAGTTACTAGGTCTGGTATTGTTATGTGCACGTTATTTCGGCGCCAGTCAGTAGTATCTAATCTACTCTGCCTATTGGTAGCTGTATTTATGTAGGTATTGTTTAGTTAGAATTGTAAAACTCGAAGTAGACCTATGCCATTGGATCGCATAGCAATAAATTCAAGTTGTAGCACAGAATAAGAAGCTGTAGATAGGTAAATAAAGTAGGTAAGATAAATACCTTCTACGTAATCTTATAACATCTGCAATTTGCTTCTCTACAAGCATTAGGTAGGTACCTAAGTTTAAGAGGATTATATCAATCTGGGTGTCTTTGTCTTTCAAAGCCCAAATCTATGAGCGTCAACTGCGCACGCTCAAAAGTTACAAACCAACACATCCCAAGGGTACGTTTATAGCTAGCCGTAAATCTATTCGTAGTAAATTTTATTTTTCGATCCCCTCAAAGGCCTCCCAAATGAAAATAAGCGTGATGCCTGGCATAACAAAGTACAATTTTATGTGACTTGACCTTTTTGAAACTGACATTTGGGAACCCGAAAGCTTCTATTCTAATATGTTACAGTGCATCACACCGGGGCATTCCTGTGGATCAATTTTTTGCCGTTTCTTTGTGTTTGATTTTGGGAAGGAATATTTATATTTACCATGGCTAGGCTGCAATATGATCTTGATCACGCACTGCATTTATCACACACACACCTGATTTATATCTCTATAGAAGTGACGTGACTTTAAATTCCTTTACTTCATGATCAAACATGAACGTTGCTTGAACGCGATCCTATTGAAGTTGAACACTAAGCATGTAAACTGTTATAATAATAATAATATTTTTGACGGCCTCTGAGACGCAGAAGGTTGCGGGTTCGATTCCCGCCGCGGGAAAAATGTTTGCATTATCTGCAGATATTTGTCTCGGCTCTGGGTGTTTTCTATGTATATAGGTAGGATGTATTACAAAAAAGGGGATAGAAGTACCTAGTACCTAACAGTCATGTAGTTGCCATAATACAGGCTCTGCTTAGTTTGGGGCTACACGATGCTGTGTTGTATGTAGTGTCCAGCATTATTTGTTTATTTATTTTACTACAACGTTTTTTTTAATTATTTATACACAAAGTAGATTGATTACGTTTTAACTTTACAATAAATTTAGTAGTAGTAGTTTTTAATAATAAATTTGTATTGAGAACACAGTGAGCGACACAATCAGTTTTTTACATTTAAACTAAACACTTGCGTTTCAAAAATCGTTTAGATCGATTTCTTTAAATTAACTTAAACTTAAAAAGTAAAACTAAAAAAAACATAAAATATTTATATACGTACCTGCAACTGCAAACAGCTATGATTTTGACTACGATGGAAACGAATACCTATATACCTATAACTTTTTGAATGCGCGTGAGCGCGAACCTATTTGAACACGAATCATGTAAACATCTAAACTATTAACAGTCGAATTTCATGATACCTACAATACTTAGGTAAAGATGCTAGATTTATTCTTAATTTCTCACAATCGTTGATTACGTTACACGCATTGACGTACTATTAGTAAACTTTTGTATCTCTTTGGTTAGTTTGGTTACACGTCATAAATTTATGCGAAAACATATTCTATTCATATGAATGTTTTATGCGTAGTTATCAGTATATTCATGACCACGACTATTTGCCCTTTATTGATCGGATAAATAATGAGTAACAATAATAACTAAAACCTTATTAATTTGATTTCTTAGCACATGTTCTAAAACTGCTCAAGATCAAAAACGTTTGTTAATACCAACTTACCTTAGGAAATGTAAAATAAAAAGGCAAGGAGAGCAACGTACCTCTTCCTACCTAAATGGATTTTGACTCAAAACAACAAAGAAATCTATGTCGACCTCAATATTAATGACCGTTTGTTTTGATCTATGCTATAATGCTAGAAAGTAACTCCATCTAATTCGTCCATTATCTCCATATCTTCGCATGTTACCTATTGTATTCATACGCGGTCAACCAATCCAAGGTTATGGAAAAACTATATTTGCAATTCTTATTATGGCTTTTTGCGCTATTCAGTTCTCAAATTATGTTTTATACATGTGAGGCTCCCAGCGGTGAAGTAGTGTCGATCACCTTACTATACTACTTACATATATAAAAGTATTGATCATTTCAACTTTATTTTCAAGAGTTTAGAGTTCAATAAAGACCGGTTATCTTCTTCGTTGACATTAGAATGCTTAGACTTTTATGTCGCCATAGTCTTTGAATTTTAAGTGGGCTGCAATATTTACAGTACTATTCGATAGAAAAGGTAGCTAAATTTTTATACTTACCAAAAATTTCAGTAAGTACCTAACCATTCACTTTTCTTACCTACTTATTGAATGGGATTCATTGAACGAAGCGAACGAAATCTCTCTCTGAGACAACTAGAGTGATTTGCCATAAGCTGGGAATTAAAATTTTGAAAACAAAAACAAATTGTGCATGGGTAATTTATTAAAAAAAATCGAAGTACCTATTAACTTTATTTATGTAAAGCATGTGTAATAAACCCCATGCTTGGGCATGCGGGTTGGGGATCGCAGTGGCACAACTCTCGCTCGCACACTGCTTGCCGCGTGCCGACCGACCGACGCTGCTGCCCGTAGGCGTCGCGTCGTCGTCGGTCGCAGCACTCGCGGCGGGCGTCCAGGGGATTGGATGCTATGCCACAAATAGCCGCCAGAGCCCCATTTGTTAGTTATCATAGCAGGGCACGGACAGGTTTGTTTGGGTTCCGATGATGGTGGTTGGAACCTTGGAACCCCTTACACCCCAGTAGATACTCCACAAGATTGAATTAATAGAAGATAATTTTATGGCTATCTAGCTACACACTCAACCTACAACGTAAATGATTAGCAAATTGTCAATACTTATTTAAAAAATTTAATTGGGTCGTGTTTGCGGCGGTTAACCACAATATAACCGGTTTGAAGCGTGTGGGTGATAATGATAAACTATGAGCTATTGTGGTGAACACGATTTATAATGTTAGTATTCAATCTAATAATGTTAGTATTCATATTTATTTATTCCAATGGTAATCTAGTATATTATATAATATTGGTCAGCTTCCATCCCATCAAGAATAATCAAGATGGAACTTAAACGGTATGGTTGGATGGTAAATGTACTGGTTTTTTTCGATCATATTCCGTTTAAATTAACTTCACTTACGCTTGTACTTGATCGTGATTGTTATTAGAAAATAAACAGAAACATCAAAATAATTAAGATCATTCATACATAACTTAACTAACAAATGAACAATTTAAAGGTTTAGTGATTTGGGCAACGACCAAAACAGATATCTACCTAACATACATTTAATTGAAGTACCTACGCACATTAAAATTTAATAATAAACAGTGTCTCAGATATTAAATTCAGGCATTCGGCATACCTAATATAAGTATAGACACCTAGTTCTTGTTGGCCTCTAGTTAAATTCCAGCTATCGAATAACTTAGGTTACTCGTTTGAAAACAAAGACCTAAATAACCTAGCTAGGGTATTGTTTAGTTTTAAACAGCTCGCTAGTCTACAGAAGCAGTTAGAAGCATTTTTTCTTACTATTTATTAATACCTAATCGAAGTCGCGTAGATAATCTAAGAGGTTACCTAATGACATGCATAAATTGGTATACCTAAACCTAGGTACTAATTTCTGCAAGCAGTAATTGTATTTTTGATGATACTTGAAAATGGGAAGTTTTGCATCTTCAAGTGGAAGAATGTTAGAAATGGCGAGGTCGGCCAAAGAAAAGATAGATTGTGTGCAAAATTATACGAGTACCTAAGCACTCTAACGCACTAGCGGTTAACCGCGGTGGTGCATGGCGGCTAGCCGCGGCTACTTCCCATTACATCCAAACCCATTGTTCTTGGAAAAGACAATTTACATACATTAATTCCGCACCACATCCATGCAACGTTTAGGTAGACACAGCACGACAATCTTCTGATAGTTCAAAGGCTGTAGATAATTCTAATTTTGTTGTTTTGTTTTTGTTTGAGTAAATAACATAATATTTGAGTAAATAAAAAAGTAGAGCTTTGTCTGCCCTTATTTTGTCATACATTACAATATAAGGGACAAACAGGAAGTCGCAGATAATGAACATTATTAATTTAAAACCTAAAATAACTTAAGAATTCTCGATTATCACTGAACACAGATTCAATCCGCCTAAAGTAGGTACTCGTCTCAGACTAACATAATAAAAGGGTACTCGTATATTAAATAATGTAATTTAAAAACAATCAATCTTAAAAAAATTAAAATCTTGAATAACAATACATTTTTTTATTAAACAGTACGGGGAAATTACTTTTTTACTTTTAGGGAAAACTCACGCATGACCATAAATTTAACTATGTCAAATAAATCTTCTTAAAAAAAGAACAAAAATTGTTTCTAAGACAGTTTCTCTGTGTCTGCTATAGTTAAGGATTACCCCATACTGTTCAATAAAAAAAAACTCATTTCATAATGAAATCTGTCTGTTTTGCTCGCAAACTTGACTAGTAAACTATGAATAGTACCTACATAGGGAGGGACTAGCAGATTTTTTGTTTATTTGCGTCGTATTTCTTGCTATTATTTATTAAGATAGGTAATCTTATTCATTAAATCTTTAAAGAAAGTATGATTCAAATTTAAATGCTTACTTACTTATAATGACTTTCAATGTTGTGATACTAGCCAAGCCTTATTTTAGACTCGCAACTTAAAGATGCATCGTCGTCATGTACAAATAAATAAAACCCGGAAAGTCTTGCTTACGTTGACTGTACTAAAACATTTCATGTATGTGAGTGGGAATTTTTGGATATGATGTGAATATGTGATGGGAAGGAACCCTAAGAAGGACCCCTAGCCGCGCGTCCAGCCGCTTTTTCATATTAATATGTAACCGCCTATGATTGTACGCACTTAACCGCCAGAAAATGTAAACGCACACGGTAATAGTAGTATTTGCTTCGAAGGTGCGAAGCTGTTCAATAAACTGCCACAAATGATAAAAGCCCGCAATAGTTTGAATATTTTTAAAGCCAAACTTAAAAATCATATTTTAACAAAATTTTAAATCCGGCCCTGCATTTGCACACACACACATTCACATTTGACCAACAACAGGGGCAGCAGTCTCGACTTTTTCGTTAACTACCGATATATCGCTAAGTGTAAGCTCACAAAAAACCTCTTCCCTATTTCCCTATAAAGAAGAGTTATTAAATAATTTTATTCAATGTTTCTACTATTTAGATAAGATAACATAAATAGGTATTTATTTCAATGTTTAATTTTTAGGTTAGAAATTACCGATAGTTATCGTTAATTTTATCGGGTAGTCATATTTGGCCGCAATGAAATTCGCAAAAATGGTAGAGTTGACATTATTTGTCGGTATGTTTATGACAAAAATAGTAAGTGTCAATGATTGTCACCTCTCGCCTCGACGCGCTCAGTATTTTTTGTATCAAAATCTGTTTCCGAGCTGCTACCGAATTTTGGTAGGTAGCGATCGCTAACTATGTCGAGACCCCCCAGGCATCATAGCCATTCTTTGTCCATTCATATAAAAGTTATGAAATTTTTTACAACTACCCACTTCAAACTAATTGTAACACTACTTATTTACACAGATTCTTTTACTTAGGATACTAAACTCCCTTTCGTATACAATACTTGTAATTCAAAAGATTACTTACTTAACTAACTCCAAACCCTTCCATTTTGTTGTTTCTCTACCTACCTAACATATAATAAGTATCTACTTGTACGCTCACTGTTTACATTACCATACGTTAACAATTTGTAATTTCTCATGAAGCGAAAAGTAAATTTCTTTTGAGAATAAAGTTCTATAACCACAAAATGTCAACAACTAAAGGTTAACCGCGCGGTTAACCGTTAGTGCGTATGAGGGCCAAGAAAGGCTATAGAAAGAAGGAAATAGACGAGGAAAACATGCTGTGCCGACCCTACTTAGCCTAGGATAAGGACAGGGAGATGATGATTATGATGAAGGAACAAGCATAGGTACCTAATATATTATATGTAAGTGCTGCTAGCTAACCAAACCATCACATTTAACAAAGTAGGCACTATGACATCGTAGGCCACGCATGAAATGTATGAATCTTCCTAAACTCTGGAACAAAATAGTAATAACGAAATAAATAGCTTTATGGTAAAATTTTAAGCGTTAAAACCGAGCTCAACAACAAGTTTGTCCAGATAAGTATCAATATTAACACAACACCATACAATCGGTATGATGTCATCGACAAACATAACTTGAACTTCTGGTGTATGAGTAGCTGGGTAGATGAGATTCGACACACACATCCCAATGGAAAGTTTCAGTATTCAATATTTCTACAGTTTTACATAACATTGTCATCGTCAAACATAAGTTGAACCTTGGTTATGTTTACGCGAGTCAGTGGCTATCGAATCGAATAGATGAGTTTCGATACAACAATGAAAGGTTTCAGTTAATTGGTTTCAGGTGTTATAATACGAGTAGCTTAGCTACTGAACAGAGATAAATAACGTTCACATCATTTTTACAGCAAAACAGGTTTAACTTCTATCAATTTTGGCTGGTCAATTACATTCTATAATCAGTATTCGGTCAAGGATTTTGGAATTCATTAAAAATTACCAGGGTTCTGTATGTACCTTTCCTTTAGTGGTATAGCGTGCGTGTGCGTGCCTAAAAATGTCAGGATGACATCAGCTTCCTAAAACAAGCATTTTATTTTTGTTTTTGTGTAAATGAAACCTCTCAAAAATGATGAAAAAAAAACTATATTGCAAAAACAGGAATCTATAATAAATGAAGTACCTACAGCCACACTACAGCTTTATAATAGGTAATTATATTTGTCGCAGCGGTAGGTAGGGTACTTACCTAAATATGCAAAACAGGTTCCTACCTATTAAAGTAGGAACCAAATTACAATAAGGTTGATGATAGTTCGCTAATAGTCTCTAGAAGAAACACAACATTGGAAATGATAAAAATACCAGTGATAACCTGGAGCTAACGCACGAGCACCCACTGATAATGTGCAAACCGAAAACAGATTAGGTACGTAGGTACAATTATAATTATTAATATCGAACCATATGTTACAGAAATAAAAACATTAATAAAAAATTATGAAAATAGTCGGTTATATTTACAAGTCGATAAAATAATGTACTAAGTACCTACCTAAACCGATTTAACATACCAACATAAGATCTTACTTTATCTACTGCTTAATATAATTAGAGTACCTACACCATGCTAGTGTGATTGATAAGTATGACATTAGCATGGCATTATATCACTAGCGCGTATCTCTTGAAGGGTTTGTAGTACCTATTTATTAAAGAAAAGAAAATAGACCGTACCAAAAACATTAGGTACTACAAACGCTTCAAGAGATACGCGCTAGTGATAATTATAATGCTATGCTAATATCATACATAACAATCACACTAGCATGGTGTAGGTACTCTAAATATATTAAGCAGTAGATAAAGTAAGATCTTATGTTGGTATGTTTAATAACTTAATCAAAGCGAAGTTACCTACAATCTGTGTTGAATGTTTGATGGCTGGCTCGAGAATTCGAGATAGTAGATAAATTTCAAAAAGGCCAAAGTTTATATATAATATCTATACAACAATGCTCAGACAAATGATACCTACCTTTTGCTATTTTTTAAATCACGTGTGCAAAACAGTCGTTAAAAACCTATTTACTTTAGCTGTTCACGAGAGAAAGATAAGCAAGACCTATGTAAAATTCTAAAAGTGCAAAGCACATAGCTAAGTATGTTCCTGCTTATATTGATTTGTTGCTCCACATTTATTTCCATGAATAAAGATTAACAAAATCTATAAATTAGAAAAAAGTGCTTAGTCTAACTGAGATGAATCTTATTTGAGATTGTTAGCGATTTCCATTAAGTTTTATCCAACCAAAACCATTTTAACAAATGCAAAATTTATGGCAACTCTTTGCGGAGTACTTCTGCTACCACACAAAAAAGTTCTGAGATCTGGTGTAGTACCAAGACAGACCTTCTTTATCGAATATAATCTTGAAACAATTAATTATACCATTATGATTTATTTTACTTGGCTATTTACAGCAGCATTTATAATAAAAATTCAATTTATTAGCCTCTTATCAATGATTTGCTGCAAAATAGCCAAGTAATAAAAAAACATAATGGTTTAATTAATTTTATCAAGATGGTTAGGTAAGGAAGGTTTTTTGATAATGTGTGACTTGGTAGTACACCAGATCTCTTTGTCCCTGTCCATATCTTTATCTTTATATTTAAAATAGTATGCTTACCTCATTGTACGAATATTTCACGCCAATAAATTTCATTTCATTTTCATTCCACTCCTATTTTGCTTAACCACTCCAACAACAAGAAGTAGACTAACATCATACTAAAACCTTCATTGACTAATCTCTATTAGCCGTGGTAATAGTTATAAAACTCAATTATTTTGAATTTGAATAATAGAATAAAAAGTTCGCGCGTGCATGCGTCGCTTTTGACTTTTGATGAAGATGAATGAGTGAGTGGCGAAATTTCACGAAATATTGATTTTTGATGACGCATATCAAGAAAACTATTTTGCAACAGACGCGAAATTTTGTAATTGGGGTTAAGTCCGTATGACGTCCTTTTGGCATAATTTCCAGCATCGTGTCGTGCTGTAAGCTGTATCGAAGTTACAGGGGGCTGCAGTTGGCATGGTTGGCATGGATCCCAGATTTTTAATTTAAAACTAAAACAATCAGTATTGAAAATTATTTAATTTGTGAATTTTCATAGCCCTTTGATCATAATACCGTTAATGTTAATTCCATTTTATCCAAGCTTATCATATCTTTCATCTCGGTATTGATGTCCATGAAGCTAACGACCGAAGGACCGAAAACTTAAATCTAAAGGAACTGTCTCTGAGGTTTTCAGCCCAGCTAAAATACGCTTGGTCTAACTTCTAAAGCAGCTGACCTTTTATTCCTAACTAATTACAAACGCCTATGCGTCCACTCCTCGATTCGTTTCATAAATGGGTCGTGCCATTATCGATTTGTTGCTTATTCTATCTTCAGCGTGTTCTTTTCTATCCCCAGACTAGATTTAATTATTAAAAGAGGCTCAATTCTCCCTTTTTTCATTGAAAAAAAGTACCTATTTCATTGTTTGCGCCTTTGCTCATAACAGCTTGCTGACTAAGAAATAACGTAATATTTGCTATGCCTAACCCTCTTACTACCTAACCATTAGGTACTTCTGGAAGCCAAGCCAACTTACCCGGGCCGTGGTGTACCCTGCTCTGGACGCTGGCTGACTGCTGTACGGCGGTACGTGAAGCGATGCCCTGCAATTCTCAACCCACATGTTCAGCGAGGGAATTATTTGAGGCCTTATTCCAGTAGCGGACTGATATATAGGCTGTTATATAATAATCCATAAATAATACAAGACGCTATCAACCAGCATCATGTCATACCTACATATATCATAGAACATAATAACGCCAGCAATCAGACATTAAGTTATTATGTACGTTACCTATGTATGAGTAGAGCATATGTACTAGAAAAATAATTAAAATGACGTCAAAAAAATATGCTCTTTTTCCACTAAATATATTCAGAATGATGGTCTGATTGCAATTTCCCAGTTTTCGGTAGTAGTCATTTTACACCCTGTATACATTTGATATTGTTTGTTAAAATTATATTGCATTATATTCGTGCAACATTGCCTAGTCGCTATGAGCTTAGATATTTGAAAAAACATCTACCTACTTTATCTGTTTCAAAATATTTAACGTCAGAGCAAGTCATGTTGATAAACTGCTCAATTTGTAATTGATATTAGGTTTCTATGTTGTGTTTATGCAGTTACACTTATTGTAAGCTAAAACAAGTGCAACAATGTTGGGTGATCAACATAATTGCGTGAATGCGCAACATGTTTTACGTTTGCCATCCATGACCTGCATATCCTGTGTTGCACTCATCTCATCAGGTGATTGTAGAATGTTTAAATCATGTTGACTAGGTTGACGAATGCTTAGAAGTAAGTTATATTTTTTATACTTCCTTACTTACTTACGGAGGAAATTTACTCAAGTGGACCACCACAACAAATGCAAAAAAAAAAATTAAGAGCAGTTAGATACAAAAAATATAACCAATCAAAGTAAGAAGATATTCCATACATTCAATGATGAACTATTCCGTAGTCGTTAAATGGTTTAGAGATTCCGAGTAAGGGAAATTTATTCGATAATTTAATTTCACGTAGGGTAATGGTTTTAATGTAATAACTTAACAATTTCCTTTTACTTATTAAGATTTTTGACCTAGTCTACTAAGGTAAATGTGCATGATGTGGTCAGAGTGGTCACCCATAATAAGGGTGCACTAGTCTTTAGGAATATTAGCTACTATTATTTTGTTTACCTGTGTTTCTCTTGTCGGCAACCCAATAAATAAATACATAGAAGGAAGGATTCACTAACCAACCTCTAACTTTCATACTGTACTTCCATAAACTACAAAGATTGAGCCATTTTGTCCTATTTAATAGGATTGCGTTGCGTGCAGCATGAATATGACTGAAAGGTCGACGACATCGCAGGGCCATGGAAATAAGTGACTAAAATACACATAACCTTCCCTTTGTTTCAGTTTATAACTGAACAGTTGCCGTGGATTTTATGTCATTTGAGAAAAAACTGATGAGGTGAATTAATTTGATAGACAGTTAGTGGATACTCTGGTGGCATTTAATCTGTACTTATTAATGTTTTAAGTCCCAACATGGTTGAAACACAATTCTTTGGTGATTTAGTGGATACTCTGGAGACATTAATTAATCAGTACTTATATCTACCTAGAAATTCTTATGTCCTGAATGACTGACTGACGGATAAACGCACAGGCTAAACCGCTGATCGTAGAGACCTGAAACTTGGAGAGTGTGTTCTTTGTATGACTAAGGGGGTGACTGATGGCAAAGTTTGTACGGGACAACGTGATTCTTAAGTCCAATCTACTTAAATTTTTTCATAAACATTCTTTGTTAGAGTTGATGGAAGACGTGTTTCATATTTTATTGAAACTTATCGTCTAAGGGGGTTAAAAATGGGTGGAAAATTAAATTGGGGGGTGATTTGCACTGAAGTTGATATCAATACTCCTTAGTGACACATATTATGCAATTCTATTTTGACACATGTTTGAAAACTCAATTCAAATTTATTCAAAAATCGTAGAGTGATTATGATTATGAACGTTTATAATCTGTTTAATATTAATTACCTAATGCCTAGATTCTTAACAATTGCCTTTTTTTATGGGATTAGGATAGATCATGCGATACAATAGAGACACCGTCTTATAAATACACTACTGATCTGTAACTAACGATGTGCCATCGAAACAGGCGGAAACTGTAAGTAAAGTTATTGGTGTATTTTTCCTGATGATTCGTCGACCGAAGCGTCTGCCCTTGCGACTTCTAAACATTCAAACTCATGGTTACCTTCATTCAGTTAAAGAACAAATTAACAATACTATTTATTAGAAGTCGAGGGCACTTTATGAAAGGTACGTCTGGAAAGCACTACTAACAACTAGGTACGTAAATAATACGTACGTTAAGAGATACCTACCTATTCATATTTCTGTCATCGAACAACAATATGTTTCGTTTGATGGTGATATTATGCAGAATTGCATAGGAAGAAAACTAGCAACTAACCTATGTTTCTTACCTACTTTTATGTTCAAGTCGAGACATCATAGATAACTTTCTTGATTTTTTTTTAATATAAATTAAGTAGTACTTAAGTATAATTTATATAAAGTTTATTTTAAAATATAAATTAGTACGTTCTTTCTATAACTTAGTGTAAAAGTAAAGGTAAAATATTACATAAAATACTATAAACAACTAAGCAGTATACAGGGTGACGATTGACCCACCCTGTATATCATCATCATCATTACCCTGTATATATTAATTGTTTATTCGAGAGTTTTCCATTTAGATTACTTTTCAAAATTAACATAAAATTATCTATCTTTATACGGATGAGTTTCATTATCATGTTTTGAAGATATAAATGCACCATTCTGTATATATTAATTGTTTATTCGAGAGTTTTCCATTAAGGTTACTTTTCCAAATTAAAATAAACGTATCAATCTTTCTACGGAGGAGATGTTTGCATTTTTATCTTCAAAACATGATATTCATTATCATGTTTTGAAGATAAAAATGCAAACATTATTACCTAGAATACACAAATAAAACCCTAAACAGATAAAGATCAACCTTATTGAACTTGTATCATGCAGTTACATAACATCTATGTCGTCACTTGCCAGGTGAAATAAAGTCAAACTACTCAGTTGAAATGAAAACAATGACTTGATTAAGATAGCATTTCTATGTAAACAATAACATAACAAAAACAGTACTACATAATATGCAATGCAAATGCTAAGATGAGTTGACGTTAGCTGACAGCTGAATTTTGTAACACGCAAGAACTGGACAAAGTATCAAGGATCATATTCTCTAGCCACAGATATAGGAAGACAACTAGATAAAGCCTTAAAATTTCACTATGTTCTGAACATACACTCATACGGCTGATATCTACTTTCTTATGTCCAATATAATCAGTTTACAAAGGGACGCATACATATATCAATGTGACTTCAAAATAGATCAAAAGTTAATCGTACCAAGGCGCTCGAACAAAATTCTATGCAGGTTCATAAAAATGCCCTGGTACGAAGTCGCACAAATGGAATTGAGGTAAAGTATGCATCTCTTTCTAGCAAATGTTATATGGACATAATAATGTACTCGTAGAGATCAGCCACATGAGTTGACTTTCAGATTATAGTGAATTTTAAGGCTGTATCTAGTTGTCTTCCTATATCTGTGTCTCTAGGGATTTCGCCAATTCGCCAGTAGAAAAGTCCAAAAACATAGGATTGGCGTTTTTTTTGATAGCTTTTGTCAATCGCATACATTCAAGACTTTCTTACATATTCTCCTAATATTCTTTGCCCTTGACTCTAGCAAGATATGGGTGACATGATAAGACTATCAAGGAAAAAAATTGCAAACGGTAAACACCAATATATTTCAGCACACATTAGACAGATAATGATAAGATATGGTAGGTACTTTACATACCTACTTATCATATTCCGCAGTAAGTTACCTAAAGTATAGGTACCTAAATTCTAGTAAACAAAGATAGATAACCTAAATAAAACAACGGTTAAATCCACTTTACGGATACATCCTTCATTTAAATAACTAATAAATAAATTTATACCTAACTATTGCACAAGTCCATGACTTACGACCATGGTGTTGCACCAAACATTCAGTTTAAAGTTACCTATTAAATCAAATAGTAATCATATTACTTTCTCATAGCCACGAGGATTAGGCAATTGCAACTTGCTGAGGCGCGGGTCGATGGTTCATGCCATCGTCCGTAAGAAAAAGTACCTCATTGCAGCTGATAGTGTAGACCACAGGTGTCGACCTATAACGTTGTCTGATTTGATAAATGAATGATTATTATTAAATGGGCATGGACTATGATTATAAAAACTTTATGGTAATAGATGTGTGCCATTCTAAGCAAAGATGAGCGATCTTTGCTTAGAATGGCATAAGTCGAGAAAACGATACGGAAATGAAACAAAGAGCAACTTAAATACTGCGGCCAGCACGTCTAATTAAGATACACGTTTGTCCTCATAAAAGTTCGACGGGTAGACAGCCTAGTGACACGGCTTACTAGTTGCAGACGTATCCGCGTGGGACACTGCAGTAGTCTAGCTCCCATCCTGTTGAGTCAGATCACCAGATCACAGATCGGAACC
The DNA here is from genome assembly GCA_951804965.1 of Horisme vitalbata. Lineage (NCBI taxonomy): Eukaryota > Metazoa > Arthropoda > Insecta > Lepidoptera > Geometridae > Horisme > Horisme vitalbata. Next base: position 18,323,937 of record OX638092.1, on the reverse strand, counting down.
CGAATTCAGTCGTTAACCCTAATTGAAGATGAACTTATTTGACTACACCAGAAATGTAGTCGAAAACCTAATCCAGTGGTTTTTTAGGTTTTTTTAACAGACTGAAATCTCTAAAAACCATGTATTTTACACAGTTTATGACACATTTGGAGTTTGTGTTAAAGTTAATTTAGTGTATGTTCAATGCATTTAGAAAATACCCATCACAAAGCATCGTAGATCACGCATGTTGGGATGTGCCCTACGCCTACAATTCATTACCCTGTTTCCATCAACTTGAGGCATGATGGTGATATGCATCTTGTGCTTGTCATTTCACCGGCACGGCACCCACACCATTCAAACCAAAATACAGCAATGCTGCTTCACGGCAGAAAAATGCATGGTGGCAGTACTTCCCCGCACTAGACCTTCACAAATAGCTCTAACTGAGGAAACCAGAAACCTAAATATTATATAATAGGTATAATTATGGCGTTCATATAAAAATTATTCTCTATTGATTTGCGAATTGAGCAATAGTGATATCGCTTGCCAAATGGCGAACATCTGCTGGCTGTCTTCGAGGTAGAATAAGACTAGAAAAATGCCATTAAATAAATAAAGAAGAGATAGCATGACAGGGTCAGCAATTAAAGTGTGGAAACTGGTCTCCGTATCGCTGCTACGCTATGCTACATGTGGCTGAGTGCTGACCTTGGGTCTTCTGTAAGTCTGCATAAATCATCTCCATGCCAGTATGCTCTTTACTTATCACTTATCAGCTAAAATTAGGTCTGCGATGTATGCCACTCATAACAAAACAAAGAAATGATTCACATTTTTATTGAACTGCATCAATTAATTATTACAGTGTACGTAGATCCTACTTACAGGGTATGACTATTGCATTAATTAATACATTATAAATAGTACTATTCTATTTTATATTATTTATATAATATACTAAGTAGCTATATTAACGCAACAATATTACAGTTACAGAACATTACAGACTTACTTACTAATTTACTGTTAATATAAAAATAGGTTAGTTGTTAACGAGTGGAAAAGTTTACTGCATTTTGAAGACGACACATTACTACTGTGTGCAAACTGGGTCAAACCTACTGGGTGTATTATCAGCTGACGCGCGAGGTCATTGACCGCCAATAGGTCAACTACCTCAGAGCACACCCCTAACCGAGATTCGCAGGTGAACGGATCTGGGGCTGTTTCATCTCGTTTCTGGTCCTGTGAGATGAAAGGAATACTTAATATCAAAGAAATTTATATAACCTCGTTTTAAAACACGTTTTTAGAGTGAAGTTATTTTATTATTTTGCAAATGTTAATGGGTTCTAAAATAACTGTTAGAAATAGGAGCTAGCAAGCAAATAAAATATCAAAAATAAATAAATAATGTGAAAAAGTTTATAAATAAGTGTAAACGAAGAGTTTGAAATGAATGTTTTGTGTTTCAATAACGCAACCACAGATCAGCAACTCCATATAATAATCCTCTGCTCCCAAATACTACTAAACTAATGAGTGCCCTTAATTACAGTTGGTACTATAGCTTAACAAGACCATTATCTAACTACACGTAGGACAGAAGATTACTACATTGTTATCAGTAGCTTAAAATGTAATAAATAAGACATACATTCCGTAAGGTGTAAACAACGATCTGCCAGTGCACGTACGCACCGGCCTTGTGGTATATTTGTGGCTCAAATTAACCTTAACAAGTTAACTTCCAATTCCAATAAAGATATGAGGAAAAAGCCCAATAAAACAAAGAGGTTGGATTTATTTTCTTGTAATATACAAAATCTATGCAATAAAATTACTGAAGTGAAAAATATTACCTACTAATAATTGTGAATTTATTATAGGGTCGGAATCTCGGAATCATACTTCCAAATCTACACCTTCAGCAAACACTGCAAGAATTTAACTGGATCTCTTTTTTAAACCTTTGGGATCCACACTTATTTACTTCCTCGACCACTAATCTAAAATTGACTATCTGGCTAGCCCTACGGACATTGAATTTGAAACTTTATCACTCAGTTACTCTTAATTTGAATGCACCAGTTATCAGTTAGTTTGTACCAATAGGTACTTAAATGGATTATTTCGTAAGAAATGCTGTGTAATAATTGTGATGTGACTATGGGACAGAAGGGCAAAGAACTGGCTGATTAACTCGACGACACGCGACGTAATCAGGGTCTTTCCATTGATAACCTAATTATAGGGCATGAAGGGTATCCTCAGACGGTGGCTCGACTTCTGAAGTCAATATTGACAGTGATAAGACTGTGATTCCAGACTAGTCTACTTATAAAGGCATCAATATTTGAAGATAAGCAAAAACGATGATTAGTAAACAACAAAAATGAAACTGAGAGCAAAGAAATAAATTGAAAGGCAGTCCATTAGCTAGAAATTTAGTATCGTCTACTTTAGAACATCTAACAAGACTCATACCAAACTCAAATAGAAATGTGTGTAAATTAGCGGCCGCTAGGGCGATAATCATAATGTTTTCCATCGATTTCTGTAAGAGGTGATATGATGACCTTCAAGCTCACAACAGACACACATTTTCGTATATTATGTTGTTACAGAATTGATACGATGGCTTTGTTAAAATTATGATTACCCAGTTCACAAAGTACTGTAGAATACACCTGAAAACTGTACTACTAAATTTTATTCTTACCAGCTTTCAGCTGTAGTTTTCCCTTACTTAACTATACCTATACCTATTCCTATACCTATACCTATTCACTCATACCACAGAATAAAGCTCAAACACAATATACAACTCACTCAAACTACAGAATAAAGCTCAAACTTAATATACAGCCGGACCAGCATTAAAATGTATCTACCATGCGAATATTTCATAATAAATATGTTCAATACTTAACTGGCTAGACACTGTTTCCATTGCAAGAGCAGATTTATGATTACAAAAAACTTAAAACCTACTTTTTGAAGAATATTTTCTTAGGAGCCTAACTGCCTAGCCTAACCTTTTTTAACGTGAGAAAATCCAAACCACCACGATGTTGTTACACAATGACATATTTGTATTTTAAGAAACATTTGCAAAAAAATTTTGGATGAAACTTGGAATTTACAGTTTATAAACTGGATTAAGAAATAGGCTACTTTTAATCCCGGTAACACGCGAGCGAAAAATAGTATGATTATGATGCCTTATAGGGTTAATGTACCGTTAATCTAGTATTAGCTTTATTTTAAGCAATCTAAGCGAACGTACATTTGAGCATGAATATAAGTCATTTTTTTAGACCTGGACCTGGAGTAAGAGCGAAGCCACGGGCGGAAGTCTAGTTCTGAATAAAACCCGTGATACAGATTTACATTTCCTCCAACACCTAGAGACACTCCTGTCCTGAGGCCTCATTTACTAACTCAGTTGCACACCGAAATGATCGGTACCGGACCTTTATTTGCCATATTTGACATTTCATCTTTCGAAATTCGAAGAACGTCTAGTTTAGCGCTCGGCGGAGCAACACGTCTGCGGAGTTCTGCGTCGTTGTTGTTTTTTAGCGACGTCGACGTTGGTGGACAGCGAGTCGATCATTCCTGAGGATGCCTTATGGGGAAGGCGAAACATTGTCGAATTTCTGTTGAGTTTCTTGTGTATTTATGTGTGTGTCGTTTCTCCAAGCTAATTACAGGTTAACGTGTTGTTTTTATTTGGTGGAAGAGTAAGTAGACGGTTGCATTTATTAATGATTGCATGTTTACTTGTTCTTTCTCTGATTTGCATGTGAATCTGCTGGCGGGAGGGCGGTGCATGCGTATGCATTTTGTGGAACTTGTCAGAGAAACGGGTGTACGGGGTTCCAATCCCTATCTTCGGAACCCAAGTCAACCCCACCTGCACGTGGTGCACCCTGCTAAACAACGAACGGGGCTCTGGCGGCCGGCTGATTGCGGCATAGCGCAGCCTACATCGGCACAGCTAAATCACCTGGGCACCGATGGGCAGCAGCGTCGGTGGTGCGAGAAGCTGAGCCCTGCGATCCCCAACCCGCATGCCCAGCGTGGGGATTATGGGCATATCCCCCTTTATTAGGGGAGGCCTATGTCCAGCAGTGGACTAATATAGGCTGGTGTGGTGTGGTGTGTCAGAGAAAGTTAGCGGAATTTGTACCCAATATTTTGTCTCGTAGAATATCTTGTAATGGATTTCCGCAAAGTCACGCCTGAGACAATTAATTATTAGTTGACAAACTGTCAAAGTTTGTAAAAACAGGACCGGTGCTTATCATGTCGGTGTGCAGCTGAGTTAGTAAATGATGCCTGAGGTCGACATTGTTGTAATGTAGCTGAGCACTGACCAGAATAGCGCCCTGCATACAACAGGAAACTGTACGTGCCATTCCAACCCGCACTTCGAAACGTACGTGTAGATACGCGGGGCTGACAGTCCGATCTGGCATGTCGACGCGAAGACAAATCTCACAGTTTTAACCGCGCATCACGTTAGTGATCAGTCCCAACTCCCAGATGCGCGGTCTGATCTTTACGCGCCGCGCCGTTACCACGACAGTTTGATCAACAGTCCAAACCGTACAGATCGGACTGTGGTTTGGAACGCAGTCCCGATGCGCGGTCCGATCTTTACGTGTGCAGTATTGTAATGTAATATAGACTGAGCACTGACCACATTGTAATATAGACTGAGCACAGACCAGCCAAAGGCCTCATGTCTTATTCACTAACTCAGTTGCACACCGAAATAGTCGGCACCAGACCTTTATTTGCAAACTGACATTTCATCTGTCGAAATTCAAAGAACGTCAATTGACAAACTGTCAAAGTTTGTAAAAAGAGCTTATTATTTTAGTGGGCAAATGAGTTACCTATTGCGGTCTCAGTAGCTACCTAAATTATTATTTAGTGGTAGGTATGTACCTATTACATCATACCATACATACATCATAAGCTTATACGAGTCCAGTCTACTGCTGGACATAGGCCTCCCCTAACCTAAGGCTGCTGGTATGTATTATAAATTATTTTCATCCTTGTTTCAACAAAATCTACGGTAGGTACGTATACCTATTCTCGGTTTTAGTTTTGGAATAACAATGCAAAAACAAAGTTTTTATCGTTGATAATACTGACAGATCATCCTAATGTAAACATTCCTCGAAATAATTGTACCTAGCCAAAAACTCATTACCTACGAAATATAGTTACGAAAGAGTACTAATCAGAGATTCATACCAGATAGCTAAATATCTAGTTAAGTTATATCTATGTGGCAAAGATAAACAAAGTGAATTTTATGTTTTGTAGCCTGGGCCAAGTTTTTATCTCTATGACGCAAACGCAGACGTGTTGACAGGAACCGTAGATAAGAACAATAATATTGATACTTACTAGGTTTTATACGATTGGAATTTTGTTATGTATGTATTACATTTGTAATAAAATAATATATTTTATGTATTAGTATTTATTACCTACCTAATTACAATTTATCATTTTAATGAAAAACTTCCGTTTTCCGCTTCAAAAATAATGAAACTAATGAAAAATATGGGACTAATGCTCCATTTATTTTATGAATGTTTTTATAATGTATCTTTAGTACATATCTAGCTTCTCAGTTCTCACAGAATTAGTGAAATGGCGCTTGCGTAGGCGCATATGCCGGTGCTATTTAAAGAACATCTAATATCTTGCACATGTGGATTCGTTCCTACTTTGTAGATATTCTTTTAATTGCAGATGACTGTGCCTACTCATAACAATTTTGTAGCTTATGCTAACCGAACAAAAAGTACTTAGTTTACAAACGACATATGCAAGCACGGTAGCACAATATATTTACCTACTACTTAGGTAAGTTTTAAAAGACTACCTATCTGGGGACGCGGAGCGACCCCGTTCCAAGTCAAGCGGGAAAGCCGTAGTTCCGAGATCTGGTGTACTGCCAAGTCAGACATTCTCAATGAACCTTCCTTATCTAATCATCTTGAAACAATTTATTAAACCATTATGATTTATTTTTGGGTACACCCCAACGGGGTACCAACCCCTCTCTTCGGAACCCAAGCCAACCCCACCTGCACGTGGTGCCCCTTGCTAAACAACGAACGGGGCTCTGGCAGCCGGCTGATTGCGGAATAGCACAGCCTACATCGGCACATCTAAATCCCCTAGCCACCGACGGGCAGCAGCGTCGATAGTGCGAGAAGCTGTGGCCTGGGATCCCCCACTCGCATGCCCAGCGTGGGGAACATCCCCCTTTATTAGGGGAGGCCTATGTCCAGCAGTGGACTGATATAGGCTGATGTGGTGTGATGGTGGATTTATTTGACTTGGCTATTTGAGCAGCATGCATTTTATATTTGAAATTCAATTTATTAGCCTCTCCTATCAATGATTTGCTCATCAGGTTCATTGAGAATGGGTCTGACTTGGCAGTATACCAGATCTCAGAACTTTTTTGCGCGTTAGTTAGTAGAAGTAGGTACTAGGGGAAGAATGGGCATAATTTTTGTATTTGTTAAAATGGTTTTGGTATGGATTACATTTTCAGAGTTTATTGCAAAACGTTGTCAAATAGGTAGGTAAATAAATCGAATTGCAACAATTGAAACTAAAGCAATAATAAATCTATTTACGCGAACAATTTCTAAAAGGAATAAAAGAAACCGTAGAATGCGAACTTCTATTAGCTAGACTAAACAAATATGGCCTAGGTACTGTTAATTAAAACAGCGTGTCTGACTCACTGTCATGTCACTGCACTCAATAACATAGCTTATGGGGAACACAGCACGTTCTATAAAGCTTCAAAAAAATCTGTACCTAAACGCCAGATTAGAGAGAGACATTAACTTAATCTACAGCACTTAGATCAATAAATCTCTAAATGTGATTGATCTGAGTGTTATTTTTGAGTTCCATGAGTTGGGTAGGTACAATAGAGCGTCTTATTTTAGAAGTAAAATCGTCATTTCGTGGGATTTTAATCAACACCTTTTTGATGCCGACTATATTGTATGATTTTACATTCAAATGATGAAATTTAAGGATAAAAGTTCTAAAATTTTTCATAATAAACAAGTTAAATAAATTTTTAATACCTACCCACTGAATTAATTTACATTTTTATTTACATTATTTACAAATCATCTTGGTTCCTAGTAAACTACATTTTGTCTGAAATTAAGAGAAATAAACAAATATCCTTAATTTTTTACTCGGAATTGAAGCCACAGATACTGTTCTTGTTATCTAACTCAATTGATTCTCCTCAGCTGTGACTTGGGGCGCCAACGTAAAGTTTCCACTTAGGCATTCGTTATTTCTTCAGTCTTCAAAACAAACTTCTGTAGGGCATTCCATTATTTTTGTTTGATAAAGCAAAGTTCAATTTCTGTCATTTATCAAGGTAGTAACACCTACCTACCCACTTTTGTTTTTATTCATGGGCTCCTCTTAGCCTAAAAACATTGTAGGTATCAGAAGAGAGTCAAGTAAGTAAGAATGACGTGGTTAGTTTCAGATTGCAGTAAGTAAGTAAAAATTGCATCACACAGGTAGGTTCATTTCGGGCCCATTGCATCAGCTTTAGATCTCCCTCCATTCATACTGCTTCTAAAGTTCTGATGAAATAAGGAAAAATATTCTTCAATAGCAGCCTAATTCCTGATGAAATAAATGTAACTATATCTAATATTGTTCAATATTTTGTGTCTATTAACACCTGACTCAACGATATAAAATGCAAATGAAATCATGCGACGTAGAGTCACTGGTGGACGTTAACATCAAGAAGGTTCATAGTGACTCACCCTTCTACTTATCGCCTTCAGATTATAGTAAATGTAGTCACAAAACAGTTTTCAGACTTTGAAGATAAATTCTGAGTCACAATGTTGAGTGATAAGAAATGATGAAGTTCTAATTGTGTCCTGAAGAGTAAACTTTTTGGCAGCTGCAATGCAACTGTTGAGTTCACAGATTCACTGCTTTACGCATCAGCATCATTCGATATTATATTGAGGGTGCGTTATGCTTTAAATTGCCGTTGACTGTATAAGATATTTTTTAATCATTGCATCAGCAACTAACTGTTATTTATGACTGCGGAACTGAGAATTTTCACCACCGACAACTAAATAAATCTACATGTTGGTATTTCACTATTAAAATAGCAAAGGGCGGGCGCCTTGAAGGATGCCATCTATTTCAAAGTCGTCGTCATAGACTGCAAAATTTTATAAATGACGTAGGCACATATTCAGGAAATATCAGAAAACAAGTCCCGAATTCTTCCGCAAGTTTTGGCGCAAAAGCGACTTCCAATCGAAGCTTCTGGAACAGTATTTATTAAAAAGGCGGCAGATGTGCTTTTTTGCAGTAATTTAGATCAGACACAATTCTAAATCCACGGTTACGTTTTCTATTTTTACCCGATTGTGGTAATGTTATAGGGTAGTGTACGTTTGTTTGTTTACTACTTACTAACAGCGCCCCGCGGCTTCGCCTGCATAGAATTGTATGTGTCAAAACGTGTTTCATTTTTTAACATTGAAATATTATATAGGTACTCTAGCCACAAATGTGGGAAAAAGTGTCTGCACTAAAACTCGGCGCACGCGACTTTGAACACTTTTCAAGGGAGTGAAGGTCTCGTGCAAATTTGGCATTTTGAATTATATTTAAGTCAAAAAGGACTATTTTTGACAGGAAATAAACGACGATTTTTGACAGTTTTCACTTGGAGACTGTGACTCTATAGTAGTAGTCTATAATATCTCGATTTTCGATATTATTAAACTTAAGGTTTATTTATACCATGTTTTGAGTGAATGTGCGAGAACTAGGGTTATTTTTTCTCATTCAAATTTCAGAAATTTATTGCACCTGGGGTAGTTTTAAAAAACAACGTAAATAATTATTTACTTCTTAGTTTACTTATACCGAGTTTTGAGTGAATCGAACCAAAGAATCATAACTTTCTATAGAAACTTTACCCCACTGAGGTTAATTTTACAAAATTAGATTCGCCTTAACATATTTTATGAAATTAAATTACGGAATAAAAAGTACCAACATTATTACATTACCTACCTAGCCGTACCCGTTCCCGTATTGTTCCCGCTCTCACTCCCTATTTCGTTCCCGTTTCCGCTCCTGTTCGCGTTGGTCACCAATTTAACAACCGGTTAACTATGATTTACTTTTTACTACCTAATTTGAGAAATAATTGTGTTCCCCATGCAAACTTTCATCCCCTATCTCACCTTCAAGTTTTATTTTCGCTACAAATAATAAAATAAAATAAAAGTTCAGCGCTTTAGGCGTGAAGAAACACCTTTTTTTTCTTGTAGAGAGTCTGTGCAAAATTTCAAGTTGATATTTCTGTCCCCCTCACAAACTTTGCCACCCCCGTTTACCCCTTTAGGGGTTGATTTTTCAAAATTATATTAGCCTATGTGTTATTCTGGAACCTAAACTAGATACATACCAAATTTCATCTAAATATATTCAGTGGTTTCGGAGATACATGGTAACAAACATTCACACAGACTTTCAAATTTATAATATTACTAGCTGCGTCCCGCTGTTTCGCCCGCGTGGAAATTAATTTGACAAAACGTGTTTTATTATAAAAGTTTATTTTTACCATGTTTTAAGTGAATATGCAAACCAGGGAATATTTTGTACATACATATTTCAGAAATTTATTAAACACCCCTAGAGGGTTTCGTAAAAAAAAACTGATTAATTATGTACTTTGTATTTTATTTTTTTGAGGTTTGGGTGAATCGATCCAATGAATAATTTTCCATAAAATTGTACCACCATTTTTAACCGCCACAGAGGTTAATTTTTCAAAATTAGATTAGCCCTATATATGTACGGAATAAAAAGTAACAACATATTACTACATTACCTACCTAACCGTACTCGAACGCGTTCCCGCTCCTGTTCGCGTTGGTCACCAACTCAACAGCCGGTTCAACAACAGCTATCATAATCGGTTCATCATCAACAGCGGGTTAAGTATGATGAATTATAATAAACATAAAAAAATCTGTAGTGAAAATTTTTTTGGTCCCCATACAAACTTTGCCAAACCCATTTGCGTCATCATAGGTTAATTTTTCTAAATTAGATTAGTCTGCGTTATTCTAAAACCTAAACTATCTACGTACCAAATTTCATCTAAATAAATTAAGTAGTTACGGAGATACTTGGTAACAAACATTCACACATACTTTCACATTTATAATATGATTATAGGATTAGGCTATTAGGATGTATGCGGTGAACTCATTATTTTGTTTCATATGACACCTACCATTTTTATGCAAAATGACAGCTGTCAAATTTAAAACGGCAATATCTCTGAAACTACACAAACTAAGCTTGCCGTTCCTTGCTCAAATAGGTACTTAGATATACCTACTTCCCCATAAAGTCAAATTTAATATTATTAATTTCACGAAACTTGTTTCAGTACTTGCAAGTTTGTTTGTTTGTTTAAGACTCACGCCCAAATTACTGGTTCATGTTCGATGGGTGGGATGTGGGACTCTAGGAGCATATTTTCACGCTTAAAACTAACAATTTTTTACCAAAATCAGAATAGTGAATCAGTGTTTCGTCCCGGGATTGATAAATAGAATCGAATAGTAATATAATATCGTCTTTACAACGTACGCGTAACCATGCCCAGTAGAGGGCTATGAGATTGGTCATTGACGGACGGGTTTTCATGAAATAAGAGGCCTGTATTAGCCAAGACGAATTTACATTGCGAAAGTAGTTATACTTTCACGACATTCATTTCACGCGTAAACGTCTAGTTTTACAATGCATGCTTGCTTATGTTAACTTGCTTATGGTAACAGAATAATCTTTAATTCCTAATCAACAAATATCATGCAACAGCTCATGAAAATTCTGGGCCGGTTTTACAAGATTAAAGTGATAAATTTTTTTCAGCTTCAGACATTGTTGGGTTCACCCACTGTATGCGATCAACAATACGTCAGCACTTACCATCAATATATTACACAACAGTGTTGCAATCAGACAGTTGACCATGCGGTGGTGGATTGCAAGTGGTTCCGTTGGAGAGGTGCCAGCTGTTTTCGCCGGGCGTTCTTCGACGCGGGACGTCTAGTGAAGCACTGAGCGAGTTGCTGTGAAAGTCTAATAACAAGCGGCTTTTAATAGTTTCTGGGATATCATCATCATCATCATCAGCCTATAGCAGTCCACTGCTAGACCTAGGCCTCCCCCAATGAGCGCCATTGCGCCCTGTCCTGAGTTCGACGCATCCAGCTTCTACCAGCAGCCTTTTGCAGATCGTCACTCCACCTGGCCGGAGGGCGTCCTACATATCCTCCAGCGCACTTGTTAAGTTAGTTAACTACGGTGTTCTTAGCAGATCACCTTGATTAAGCAACACTCCGCCCGGTCATTACTTGGATGGGTGACCGTTTAGTGACATTTAGATTTGAGCGCTTCCGTGCTTTGGATGGCACGTTAAGATGTTGGTCCCGGCTTTTCAATCTTTAAGCCATGTCGGAGGCCTTCGGGCGGCCTAAAAACTCCGACACCAGAGTTGGTCACTAGCTCATACGAAGAAGAAGAAGAAGCGCACTTGTGAAAAGTTTCTTGGAGACATCTCCCTGTCTCACTGAGCAGCGCAGGATTATACTCTTCGGATTTCTGGATAATCAGCCTCACAGTGTGAATATGGCCTATGGTACCATATCCTCCGCGAAACTCTCAATCCCAAGCTGTGGTGGCTGGAACTCGTCGAGTCTTCTAGCGAGACGATTCGTAATAACCATTGAGAGCAGCTTATATACAAGCGTTAAGAGCGAGATAGGTCTGTAGTTTTTAAGACTTAAATAACAGAACCACCAAGCTCTCGTTCCACACCTTATCTTCATCAACCTTTATAGGTTGATGATGAAACTTGTTAATCAGTAAAAATTTATAATTTAACTGATAAACTAAGGTTTCCACAAACGGTCTCACTCGAACCCTTCCCGGAGTCTTTCCTGCAGTTTTGACGATATATTCAGTCCAGCTGGTTAGAGGTCTTCTACCCTTCGTCTTCCAGTTTTTCGCAGTTGCCATTCGAGAGCCTTTACTCCCAAACTGGCTATCGTTATTATGAGCAATATGGCCTGCCTATTACCTCTTCAATTTGCAAATTTTGAGAGGTATGTTGGTAACCTGGTTCTCTAATAGAGCCACATTATAAGGGTTATTTGTCTCTATGTATCATACTAAGTGAGATATTACTTACAGGACTGTAAATTATTGAGATGGGTACTCAGACTCCTTGTCAAACCAAGGAAGTTACAACGCGGAAGAACTACATCAACAGGGTACGCCAATTGTTTTACAGCTAAGTACTGGCCACTGCACTTAATAACTACTGTGTACTTAGATGTACTACTGTAATGACACACTGATTTCAATTCGAGATTCAGGCGTCTTCAGGTCTCATTATTTATTTTTATATTAGGTGTCTAACTAGACACTTTTACCGAGTCCTCATTTTCGATTACTACCGTAACTAATGGTCCGCGTGGTTTTACTAGGAATTGAGCTGACTAGAAAACAAAAATACTATAATGATGAACTCTTAAGTACAATGCTCTTGGAAATCCGTAAACTCAGATCTGGGATGCTTGGCACGTGAAGTCGTTTTCTACCTACATTAAACACTCTTATTCACCTACTGTACCTAACTACACAAAACCGAATTTTCACCGGTTTTCCCCAGGGCGTAGGCAGAGCTTTACGCACTTCGTGAAAAATGTGATCAGGCGTCCATTGCCTACTTTACCTGTACGATAACGTGTATTATGGGAAGTCATTGTCGGTTTCCATTCCCACCTCTGTTGATGAAAGGAATCCGTGCATCAAAATGCAGTTCTGTGAAACATCACTAGATAAGGGAATGGGTCAGTTAATAATTATCCACTAGCAGCGTAGCATGGACGTTTCCTTTTATCGATAAAAAGAGCGTTTAAAAAAAGGATGAAAAACCTAATCGAACTTCCATTTCCCAGTTCCACTCAATATTTATGATATTCCCAATTTTTCGCGTTTGACTTCAATTCAATTTTTTATAGTTAATTTATACTTTCTGTCTCTAAAGTACCATACCTCCAGAGGAAGGTGTAGGTTACTTTAACTATTTATGATAATTCATAAAGGGAAATTAAATTATTAGACGACTTCTAGTCAATGGATTAGGCCATATCAATTTGTCACTAATTAACATAGCTACTCCGCTAATCAACACAGAACTGCGCAGTTGAATCGGTGGAAGGAAAACATTATTTAAATACAATAAAATTAACCCAATTACTTTTATTTTACCCGTGCTATTTGAAATTAATTGCATTGAGAATTGTTTACAAACACCAATCACAAGTAAAAAATAATGATCATGATGAAACCAGCATTCAGTGGTTTGAGTGCGAAATTGACTACGGGATGTTATATATATTACATCTTATATATATTATATCCCGCGATTGCTAATAATATTTCTAAAGAAGATATATGTTTCAAACAAAAATCATAACATGTGATCAGCGGGGTGATCGACTAAATCTGTTACAAACAGAAATTATTGACACCGATCCTGTTTTTACAAACTGTGACAGTTTGTCAATTGACGTTCATTGAATTTCAACGAATGTAATGTCAAAGTTTGTAAAAACCGGATCGGTGACGACCGATAAAATATCGTATCTCAAGATGTAATTATATCCCATAGTCAAAAGCCGGCCTCATACCTACGTACGTATTATGTACCTACTACGTAGTAGGTACGTACTACAAAAAAAATACTTAACCTACAAAATAAAAGCTTGTCAATAGCTAACGTAAACATTGTAGTAAGAAAATGAATCCCACTTAGGCCTCAGAATTCGATTCTTGTTGTGTTAATAATAAACTTTGTAAAAAACAAGACTAAAAAAATATAAGCCAATCAGAGTTTCTTGCCAATTCTTCTCTGTTTGGTCACGTTACGAATTGGTGTAGATTCAAATTTAAAAAATTGAGGTTTCAAAGTGTATGTGCTTATTGAATAAACTTATTTTGATTTTGGTGTACCTGAATACGGTTCTACGACACCAAGAGCCTAACCTAAGAGATGTGGTTGAAATTCAGATCCATAGAGCACGATTCAAGACTCTTGACACAAAATTGTATACACAGGGTGGGGCAAAATTTTACGTCATTGAGGGCAGCTACCTTTCGTAGTTAGAATTTGTTCCGAGGAAACTATAGGTTTATTTTGAAGAAAAAAATGATGACATCGGATTTTTAAAAAATGACATCATTATCATATCAACCTTTATCGACCCACTGCTGGGCATAGGCCTTCTTTTGATTATGCCACTTGCCGCGATCCTGCGCTATTCTGAACCAGGTGCCGCCCACGGTCTTTCATTTGACATGATATTTGTCAAAAAAACAAGTTGGTCTCAATCGTTTCTATTTTCCAACAGGAACACTTTTCCCAAAGTAACTTACCAAACCAACTCGTAAGATTTCGCGAAAATTAATAAAAAAAATCCTTACAATTTCTATGAAGCGCCATTCAAATTCAATGTATTTATTCAATATGCACTGTAATGTACACTTTGAATCGTGATTTTTTTAATTTACACCAATTCGTAACGCGACCAAACAGAGAAGAATTGGCCAGAAACTCTGCTTACACTTAGTACATTTTTTTAAACTGTTTTTTTCTTCAAAATAAATCTATAGTTTCCTGAGAACAAAACCTTCTTACTGCAAAAGAAAAGGTAGCTGCCATCAATAAGGTAAAATTTTGCCCCACCCTGTATAGTTACGTACTGACCTAATAAAATAGTGTTTTAAAACGTTTGAATGAACCTCAATCTTGACAGTTCGCCTGAATTTGAAAATGTTTTGTGTTTCATCAGAAATAGCACGCGGTCTGATGGTTACCAGAGTATTTTCTAATAGACGCTATTTAAATACGTGTATAAATAGCTCCAAATAGGAATCTTCCCCACCCTACTACCTACTTCGTACGATATCATCATATTCATACGAATCGTACGATAAGACTTTGCTCAAGCTTCGATTCGATTTAAAAAAAATCTTATTTCACTTTGATAGAAACAAGCACACCTGTTTTAAGACTTATCGATGTTACCTAAAAATATGAATAACTAATACTTATACCTACTTATTACACTTCATTGCTAAGTACGCATTCCGTTTACGACTTCAACATGAATATTCTGTGTAAAGTTAGAGCTAGGTTGGTATATATATGTATATATATATTTATAGATAGACGTGTCCAATCCATTTGCTGCGCAGTTTGTTATTTTCGTTCAAACAACTGACACACAGCAACACGAATCTCGACACATGGTCCGTATTTTTTCATCTTTAGTAAGTGGGTAGTGAATAGTGAAAATGACTTTGTAAACACTAAACAAATTTAAGACGGAAGTAAAAGGGTTTCTTGAAGAAGGTTCATATTCAGAATCGAAATGGGCAGTGGTTCTCTTTCTCTTCTTGTTCAGCCTCTGAAAAGACCCTCTGAGCTTTTAACGATTATGATGATTCTTTCGCAATAGCACAGGCAATAGCAAGAATTGTCACATCGAATAAAAACTCCATTCTACAATAGTAATGTTTTTCTATTATTTTTCAAGATGTGTCATGGTTGGATCGTTTTAATTTTATAGCTATTTTATGAATGTTTCCATTATCCCTTGACATTGGATAAGTTTAAATGCTGTAGAAGGTCAAGAGGGGAACATCTGGGTTCAATCTTTGCCAGATATTCAATAGTAGGTATGTCGGTCATTGGGTGGGTATAAAATAAAAAATAAAAGCCATAATTCATGTGAGGATATTCGATAAAATCGATCCAACGATAGATAAAAGTAGGTGGCAAGCATCGGCAATCAATATAACAAATAGTATGCTTAACAAGCCTTTGGCTTAGGTGCAAAAGGCAGGCATGGCAAATACTGACAGGAGATTACACGTAAGCGATATTAACGGCACTGAAGTAGCAATATCAGAGGTTGATTGGGCAATTCTGCTTGCACATAGCTAAATCGGTAGGTACAAATAAAGTGAATAACGGTACAAATTCAATTCAAAATACCTATAGATAGATAGATAGATTTTAATACAATTACAAGTATTTAAATTAACTAATTAAACTATAAAACTAATCCGCCGTTGTACAATGGGCGGCCTTATCGCTAAAAG
This sequence comes from Horisme vitalbata, assembly GCA_951804965.1. Lineage (NCBI taxonomy): Eukaryota > Metazoa > Arthropoda > Insecta > Lepidoptera > Geometridae > Horisme > Horisme vitalbata. The sequence continues at coordinate 18,307,626 of OX638092.1, read as the reverse complement.
CGATCTCTTCCAGGCAACCTTTGGATGGACTGGATTGTATAGAACGAGAGGGGAAGCGGTGTTACAATATTATATTATAAAAATAGCCAATAAATTAAATATGCACCTATGGGTAAACACATACTATATATATGACATGAACTTTTTAAATATTAAAGATAATAATAAAATTTATACTTACATAAACAACTAAGATACATAAATAGATACTTTCAGTGCTTAAAATATAATCTTACTACCTACTATATATAGACATGGATAAAATTAAGTTTTATATGAGCGATCTTGCGAAATATAATTTGTAGACCTCATTTTTAAATATTGCTAGTGACTTAGCATGTCTCACAGGAACATGCAAATCGTTCCATAGTCGGACAGCAGACACAGTGAAAGATTTGCTGAAGAATCTACTTTTATGGGTTGGAGTTTTTAGTTGAAGAGTAGTGGACGAGCGCAGATTACGGGAATTCGACTGGTGTAGAAATTCAAAATTATCTTTAAGATAGGGAGGGGAGGTTGGGAAAAACAAAAATTTTATTTAAAAGGGCAAGGATATGAGCATCACGGCGAAGTCGGATTGCGAGCCACTTGAGCTTAATGCGAAACTCGGAAACATGATCATATTTGCGCAAGCCAAACTGCCTCAATATGGGTGTCAAATGAAAGGGGTTCACTAGTATCATAATGTACACTATATTGAAAGGGAATGAGGAATAATAACGAAATTAAAATAAAAGATTTGTATGCATGTAAAGTATGTTATAATCGGTATTTGATTCTACAAAGAATGACATGGTGGCAAAACGATGAGTTGTCGCTGCAGCCAGGATATCCAGCACACTAGCAGGTACACACTTAAAAAGTGTAAACGAAAAATTAAATTAAAAATTTTAAAAAACCCCCGGATTAAAAAGCAAACATTTAAAAAGTCAAAAATACTACCATCGTTGAGCCATCAAATTCGATTGAGTAATTCACGTCGGGGTACCGCTAAGTTTAAAGTAAAGGTAAAACAGTTTAGAAGTATTTTATTTTTATATTTTTCGGAAAAGGAAATTGCAATTTTTCATAGATTCATTAATAATTTACATTGATTACCAGCTAAACCGCAGTAAAATTTATACTACACAAGAATTTGTTTGATTTCCTAGCTAAAATGCAGTATTAAAAAAATATATGGCGCTTTAATTGGTAGTTTTGTCAAGAAGATTGAATAAAATGCTAATTAAAGTGCAGTATTATTCGACTCCATACAAGTTAATAATACTGCAAAATATGAAAATAAATACTTTTTAGGTCTATCCCTAATTAAAACGCAGTATTCGTATCAGTACACTGCACTGTTGCATGTAAGGGATGCTAAAATGCCTGTAGAAAACCAATTAAAATGCAGTGTTCACAAATAATACTGCAGTTCAACTGGTTTTAGTTAATTTGGTTTTTGGAAAAAAAATACTGGTTTTAGTTAATTTGGTTTTTGGAAAAACAGTGTCTAATACATTTAACTGCATTTAAGTTGGTTTTATAAATCCGATTGAAACTAATAAAATGCCCAAAGTAATAAATATTCCCTAATACTGCGTTTTAGTTGGTTACTTTACGAAAATATCAAGACTCGATAGCACTGGTACCAGTATTCCAAAGACATTAAAGTCAAACTTTAGTGCAGCGTAAAGGCAAGAAGTCCAAACTCTCGGGTGAGACTCATCGGCTCATGACAAAAAGACGAGAAACTACTCGGGCGACTTCGTCAAAGAGGTCAGACCTGAACAACCGAATTGCGAATATTATACGGTGCGACCTCCGGAGCTCCAACACACGCCTCATTGAAGAGTCAATAGAGCGAAACCGAGGGTCCAAAATATTCACTCAGCAGCTTGGCAGGAGGACGTTTGACGATGGCCAAACCGTTTAATCAAAGCCTGAGATATTATCTGAGATCGAGGAGATATTAGAGCTCCTTGCCCCCAACTTAACAACCACGATTCTAGCCACCTTCACCCGCCAAAACACCGACGACCTGCCAGAAATCAGCCAAGACCTCCTGTTGGCCCTGAAATAGCTTAAAAATGTAAAAGCCCCCGGTGAAGACGGAGTTACTTTAGAACTTCTGAAGACTTTAGGAGCTCTTGTTATGCAGGAGCTGCAGAAACTCTTCAAATCCATCTTTCACTGTGGGAGAACTCCTAAGGCGTGGAACGCGAGCTTGGTGGTTCTCATGAAATGTGACAAAACATGTTTTATTTTAAGAAGGGAGTTATGACGCTTTTCAAAAATTACAGACCCATCTTGCTCTTGAACCATGTCTATAAGTTATTCTCACCGGCCACCGGAGCAGGCTGGCTTTTGCGGAGGAGGAGGTAGAGGAGTCCGAAGAGTATAATCAGCCCCTGTGTCTGGCTTTTGTGGACTATAGGCCTTTGATTCTGTCGAAATCTGGGCTGTTCTGGAATCCTTGCCAAGTGCACTATTGTTATATCGAAGTGTTGAAATGTCTGTACGAAGCCGCCGCTATTAGTTTACGAGTACAGGACCAGCAGTCTAAGCCCATCCAACTGCGAAAAGTGGCAGTGAGACAGGGAGAGGTCATATCTCCGAGACAGTTCACAAGCGCGGAGGATATGTTTAAGACGCTGGACTGGAAAGGTATGGGCAAAAAGATAAACGGCGAGCACATCACACACTTAGAATTCGCTGATGACACAGTCCTAGTGTTGGAGTCGCTGGCTATACGGCCTAGCATCAGCCTCGCGAAAGATAAGTCTTGGCATGAATTTGGAGAAGATCAAAGTAATATGTCAATGACCAAATTCATCCGAGACACCTTTAATTGTCGAAAAAAACTGTTACTTTTAAACATGTTTTATTTCCTCGTAATCACGTTTTTCCTATTACTGCACTTTAGGTTTAGGACGGCAGTGAGAGTGGTGATGGTGACGTTCCGCCCAGTAAGGCTGTAACCATTTTGGTTACCGCTTAGTCGCATATCGCATTTAGATCTGAGAGCTCTCCCGTGATATCGTGCTATTAATAAATTGCTATAGGTAGGTAGGTACTTAGGTACCTAATGCTCCCGTAAGTTGATTATGTTCTCGTCACGACTAGCGTGACAACGAATAACTTGGCCCGATTAGTCACCAATCCTATTAACATTTTGTTACATACACTTGGATCACAGTCACATCACAACAACACTTACACGTGTTATGTGAACAAACGAGGTGGTAGGTATACTCTGTGACATTGACACCTGAAAATGGAAGCCGTGTTATTGTGACATTCTTATTTACCTACCTACCGACACAGACATTACTATACCTATGTTTTAAGTTCTACCACAGAATCCCATTCGGGCTCTTGGTAAACATTCAATTTAGTTAGGAAGTAGTTCGTAAGAAACTAATACTTAATGAAAACGGCACACACACATCGCTGAACGTGTAACACACCTGATTTCATGTGATGACCTTCCTTCTTCACCTAAAAGTAGGGAATATTCAAACTCGACTGACAGTAGGTATTATGTGTTCATCAGGATGGCGATTAAAATACATCCAAACCTATGTAAGTAGGTAGGCACCCACTTATTTAATAGGCTAAGTTATATAGCAACGTTTGGACTCCCGCCAGCATACGGTCTTCGATTTCAATTAACTGTTAATAAACTTATCAACTAAATAAAGTCTTTAGTTACACAAGTACAACCTAATAAACGCACGTCTGGGGGGGGTGCAGTCGCGTTTCGTGCGTCGACGTCGATATTTGAGTAAACAAGGTAGTTGGTCGCGATTTTTGCAAAATGATAAAAAAATACCTACTCAGTTGGTAGTGGTTCGGGATCTTTTGAAACGCATTATGAATAATGCCATACAGCTACAAACAACAATTTTGAAATGTATTAAGTCCAATACAATATTGTACTTTGTACTACAGTTTATTATTAATGAAGGTTTTTTATATGTCAAAATGATTATATTTTGTGCAATGTTTAGGTCAAAAATCAATAATGTTTATATATTTTTTAGTTAAAAAGAAATCAATATTTATCGTATTGTTGATTATTTTTATTGTTAGCTATGGACAGGTTATTAGGACATGTGACATTTTTATGTGATAATGATAAATCATAAATAGTTAACATGTTTAGGAAGGAGTACAAAAATATTAATATTTACCATAAAAAAACGAATTAATTATGTTAAAATTGTAAAAGCGTAAATTAAGATAATGAAGACTAAAATTGTATTAAGATTGATTATGAAAAATTACATTTATTAGTAGTTTTATCTCAGTAGTAAGTATTGATAATATCTACCAAAGTTACGTTAGCACAGTCCTTATTACTCCCTATTCTTGACTATGCCGACGCTTGCTATCCTAATCTTATTGAAAAGCAGCTTGATAAACTTGAACGCCTTCAAAATCTGTCCATCAGATTCATTTTCGGTTTGCGCAAGTATGACCATGTCTCTGAGTTTCGAAAGAAGCTAAAGTGGTTACCCATTAGTGAGCGCAGAAATACTCACATTCTCTCTCTTTTGTACAGTATCCTCTTCAACCCTTCCTCTCCTTCTTATCTCAAGGAGCGCTTTGTATATCTTTGCCAATCCAATTCTCGCACATTACGCTCCTCTGAGACTTTACAGCTTCAGACACCTGTGCACACTTCCACTTTCTATTGTCACTCTTTTACTGTTCAAGCTGTTCGTCTTTGGAATTATCTCCCTGTCAACATCAGAACTGCTCAATCTCAGCCTATCTTCAAAAAGCTTTTGTTTAGCTTTTATTCATCTGTTTCACATGACGCTTGAAATGAAATTTTCGTCATTGTTTTATAGTATCTATCTATCTTATGATATTTATTAGTTTATTATAATTTGGTAGTTGGATATTTATTAGTTTATTATTATTTAATTAGTATGTAGTGTGAGTACATGTAGCTATTTATGTTTATGTATATTATAATTATAGTATTCAATAATCTTAGTCCTCAAGGGATAAATTTGTGTTTATTGATATTTTCACCATCGTCTGCTATAGTCTTATTAATCCAGTCCATCCAAAGGTTGTCTGGAAGAGATCGCTCTAAGCGATAAGACCGCCCATTGTACTTTTTATTTGTTTGTTTTGTATTTTATGTTTAAGTTGGTGTGAGTACAATAAAGAGTTATCTATCTATCTATCTATCTATAATCTAACGATCTTGTAGTATGCAGTATGCCATGTTAAAGAAAGTTTTGTTGGTTGTACCTAACTTGTAGATAATTGTCAAAATATAGACTGCGATACTTCTTTAAACTTAGTTCGAAGTGATTCTCTGGGACCCATATTATCAATTTTTTTTATGTTACTTGAAGCTGGAACAAGCACATGGTCCACCTGATGTAAACTACTAACCATTACCTATCACAAAGCATGCTTCGTAGATCACGTTTTTTTCGAACGTGCTCTACGATGCAACATCATCCATCCACAAACTTGAGATGCATCCATAAACTTGAGGCATCAAGATGATAAGCCTCTTGTGCCTGTTATTTCTTCAGCACCCACACCCTTCAAACCGAAACACAGTAGGTACTTCCCCGGACGAGCCCTCCACAAAGAACTCTACGACTCTAAACTGCACGAAAAGCAATTTTCCGCAGCACAAATATATGGTGATAATATCTGCAGCATTCTCTCACAAAAAATGCCATATGACATAATACTGTGGAAGTAGCTGAAATAAACTAGTCTAGCCATTTCTACGTCAGCAAGTAGACGGAAAATTTTGACAGCATATGCTGCAGAACTGAGTCTGTCCGACATCCCATGTATATGAGTGCCCCATTGAAACTTATTATCTAAGGTTGTACCTAAAAATACAGGTATTAGGTATTGAACTGAGATGTCTAAAAGTTTTGTTACTCTATTGTCATTCTATTCAAAACAATGAAAATATATTGAGCGCTCGAACCGCTACCAACTAAGTAGGTTTTTTTGTCGTTTTGTAAAACGCCCGAATCGCGACCAACTACCTTGTTTACTCAAAATGTCGGCGCACGAAACGCCACTACACCGTTGGGGGATGGCAATATGGCATGCAGGAAGATTTGCCGCTTGTCAATTCACATTTCACGATGCCCCGGCAGCCCACGAAATCCCGCAGTAGTCCAAGGGGCCTCTCCCAACTCCTACCTCTCCCCCACGATTGTATGCTAGCGGACTCCGGTGCATACCTTTTCATCCCGCCAGCACATGCCGTGTGCGCGGCCACGGTATCCTCCAGAGCGCTTTTTAAAAGCGCAAAGAGATTTATTCAAATATTCAAATTCCTTTTGATGCTTCGTTGTCGGTTTCCATGATTTGAAATTTATAATCTTGTTACCATAAGTGAAGCACGAATTTACATTGGTAAATTTAAAACACCCTGGCACTGCCGTCTGTGAGCTTGAAGTGGCTATATTATCTAATTGTATCCAAATTATTTAATTTAATATTATTGGAAGCTCAATATTAGTGTAAGCAAAGTGCCGGCGGCACCGTAGACGTAGGCTACCCGCACGGCAAAAACCAGCCGGCTTTGGCGCCCTGGCACTGTGTGTAACTGTGTGCCTTAACATCTTGTAGTGGTAAAACGACAGCCATTAATTTAATAAGCGCTTATACTTGTCAATTTGATGCCCGGAGCAAAACCGGTGTGTTAGCTTCCATTTAAAAGCAGATTGACTTTAAATTAGTTATCTAACCTGCATCTCCACATCTCACTGTAGATTGGGAGCTGACATAACTGTTATCAAAAAGCTTTCTACGAGAACCTATTTCTCTTCTTGGTTTTACATACATAGGTACTTAGGTACATTACATTGTTTAGTTTATACTCAAAGAGTTGTAGTGATCTCTGTGATACGCTTAACTAGAACTTAACTAGAGCGCATCTACTTTCTTATGATACTAAAAAACTACTTAAATAGTTACTTACTACCAAAATGACATAGATAGACTATCTTCCATACTACTCCTGTCCGGTCGGGCCTGCCACCGGTGCCAGATCCAGTTTAATAACACATCTGTACCACCCGTAATTTGTTCTATAGATTTAGGTACCATATCACAGCAACTTGCTGTAAGCACGTCAATCTGGCTAGATGAATTGCAGTGCCAGAATTTTGTGGTGGTAGTAAAAGTCGAGAGTAGTACCAACTTTACTTATCTACCTACAAAAACTTGTTAAGATGAATAGGTTTATGTTCTCATCTGCATTCAAGAAAAACTTACAACAGTAGTAAGGTATCCATCGCGAATATCTAATCTAAGTCAGACCCACGGAGTGGTGTGAGTTATGTGGTCCGCTTATGCCTATGCAAGTTATAAAGGAATTCCCTTTTACTTGCGTATTTATTTATAGGTATATTTTTTTTATTTGTTTATCGCTAATGGCAATAAGACAACGTGCTTCAACCAGAGCCGGTAACTCTTTAACTCCTATACACATTTTGCATAGCGAGCGAAGCTGCTTTAACCTTGCACTAACGGGGAGCTGCAATTTACCACCAGCCAAACCTGCCTATAAATCAGGAAATAATGATGCAAATTATTTTAATCATATCCTGTCACTTACACAAGAGATTCTTAGAAAAATAAGAAAGTTCGATAAATATCGAGATCAGACAGAAAACAGTCGGAAACTAAAGCCGTAGTTCATGTCCATACCTAAAGGCATGATTTCATCTAGATAAAAAAGTATTACAAGATATAGACAAACGAAAAGAGAAAATAAAGTTCACCTAAATATTTTTAACGTCCAAAGAGTGCGACTGTAAGACCTGGAAAAAACAGGAACTGCGGACAGTGACATCTGTTGTGGCTGCTTTCAAGGTGAAGGAATAGTGGAGCATGTAATCTTACAAATGAAGCCACAGCAAAATCCGGCTTGAAAAAGCTGCTAGATCAAGGTCACAGATACAAACAGCAGCAAGAATTCTGGAGCAATGTTGTGAAGCAACCAACCTCAAGTCCTCCGTTATTTTATGGAGTTGGGTTAGCTAAAAATTGAGATCAGATTCGCAGGAGGGCAGTGCACAATACACTTCATCCCAAAGCGGGACGTCATCAGTGTAGAATTTTTTTCATTTAACCATAATATTTCGTAATCTAGTAGCTTTCGCTTTAAAGGTAGCCTTTAGTTAGACCTCTCGACTTTGCACAGTGTTCTTCTAATATTTTTATCCGACTATAAAATAATCAGAATCGAAATTTGAACTAACTTCCGCTCGTTATTCAAACTATGAGATGTTAGGACTAATAATATCGTTGATGAATTTCGCAATTACTTGTTGAACAAAAACATCGCAAGTAGGTATGCATCCTTTAGCTAAGGCACCCGATTCTGGAATCTTGTTGTAGAATGTCCCATCCTTTTAAGGAGTAGGAATGAAGGCATGCAATAGGTTAGATGCAAGCTTGCCAGACCTATCACAAGTTAAAGCGACTAAACATGTCAAATAACCCTCTCGCTCGCACTATTCAACATTTTTGAAGGTATAAAATCACTGAATGTAGTTATGCAATATAGCAAACCTTCATGGCCTAGAACATAATAATACAAGGTACAGCAAGAATATCATGTTGAACCCAACACGTTTTCCTACTAAAATAATTGCACCAAAATTAATCACATTGGTGCAAGTTTTTTGGTAAGAAAACGTGATAGAATCAAAATGATATTATTGATGAACCTTTGTATTGTTATTTTCTAGGCCGTGAAGGTTTGCTATTTTGCTTATCTAAACTCAGTGATTTAATATCTTAAAAAAATTTTAATAGTGCGAGCGAGAGGAAGGTTTGACCTGAATAGTCGCCTTAACGTTTCAAAACTAATGAATCACAGCGATTCATTATTGCATTTTTTGTTGTTTTAGTCAGCAATAATTCTACCTACTTGGTAAGTTGATAAATTATAAAATGCAAACCTTTATAATAAATACATTTTGCTTTGTTACCCGCACACGATCTTCTATAATAATAATAATAAATAAATAAATAATAATAATAATAATAATAAGTCAAGCTTATTACGTCAAGCTCCGCGTCGTCGTCCGGGGATGAGGTATTCGCCACCCCCCGGACACCAGCGCGTCGAGCGACGAGAGCAGGCCGCCGTCGCCTCCGCCGCCGCGACCACCTGTGCGGCGTGGGCGGCCCCCGCTGTCGGCCGGCTTGGGGTCTGCGGGACAGTCTGCCCCGCGTCCGACCCCCGCCTCCACCAGCAAAGTGCGGCGCATGAAGTGGACCGAAGGCATAAACAAAAATGTCATGCGCGCATACTATAGGGCTACAGAGGGAGGAATCAACCGCACCGCGTACCTTACCCGGATCCTGCCTCTGTTTTTGACGCTTGAACCAGCTGTTACCGTCACTGCACAACGGCTATCGGATCAGGTACGAGCCATCCAACGATTGAAATTGTTGGATGATTCGGTACTTGACCGGCTTCGCGCTGAAAGTGATCAAGTAGCTGACCACTCGCAGCGGGTCCTGGCTGCCGCTCTGCCGGTTACGACAACTCTGATACCGGTAACGACGCAGCCGGACGCCGCTGCTGACGACGTCGACTACGAGATCACCAGCGTGACAAACCAGGTAAATGAGCAATTGAGGAGGACTTTGGAGGATGCGATTTTATCGTACCGGTCCGCACCTCTCGATGAAAGACCGCGTTTGCCTCGCTTGCCCACTCACAGACGAAACTTAGCTGTAATGGAGGCCTTGAATCCTTTGTTGGTCCCTTATCTAGAGACTAGCGAAGGACTAGCCGATACCCATTCGATCCTTTACTGCGGAGCCGTGGCGGCGTGTCGTGTTGCTCGTGTCAAGTTCCCAAACTCCACGCGAGCACCACGACCTGTTGACAAAATTCCAGCTTGGCAAGTACGGATCGAACGGCGGATCGGTAAATTCAGGACCCTCATTGCAAAGCTAAGTTGCTTCAGAGAGGGCAATACCCGCCCTCGAGTGATGCGTTTTGTAACACAGGCCTTTGCTGGGACTGATACTCGGCCCCGAGATTATATGGCATGTGTCACAGAACGCATTGACTTTCTGAAGCAGAAAATCTCTGCTTGGGCGAGTCGCATTCGTAGGTATCGAGAACGTGTGGACCGATATTGGCAGAATCGAAACTTCCAAAGTGACCAGAGGAAGGTGTACCGAAACTGGGAGAAACCTGACCAATGTGTGATGGACGGGCGTGTACCGGATGCTGATACCATGAATAATTTCTGGCGCAGCATCTGGTCTGTGCCCATCCAGCACACGGAGGGAGATTGGATGGATGTGGTGAGTAGAGAGTGTGAACCAATCGAAACCATGGGGGCTGTTGAGATTACCCCCATAGATGTCAGATTTGCAATCCGTTCGGCCCATAACTGGAAAAGTCCTGGACCGGACGGGTTGCATAACTTCTGGCTGAAGTGGTTTAGATGTTCACACTCTGTACTCGCCACACAATTTCAAGAAGCCCTCGAGCTTGGGTCTCTGCCAAGTTTCATGACGACTGGAGTCACCTTCCTGCTCCACAAATCTGGTAGTACCGCGGAAGCAAAGAACTACAGACCCATAACGTGCTTACCTACCATCTACAAGCTCCTTACGTCCATTCTGACCGTAAAAATTAATACGCACATAGTTGCAAATAATATTTTGGCTCCTGCTCAGAATGGATGTAGGGTTGGGTCCCGCGGTACTAAGGAGCTCCTCCTCATTGACATGACCATTAGCCAGCAGATCAGGCGCAGCAAGGGGAACCTCTCCGCTGCATGGATAGACTACAAGAAGGCCTATGATTCGGTGCCTCATACATGGCTGGAGAGGATCTTAGAGTTGTATAAAATTGATGCAACTTTGAGATCCTTCTTAGGTACATGCATGAGACAGTGGATCACAGTTCTTCGTCATCCAGGTAGCGGACGGGATCCCTCTGCTCCGCAAGATCTGATTCGCATAGAGCGGGGTATTTTCCAGGGCGACAGTCTGAGCCCCCTATGGTTCTGCCTGGCACTGAATCCTCTTAGTACTCTGCTAAAGGATTCAGGGCTAGGCTATCGACTTCGGAGAGAGGGTGGTATCGTTTCTCACCTGCTGTACATGGATGACCTCAAACTTTTCGCGCCGAGAAAACCAGAGCTGCTGACTCTGTTGAATATCACACAGATATTCAGCAGTGCCATCAGCATGGAGTTCGGTGTCGAGAAGTGTGCGGTCATGCAAGTACGGCGGGGGAAAGTTGTAAATACTACAAACTTACAGCTTTCCGATACGATATCCCTCAGATCTCTTTCCGATATCGAAACCTACAAATATCTCGGTATGTCAGAAGCGTTAGGTATAGTAGACAGAGACATAAAACAGTCGGTGAAGGAGCGATTCTTTTGCCGCCTGACTAAAGTACTCAATAGTCTTTTGTCGGGTGGTAACAAGGTTCGAGCCTTCAACGGCTGGGTTATGCCTCTGCTCATCTATACTTTTGGCATATTGAAATGGACTCAGACTGAACTTGACGCCCTTGACTGTAAGGTTCGTCAACTTCTTACGACACATAGAATGCGACATCCACGCTCGTCGGTAATGAGGATGTACAGACAGCGTCAGAGTCTGGTAACCCCCCTAGTTAATGTTAGTAGGTTCAAACCGTCGCGGCGTCATTCGTGGATCTCAACTTTTTGCACAAATGTGTTTTATAAAACTTCTCCTCCTTGCCTACGAATATTTAATTTCAATCAAATTACTATACGACACAATGGAGTGGCGGTTACAACACTCGACATCAATCGAAACGTTACAAGAGTACTGAGTTCAAATCCCTCATTACCAATATGTTTTTTTTTTTAATTTTTGTTACTAACAATGGATTACGTTACGCGGTAAGTGTAGTAAGTAAGTTACCTAATTATTTAAATTAAGCTTAAAAAATAAAAAAAATGTTCAAAAGTTATAACAAATTTATTAAAACACCACATTTAACATAATAGAATATAGATAGTAACTTATTTTTTTGAATTTTCAATAATGTTTTAAATGATAGATTAATACTTATTTACCCATATAAGATTAACGAGTGAACAAACATGTTAACATTGGAACAGGTTATACTTGCCGTATAAAAATCCAATAAACAATTTAGATCACTCGCAAATACTTAGTCTGGTATTTTATCTATAATTGAAAACATTTTATAGTATTTAAATATTTTTTAATACCGAATGGGATGGATGTCCAAAACTTTAAATTATTTGTTGAAGCCTTCTTTTCACTTGGATAATCAAAGTCCAACCAAAACCACTACGACGCATCAGTTCCTAGGTTCTCATGACCTCCTGTTGCAGGTGGACAACACTTCACTCGTGTCCCAGTTAGGACAATTTGACCCCACATATGCTCACACATTCTCCACATATTTAAATCGTGACTTTTAGATGACCATGATATGGTGATAATGCCCGTCTGAGAAGCGAGCCAATTGGTCAGAATTCGCGAACGATGAACCGCGCAGTTATCATAAACTAAATACACCGTTCCTTCTGGATAAGCAACTTGCACTGTTGACTGCATTATTTCTTGCAAAACTTTGCTCATTGATGACATCCATCGCCAATAACCTGAAAATAAAAACATAATATTATAAGCATAAGATGTGTTTATATAATATAAAATGGAATAGGTCTACTAAGAACATTGTTTATGATAATCCTACTAATAATTCTCATACCACTTACCTAATGTTATTCTGCCATTTCCAATTCCATACATTGATTAACATTGACATTGATTATTTGATGGGTTGTAGCGTTCCAAAAGTTTTATTTTGCAAAACGCACTCTTTAGCTCCATTTTTCGGACTGGCTTTTTTATATGCAACATTTTTCATTTACAAATTCAATGACACACGACACACACCCAAGACGAAACAAGTAACCTTTTGTTCTGAACTGTCATTTAATACACAACTACCCTCAATAGTCCAGTGCTGCACAAAATAATTATAAGTAGTTGCGCAGTACCGTGTTAAACAAATGAAGAAGTTACTAGCTGACGCATCCATGAATACCTAGACAAAATAATAAACGTATATTGTAACTTATAATTTCGTCACTATCGCCAACCGCTACGATAGCTCAGTTGGTTAGAGCGTCTGATTCATAAACTGGTGTGAGTGAGTTACTGGTTCGATCCCCCAGCCAAGTATAAATATTTTTGTATAAGATTTTGGCCATTTGAATATGGTAGCCTCTCCACGGCAGCAGTTTAAATTTATACTTGAAAGGGGTATACCAGATCGTGACGCTGTGTGTACATCCCGCGGAAATGTGGGGGCCGCGGCTTTTTAAATGCCAAGACCCTCCATAACCACGAGGTGTGCAAGCTCAGAGAATACTTCCTCCATGCCGACAGTGAGATGCATCGTGATGTCGTAGCAGTTGACAAGAACCTTACCCCGCTCTCACTGGCTAAGGAGAACTGGCACAAACCTACGGTGCTGAGTGCCCTCGACCGCAAGGTTGTATGGGAGAGTAAGGAGCTGCACGGACGGTTCTACAAAGCCCTTACAGGGCCTGATGTAGACCTACTCGCATCCGTGAACTGGCTACGTTTCGGTGACCTCTTTGGGGAAACCGAAGGTTTTGTCTGTGCGATTATGGATGAGGTAATAAAGACGAACAACTACCGAAAGTATATCATGAAGGATGGAACCGTTGACATTTGCAGAGCTTGTCATCGTCCCGGTGAATCCCTCAGACATATACTTTCGGGTTGTTCGCACCTCGCTAACACTGAATACTTGCACAGACATAACCAAGTAGCAAAGATCATCCATCAGCAGCTTGCTCTCCAATACGACCTTGTCGGTCCAGAGGTTCCGTACTATAAGTACGCACCGGTACCGGTTCTCGAAAATGGTCGTGCTACGCTCTACTGGGACCGCTCTATCATCACGGACAGGACTATTCTTGCGAATAAACCTGATATCGTCTTGGTAGACCGGTCGGAACGCCGGGCGATACTTGTTGACATCACCATTCCACATGACGCTAATCTCGTGAAGGCCGAGAAGGACAAGCTTAGCAAGTACCTTGACTTGGCACACGAGATTACCGCTATGTGGGATGTCGACTCAACAATTATCGTTCCGATAGTCGTTTCAGTGAACGGTCTTATAGCGAAGAGCCTTGACCAATACCTTAAGAGGCTCTCGCTAGGCAGCTGGATCAAGGGTCAGATACAGAAGGCGGCTCTCCTGGACTCGGCACGCATTGTGCGGAGGTTCCTCTCTCTGCAGCCCTAGCCACTGACCGTTTGAGCCTTGCCCCGCGGTCGGTGGTCCACCATTTTGGATATATTTTTTACTATAATGTTTTTTTATATTATTTTTGTACATAGTAGATTAATAATGTTTTAAATTTTATAGTAAAAAATGTATTTTTGATGAGTTTTAAAATGAATAAAGTGTCATAATAATAATAATCCGGGACGTTGTCACTCAGCATCATGTAGCCCCAAACTAAGCAGAGCTTGTATTATGGGAACCACATGATTGATATACTACATAGATACTTTTTTTTTGTAAATATATACATATCATACATAGAAAACACCCAGACCCGAGACAAATAGCTGCAGAACATGCAAACATTTGTCCCGCAGCGGGAATCGAACCCGCAACCTTCTGCGTCACAGGCGGACCTTCGCCCACTGCGCCACAGAGGCCGTCAATAATGCAGAACGCTATCACACAGCATCATGTAGTCCCATCCCAAACTAAGCAGAGCTTGTATTATGGGAACCACATGATTGATTTATTATTATTATTATTGGTTTCCAAGCCTTTATTAATATCGAAACAAACAATTCCATCTAAGATTTTTAATTATGTAAACAGCGTTTGTCAATATGGAATATGGATGCAGCAACTTTCTCTGAAAATGGTTTTGCCTTGTTCACGTTCGTCCCAATAGGTACTATATTCACATTTCGTGATCGTGATAAAATGTGCAATTTGTATGCAAATAGTTGGGAGTGTCTCGTTTGGAAGTGGACATGGTGTTTTGGTTTGAATTAACCACTAGAAATAAGCACGTCAAGATGGTTCACGATGGTTTTGAAATGCCTTTGATAGTTATAAAATATATATTCAGTAGGGACATATATATTAGACATTAGTTTACAATTAAACTATTATTAATTATAATAAATAATTATTATTTTTAACAATTATTAATTATAATAATAATTAATTATTATTATTTTTATAATTGTAAGCTAATGCCTAATATTCTATGCCCCCACTGAACTTACTACATAAGGTAATTTACGACTAGCTTCTAAAAGATACATTGCGTCTTAGCTTGCAAAGTTTGAACCTAATTGTCTTGACTATCTTGTGTATGTTTCTACTATATTTTAAGGCATTTCGCCCAATCTAGATGATTTAGATAGGTAAGTATACTATTACGTTGCGTTAGAACTATTGGGTAAGTAATTATTAGGTACCGACGTACCTTACCCACACCCTTTATAATATCTTATTCGGTAATAGAAAATTACCATTAGCGATTGCTTTATAACAAGTTAAGGTCTGCAACACTTTAAAAGTAAAAGTGCAAACATTGGTTATGCGTGGTTACATGTCCATAATATTCCGGTCTAATGGTCACGTTAACTACCATCGGCGAATCATTTTAATTTTTCTACGCGATTTCATACTTAGGACGGGTTATTATGATTTATGATAAGCTTACTAAGAAATAAGCCAATGTGTTGAGGTTGGACCTACAGAACGTTTTAGTATATTAGAATATTAGAGACGGTTTTGAGAACTTTTCACTAAACTTCTTCTAATAGATTGATTCATCATCATCATCAGCCTTTAGCAGTCTATAATGAGCGCCATTGCGCCCTGTCCTGAGCTCGATGCATCCAGCCTCTACCAGCAGCCTTTCCTTCTTTATAGATGGATTGATCGCTATCAACTAAAATCGATCTTTAAGTTATTTCGTCCTTATAAAAAAACTCAAAGGGATAAATAAGGCTGCGTTTTCGATGAAAGCTCCCAGGCACAAAAGAAATAGTACAGAAGTAAAACTCGTGTATGTACTTCACTTTTCATACCTACGCTCGGCTATCGCGCTAGGGTTGTCAACTTTGGGGCGACTGAGGGAAGCTACTCCAAACCTGTGGTATAGCCCGCATATTAAAAAAAAAATTCTATAATATTAAAACAAAACAATATACATACTATTACAATACAAAATGTTTGCAAGACAAAAACATGAAATTTTACATTTGACAATTTTCACCATAGAAAATCCCTAAAACAACACAATATCTATCATTCATTACCCTTATAAACAAAAAGTCATTTTTAACCGACTTCAAAAAAGGAGGAGGTTCTCAATTCGGTTGTATTTTTTTTTTATGTTTGTTAGCTCATAACTCTGTCATTTATGAACCGATTTGGAAAATTCTTTTTTGGTTGGAAAAGCTACACTTCTCAATTGGGACCAATTGAGAAAAACAAAATATAAATATAAAGAAAAAATATTAACCCTAAGGGTGAGAAAATTGGGAATGAACCTTTTTTGGGCTCGAATTTTATAATTTTTTTGTGTCATATCTCCGTCATTTATGAACCGATTTAGAAAATTCTTTTGTCGTAGTTTAGGGTATACTTTGCAAATGGTCCGATATACATTTTAAGTAAAAATACCAACCCAAAGGGTGAGAAAACTGGGAATGAAAATTTTATGGGCTCATATTTTATTAGTTTTTTATGTTTGTTACCTCATAACTCCGTCATTTATGAACCGATTTAAAAAACTCTTCGTTTTTTGTATAGGGTATACTTTTTGATTGGTCCCATAAAAATTTGAAGAAAAAATACCAACTCTAAAGGTTAAAAAACAGGGACTAAGATTTTATGGACTCGAATTTTATTCATGTTTTATTTTTATTATCTCATAACTCCGTCATATAAAAACCAATTTGGAAAATTCTTTTTCGTTGTGTTTTTCGGGGGTAAGACAATAGGGAATGAAATTTCTATGGGCTCGAATTTTATTTATAGTTTTAGTAATCATCTTAAAGTCAGATTCACTAAAACTTCGGAAATACACAATAATTTAAAAAAAAAAACCGACTTCAAAAACATTTATTGAAAAAACTGTTAAACTAAAAAGTTAAAAATAATTGCTTATTTTTTGGTTCATCCACATTTTTTCTATAAATTTATCCCTTACGATCTATGCGTATTTTTTAATTATACACCTAGCCTGAACCTTCTTCGTAGTTTTTGAGTTTATCGCGAACAGACAGGCGCGGGGCGCGGGACTTTATTTTATAGTATGTAGTGAAGTGATAGTGAAGAGTACCTATTGCTGAGAATCCCTGCCACTCTATATTTCACACCTGACAAAACCCTATCTATCTCATCGCGTTCTACGTCTTTATATATCGTAGTCTATACCCAATATTACCTAATTTATTGACTTATTTATTGTGAAAAAGCCTAGTCAAAGTTTTATTCATCAAATTAATCACAAATTTATGGATTAATTTGCAAATACCAACATAATTATGTAATTATGCGGTGAGGGTGCATGGTGAAAAGGGCATTACGGACGTTATCTAGCGGTAGTTTACTTACCTATTTAAACTTTGATAATCGTCGTTTTCGTATTGGGTTCAAAGGTGGACGCTGCCCTTTCTTCAAATAAAGCATCTATCTATCTATCTAAGGTGGGGGTTTTTGTTTTAAATAAGTTGTGAAGCGCAGAAGTTTTGTTTTTCCTTGAAAACTAAATTTTAAGTCTGATGTTTGAGATTTTCAAGGAAATTGAATTAAATTTAAATGTTAAAGATACATTTTTTACAAAAAATCTGGTGTCTGGTTATTCCTGAAATTCGGTTATGGCTTGAAAACGAGCTCGGTGAATTTATCCGAATCGTGCAAAACAGATAAAACTATTCTAGTGAAACGAATTTCTAACGGAAGTGGGCGTTCAAAAATAAGTTTTGCACTTGACGTTCGCCGGTCATCGGTGTTTGACCGCTCGCTCCGGCTGTGCGTCAGCATTTCCTCCTGAAATAGACATAAACCACCTCTTACCCCATTCAGATGGAAAACAGGCACCAGCCTGACTGATTGCGAAGTGGACTACCGATTACATAGCCGTTTGCACGGGGGCACTGGGGTGAGATAAGACTAATATAAAATATTTGGTACGTACAACATAGAGGCAACTATAAATAGAGAGAGCAGAAATAAATAAAAAAGACCGGTAAAGTGCGAGTTAACTCGCCTACCGCGGATGACGTCAATTAAGTCTCATATATTCAGTATTGTATTCTCGTGGATATCATACGTAAGAAGAGATGGAACTTTTCCCCAAAAAATACTCTGTATACAAATCCACGCACGACGTAAGTAAACAAAGAAACTACAAAGGGTCATGACAGGTTTATGAAGAACGAGGGGGTTTCGTTGGAAAGCTCCAGATTGAAACATTCCGAGTTTTTTTAGAAGAGCTAAATTTTGAATGATGAACTAGCAGTACTATATCGATGGAATCCATGTATTTTGAAGTTAAATCTAACTTTTGCACGAACTGGCATATGGTCGGAATGAAATTTAATTTTATTAATGACACTTATATATTTTAATATTTGTTGATCTAAAGACAGTATGAAGTGGATTTCATTACTTCTGGAGCCATCGGGCATGACCCAGGTCCACCTACTGTTTGATTTCTTACTAAAGAACCTGTTTGCAATAATCAAACGCCGTCCAAATGCGAATTGAATCAATCTGGTACTTCGCTCATGACGGATACCTAAGCCAAATTTACCAATTACAGAGCTGTTGTCTGTTGTTTGCTTATTTACTTATACAAGTAGTACTTATAGCTTCATACCTAAAGGGCGGAGTGAGACTGGCCTGACTATACGCAGATGTCGGTGCGTATGATTGTATTGACGTCAAGGTGGTTTTGGGTGTTACGCACAGTTTGAGCAAAGCTGTACATTCCGAATATCCTTTATATGCAATGATGTTATCCTTCCGCTTCTTAGCTACCAAGAACCCCACGCCGTGGTGTCATCTAGTTTCTCCGAAGTGAAAAAATATAATGTCTTGTCGCTTTTCCGTACTTTCACCCATCCTCCTTACCTCGACAAGACCAACAATATCCTACTTAATACGCTTGAACGCTATCGCTCATCTTTTATGAGCGTTCTGACGTTATATGTTTAAACGTTCAGCGTGTCGGTGTCCTATATAATGCGAGCCTGACGGTACGATCTCACCCGGAATTGTTCATACCCCTGACCCCAGGGCTGGCATGGCGCCCGTCAACGCCGGTACAGCCACTGGTGTCGCCGGGCACTTGGGCCTTGGTTGGTCGTGTCTGTTCATGTTTGGGGGGGGGTTTGGACCAAAGCCCACTACCCTGGTCCAGTGTGGGTTAGTGGGTGTTGCGTCACAGCCAGTTTTGTTGTTTAGCAGGGTGTACCGATTGCAGGTAAGGACGGCTAGAGACCCGAAGATGATGGCGGGACCCCTTAAAAAAAATCAAAATCGTCCCTCAAAATAAGCCAAAATCATCGTTTTAACTTCTTCATCGTCTTGAAACTTTTTTCTCATAGTTCTTTTTTCAAATTTGTAAATAGACAATAATCACTGGGGGCTAGGGCCGGGCTGTATGGTGGGCGGACAAGCGATTCAAACCCGCACCGGTCCAGAGCAGCCAACACAACTTTGCTCTTGTGAACTGGTGCGTTGTCTTGCAAATGCAACACACCGCTTGGCAGTTTGCCCCGCCTTTTTTCTTAGAAGCCTTCCTTTAATTGCTCCAATAATCTTGCGTAGTATTCTTCGGTAATGTTGACACCCTTTTCTTTGTGGTCGATTAACTGGATTCCTTCGCAATCCCAAAAAGTCGTAGCCATAATCATTCCGACCGATTCCGACACCTTAAACTTCTGAAAGGGTGGTGTGTCCTTCTAATGCTACTGCATCGACTCCTGTTTCGACTAAATTCAAAGCAATGAACCCATATTTCATACCCAGTAAAAATCAGCCCCAAAATAAGGGTAGATTTTTCGCTACACAGCTCCAAAAAGAGCTTAGACTCTTCTATTCTTTGTTGCTTGTGAAGCGGCGTGAGCGTTATTGGCACCCATCTTGCAAGTCTTAACCCATTTGCAGTCTCAAATTGGTTCTATGCGATACTCCTACTATTACAGAAAGCTTTCATTTCTTCAGACGAGTATGTTCCAATATTAATTTTTCAACTTTTTCACTCGACATTCGGTGTGGTGACCTCTGCCGGCCGTCTTGGACGGGTGTCGTCTTCAATCGACTATCTGCCTTGTTTGAAAAGACCATGCCACATCTAAATCATGGTTTCACCAAGCCACTGAGCCCCTTTAAACGGATCCCATCCACTCATTATGGTTTGAGGAGGTTTTCATTGTAAAGAACTTTATAAAGGCAAGAAACTCTGCTCCATTGTTGCAGTTTTTTTCCGGATTGACTTGTTTGCAGGGTGATATCTCGTAAATTAATAATTTCAAAAGAATATTATGATGATACATTTTCAGATATGCCTCTCTCCAATTAACGACACACCAAACAAATGTAGCTACCTTTATCCCCTCCCCCCAATCCACGGACTTTTGGACCTCCCCTCGCACAAAAAATCTTAAAATGTACTAACAATGCTATAAAACTAATCCGCTGTTGTAGAATAGGCAACCAAAATTTCACGACGGACAAAAATACCTACACCTACTTAATTAAAGTGGCTACTTAAAACCACGATCAGCCTACACAGCCACATTAGTAGTTATTCTACTTAGAATCAAGAGGGTCATCATCATCCTCATTTCTACCATTTTCGGCCCACTTCTGGGCATAAGCCTTATTTTGATAATACCACTCGCTTCCATCCTGCGTTAATCAATAAAACCAGGTGCGGTCTTTCTGATATCAGCAACGCATCTCGCGAGATTGGTCAACAGGGAAAATTCACATAAAAGAGCCTATGAGGGGTAGAGTGAGGTTCAGTGGCCTTAGAGAAATAAAACATAGATCGATAGAATTTTGTTGAGGCTCTTGCAACGGTATTCAGTGAGATTAGACCGGTTTAACAACAAACATTAGCCAACCTGTTTTCTGTGTGACCGCGGCACGGCGCGGTTAATACACACCTAAAACATTATCTTGGCACCGAACACCTTTGCAGGAGATAAACTATTCGGATTCGTTGTAGGAGAAATTTTGACTATTTTCGTTTAAGCATTGTTGCGAGGTAGAAATTAGTGACGGGTGAACTAGAACAATGTAAGTAATTATCTATCTAATAAAAAAAACACTGTTTCTGGCTCTCGTACATGTAGTTAAACCCTTAAGGCGACTATAAGGGTCAAACCTCCCTCTCTCTCGCACTATTCAACATTTTTTGAAATTGAAATTGAACATGATATTCTTTCTGAAACTTTGTATTGTTATTTTATAGGCCGTGAAGGTTTGCTATTTTGCATAACTACATTCAGTGATTTTTATCTTCAAAAAGTGTTGAATTGTGCAAGTGAGAGGGAGGTTTGACCCTTATAATCGCCTTAACCACCCATAGATAGGTACTTGCTCATCATAAAATACTTGGTTATATATCTATATCGTTCTTGTTTTCATGGATGCTTATTTATTTAATTATTTATTGCACTTTACAAAAAATATATGTACAAATGGTGGACTTAATGCTAGAAAGCAATTTCTGCCAGTCAACCATGACAGGTAAAAAGTTGTGGTTAGCGTGCATAAACATATCAAAATGAACAATAAAAGAAAAATTAAGCATCTCAGCGTGTATTCTCATTTGGTAATTTGTATTCATAAAAGATCGTACTCTGATATACAAATGACTTTATTTTATGACCAAATGGGAGCCGACGCAAATGGATGTGACGTTTAAATGAATTGGGCAAGATTCCAACTGACCGAAAACATTAACATTATCAGTCAATATTTAAGCAAGTAGGTAGGGTCTCTAGGTATTTTCAGGTCTATATCGCGTTGAAGACGCTATTATTTACCCTGATTTATTGTTCGTGTGACCACATTTTTGGACTTGCTAGGAAAATTGAGTCTGTAAAGAAGTCAAACTTTTATAAAGAAATATACATAAACTAGCGGATGCCCCGCGACTTTATTCGCGAAAGAGGTTTTTTTTCTTATACCGCTGCCCCTTGTAAAGTTTCCCCCAGTTCAGAGATGTACCTATCTACCTATTAAATCATATGGGACCACCTGTGAAGTATATTCTTTCAAACATAAAACGGAATTTGGAAAATCGGTCCACGATTGACGGAGACATCGGTGAGCATACATAAAAAGATTCCGACGAATTGAGAGCCCCCTTTTTTTGAAATCGGTTAAAAAGACCTCAAAAAGCTCCTATTTATATTCGAAAAAAAAGAGGACTTTAAACATCCTGGTCTCATCCCCCCGTTTTGTGGACACTGAATTTTAAAAGTTGTTATTCGAACAAAAATTCTTATTGCAATCAGCTACATACAAAAATCTATAAGGATAGAAAAACGATTTCCCAAAGTTGGGAGCCAAGTTCACAAAGCTGAACAAATCGCACAACACCTTAATTTTTTTAATATTAAATATCCACAACCTATTACACCCCGTTTGGGGATAATATTTATAAAATATCTTATTAGAATCTTACGCAACTTACTAAATAATATTTATGCCAAGCTTCAAGCAATTCCCACTAAGCGTTCAAAAAATTTACCATAAAACATGTTACACTCATTGCACCATTTTTCAAAATGTTCCCTGCACCACCTTTATAAACACAACTGCATCCCGTTTAAAGGCATCCTTAACAATTTGCAGTGAAAAGAAAAATGTTAATAAGTTCCTAAACAAACTTTAACAAACCATAGCACCCTCTTTAAGGTGTAGTTTTAAATCGTCGCGTAGTAAAAGTTTTATATAGTTTCAATAGTAATTATGTACTAGGTACCTAGGTAGCTTTAACTTCTAGGAATATGATTTTCTTACAAATACTTATTTTTACCCCGTTTCACCACCTGGGGCGCCTTTTGGGAATTTTCAAAAATATTATAATTTTATTATTTAAAAAAAAAAGGTTTAAGAGTTGCTAACCATGCATCAAAATTTTTCCCCTAATCACTTTTACTCTCCATTTTACCCCCTAAAAAGATAGTTTTGATAAACTCGGTAAGTTTTGAGTATTCAGACGAAGCTTCAAGTAACTCGCATCACGCGATAAAATTTTCCCATACAAACTTTAACATCACCTTGCACCTCCCTCGAGGGGCAAAAATATTGATAATAATCTCTAAGTATTACATGCATGGAATATTACGTAAAGGAAGTTAGAGCATACGATTTTTAATACAAAAGTTATTAACCCTTTTAAACCCCTTAGCGTGAAATGTAGGGAATTTTACAAAATTTTACAATTTCCAAGACTTAGAAAAGAATGTCTTCTTACTTTTAAGAGATTCATACCATTCATTAAAATTGCCCCGTAAAAACTTCAACACACCAAATCACCCCCTTAAAGGGTTGTTTTGAAAAACCTGGTATTTAGACATTTATTATTTTATATTTAGAGGATTCTGGCGAAGATTCAAGCAAATCGCACCACGCAATAAGATTTTCCCATACAAACTTTAACCCCCAGTTGCACCCCCCTTGAAGGGTAATTTAAGCTTCTATTGAGGACAATCTTTATTATTTTTATGGGACAATGTTTACTCAAGTTTCAAGTTTCTATCTTTACGGAATACGATTTTTCATACAAACGTTTTTACCTCATTTCACCCCCTTCGGGGTGGAATTTCGAAAAGAATTTCCGTTCTCGGGGTTCGGTTACAAACTAAAACAAACATACCCTCCAAATTTTAAGTTTCGTGGTCCAGCGGTTCAGGCTTTGCGTTGCATGTCATTGAGTACGTCATTTACTATTTTTTTTATAATATATTATGATTATGATAAGATGAGAATATTCTCACGCATAATCATACCTACTCGCTAGCTTATATATTGTTAATTTATGATTTAGTTAGACAGTTATGTGATTCAACCTTTATGCAGATAATGTATATAGGTATCACAACCAAATTACCAATGGCCAAAATATACATACCCTGTGCACAGGGTACAAACTAAGAAATACCTAAATTTGAAGTGCAAAACCTAAACCTAAACTAACCCAGCTTAGGAAGACCTAAGCTACTCGAAAGTAGTCGCAAGCAATTACTACATTATCTACCTTCCAAGCCTCCGACTAGCTATTCACTCATTTTCATTGGATAATTGCAACTTGTTATATTTGGTCCGGTATTTTACATCTGGCCTTTTTAACAAATTTTACAAAATATTTTTGCCATTATCTATGATTTACCTACTTACCTAGGTACCTAGTTTTGATGTGCAGGATTATTATTTTAAACTAATGAATTTGTCACAATCCTACTAGGGTAATTAATAGTCACTCTCACTTCATACTGTTTTGGGCTACCTATTAATCACACATAGTTTTAGGTTCACTCAATCATTCATCATATTTGTTCGTTATCACAAAGGCCACGCGTTGGGTGCCAATTAAATGGGTGGGTACAATATTGTATCTTATGCTCTGGTACAACTCTTGGAAGAAAATGAAAGTACATGTAAAACTAAAATATTTTATCTACAGAGGTAATGGTAATCTTGGCTATAAGCTACAATGTGGTATCGCCAGCGACGGAAACTGTAAATTATAATATCTGTAGAACGGTTCTATCTAAATCATAGGAAGCATGCGTATACTAGATCGGATATTGCTCTCTGCGTAGGCGCACCGCTGCTATTCACCTTCTAGATTGTTCGATAGATTATGAATCCGAAAGTTGTGGTTATGCGGTATTCACACTTTCAAACTTTACTTTAATACCAATTTTGATTAATTTTGGAGATAGATGGTACTTTGGGGAAGGGGGCCGTTCAAGTTTTACGTCAGCAGTTTTATTACAATTTTTTACTCTTCCCCTTGTCAGCAAAAGTAAGCAAAGCTCTTACCAATGCTTACGTCAACATTGGTACCTATGCATATATGCATTTTGCTTTTAATGTATTCTGGTTTGCGGGTCTGGTCTTGGTTGCCGATGTGTAAAAATAAATAACCACTGCTGGCGTAATCACCGTCTATTATCAAAAATAAGCAAAGCAAAGACACCGCGCCCCCTATAGTGCTTACGTAATACTAATACTTGAATGGTCCCTAAGGACATAGGCTTCTTTTTGACGCGAAAATAAAACCTGTATTGGTGAAATATTAAATTAAAGTTCATATGAGGAATTTCTCAAGTTAGGGATATTTCTTTATTTTTACCAAAGGTAGTACGATGAATTTTTATACAAGTATAATTAAAATACCAAAGTATATATAAAATACAATATAGTTTAAATGTTTCACAACTGTTACTTTTATGATATGTACTTTTTTTCGTCATATTTAGAGTTCCGCGTAAAATAACTATGTTCGGGAAAAAAATTACGGCACAAAGTTGCGGGCGAGTCATCTTGTAAGTAATCAGGTATAATTCAGGTATACATTCTGCAACCATAAAATTTAACCCCTTCATTCTTATCCAAAAGTCATTTTATAACGCTGGATAAAGTAAGCTTGTCCCTATCTTAAACATGTAAATAAAAAGAGATGACATGATATTCTAACGCCATTTTAGCTATGTGAGTGTTATGAATAGGACGGTACGTCTGTAATTCAGAAAGGTGGAATTGAAGAGCAACTTCATATAGTTAAAGAAAATTAATTAAATCAGGGGAAATAATTCGTTATAACTGTACCAATTTACAAAACTACTCGAATTGTTTCCCCTGATTGCCCTTAACAGACTTAATTTGATCGGGCTAATACCGCGTAGCGCAGGGTCGCAGCAGGCTCAACTCGAAATCTGTCACTGTTATTCCTAGCTGAATTTGAATTGAGATGTTTCTTTACTCTTTCATTCGTTTTTATTGTTATTTTCTGCTCTTCAAAAATTCGGCCTTTGTCCTACGATGATCGATGATCTATGGTGGGTGTGGTCGAATCGCCCACAACAAGTGACAATAACATGTTTTTATGCCGCGTGTAGATTAGCGAAATACCGCGTGGCGATTCTGTAAACATTGCAAAAATCCTCACAGACAGCGCGAGCGGGCGCGCAGATAAACATTAAAATAGACTTGGCGAAGCGCCCCGTTTGCGTGCTCTAATAGTCTAAAACAATACTGGAAACTGGGTCGTATCTGTTTACTGTGTCAAAAATGCGAATCCCCTGGTTGTCAACTATCCACGTGGTTAACGGGTAAAGTATTTCGTTGAACATGTGATCCGGCTCGAAGTTCAAAATGCGTTAGGTTAGTAAGCTCAATAAACTCATATAATTAATCATTTCGTTATTCACATAACAATGGCGTTAAGTTTAGAAACAGGTGAAGATCACTAACTACCAGTTGTAAGTTGCAGAATGCTTTTGTCGGTAAGTAATCCTTGAAGCAAGTTGAAAATATCGTACATATCATGCGTATTGACATTAAAATCACGCAGGTACTGAATGATATTTTTACCCCTGCCGTCTTATTAAGATATTCTGATAAGTGGCTCATCATACTTCAATGAAGACGATCGTCCAAACTTTAGCAGGATAATACGAAGCACCTAAATATATGTTTATCATGCAAGAAAATTAAATCAAACCAATGGTATTCGCCGGGTAAAAAGGTAACCTAACCTATCTTAAAATATTATCCGGAATTCTCTTATCGATTTATTTTCAGCAGGAAGTGTCCTCGACTTTTTCCGTGTTGGATCGAGAAAGTAATAAGTGTTGCTTACGTAGCAAATAAATGAGAAACATTAATGGAAATAGCCGTTTACGAGTAATTCCGAGTGATCGAGCAATGAACATGCAACGACCTTTGCTATTTCCCCGTTATTTTTTAATGTTAAAATACTAACCACGCATAGAGTACGCTACGCATACAATACAAACTAGGTTTTAGTATTCCACGTCAGGTATCAATAAAAAGTCTACAATTGGGGGTGAAGTTTAGGAGGGTTTAGACCAGACATATTGCATAGTATACCTACTGAGACCTGAATCATAATTTTTCTGGTAATCTTTAGCATGAGTCCTCACGTCACGATACAGGCTCGGCCAAGTGTGATGTCCGACGATAACGCCTTTTATAGAAGTTTTGAAAGCCTTTAGCATGTACATTATCTTAGAACAAAGTCATAGCTGTTCAGGATGCATTGTTTGTTTAATAAACTGATTTACCATACTGTTATTTATTACTGGTTGTATCCTAGCATCATAATCACCTAGAATATTTCACTGGCGCTATTCTTATTTTGTAGATGTTCTTGCTGCGAATAAATTATTTTATCTGGCTTTAGCTTAGCTTTACGGGCAACAAGCTACAAACACAAAACGCGGCCACTGGCATATTTCCTGTAGTTTCCATACATTTTATATGGACTCACGCCTCACACGGTTGACGCCGGAAACCGCCCGCGCCGCACGCTACAAATCGTCTTGTGGCCCGCACCGGCCACTAAACCACAGAATACCAACAGAAGTTGTTTGTGTAGATCTTTTTCGCCCGTAGGCAACAAAGTATTGTTTGTCCTCGCCTGTAGCATCATAAAGTATTTAGTTTGACTGATTTGAATATAGCAGTCCACTGGACTGGACTGCTATAGGCTGATGATGATGATGATGATGAATTTGAATATAGATTGATATTGATGTCGATTCTGTTGTGCATTTTTATTAAAATAAACTTAAGGCTGCTGGTAGAAGCTGGATGCGTCGAGCTCAGGACAGGGCGCAATGGCGCTCATTAGGGGAGGCCTATGTCCAGCAGTGGACTGCTATAGGCTGATGATGATGATGATGATGATGATGATGAAACTTAATTTGACATTCCTAAAACTGATACTATCCCTTTCTTTTAGGTGTAAATGACAAGGATAGCTATAACTTTAAAGCTGTCTAATTTAGTTATGTTTAGAAAAGTGGAACAGAATCGACACTATTGTGATACTTGTTTTTCTCTTTTCAGTTCATAAATTTTTAGCAGACGGGTTTTTTGTTTTTATAAAAATATTTTTTTAAATTTCTAAGGCATATACAGTCAAAAAGAAACGCACTGAGCTTGAGGTGCGGCTTGCGCCGCCTCTCGTAGCCCCGCCCTGGGCCATGGCTAGGGCTTGCAAATATTCGAAAATATTCATATTCGAATATTCGAATTTTTTTCGGGTACTATTCGAATTATTCGAATATTATTCGAATAATAGAAAAACACTATGATTTTATTAAAATTACATCTTATTTTGTTATTTTGAGTGTTATTTTCATGAAGAAGTTTAAAATATCAACTTATTTTATTCTTAAACGCGTTTTTTCCAAGAATTAATTTAAAAAAAATTACAAAAAGGTATGTCACCGTAACGAGACATTGATGATTTAAACGCACAATCAACCACAAATTAAAATTTTCTTCTTCGTATGAGCTAGTGGCCAACTCTAGTGTCGGAGATTTTAGGCCGCCCAAAGGCTTAACGACTGAAAAGCCGGGACCAACATCTTAAAGTGCCTTCCGAAGCACGGAAGTGGTCAAATCTAAATGTCACTAAACAGACATCCATCCAAGTAATGACCACGCGGAGAGTTGCTTAACCAAAGTGATCTCTTAAGTACACCGAAGTAAAGCACGCCAAGGACGGACGGACGGACAAAGCAGCACCAAAGGGTTCGTTTGACCAGCTCGGTAATGTCACTCTAAAAACAGTCTTATAAATCTGGGTTAGTTGGTATTTTAACAAAATCAAGAAAATAAACATTCACGTTAACGACAGAGACGAATGGACAGTACAGTCTCGTCAACTACGCGAATGCACTACGTGAAACTTCCGAGTGTATCCGAACCATGTTCCGAACCCGATAAAATTTATTGGGTTTGGATCGGATCGTTCGACATGTTTACCCGAACGACGACGTAAACTTGTATAGTCTTGTATGGATATATCGCGCGAACTCTTAAGTGGCATTTCATGCACATCTGAGTTCCGATTTCGGTGTTTTTAATTTAAATCGAATATTCGAATATTGAAATATCAGTATTCGAATATTCGAACAAAAATAATATTCGAATTATTCGAATATCCGAATATTCGAATGCAAGCCCTAGCCATGGCCCTCTTGGCCCTAGCTAAGGTAACTACGCCCTTGGTTCTACGGAGTTTTAGGCTGGTGATTGTTAATACTTACCTTAATGTGATAGCTAGTTTTTCCACAGGGGCGATGCTTTTAAACATGTTGGTATCGTGGTGCATTAATCCATCATTGAATAAAGCAATTAATTCCCAAAACGTACCTATATACTTAAACAATGATTGAAAAACTCATTTAGATGGTTTAAAAGATTATCGAAATGCTCGTTACATTTTTGTACGTTTGTTAAAATTGGATGTATCCAGTAACTACGGTTTTCGTCTTCTACGATTACGTTAAACCTTCTTCGTCAGAGACCATTATGATACTGCGCGCATGGATTAAAAAAAGTAGCCGCCAATAAAAGCAAGTGTCGACTACTCGCCACGAGTGGCTTTCGTGGCTTCTAGCTTCTCGTCGTAGAGGCGCGGCGTTTGTGGCAGTCGCGTGTGGCCCCAGTTTTGTGCCGACACTTATATTTACCTAAAGGATAAAATAGTCATACACACTATTCACCGTGAATAATGTTGTGTTACTGCGGTGAGTAAAGTTGCAAGAGCTCGATAAGGAGGCGCTATGGTGACAATTGGGGGACCTGATTTGTCAACTGACTGTCAATGCAGAAACTGTTTTTTTTAAAACCCCTTTAAACTGCAGCGATTCAAAAAGGACGTTTTAAAATGTTTAAAAGCATAGCAACGCGCATGTAATACCACTTGATGTGACAGGCGTTCATAGGCTACGGGAACGGGTTACCATTAGGGCTTGCATTCGAATATTCGAATATTCGAATAATTCGAATATTATTTTTGTTCGAATATTCGAATACTGATATTTCAATATTCGAATATTCGATTTAAATTAAAAACACCGAAATCGGAACTCAGATGTGCATGAAATGCCACTTAAGAGTTCGCGCGATATATCCATACAAGACTATACAAGTTTACGTCGTCGTTCGGGTAAACATGTCGAACGATCCGATCCAAACCCAATAAATTTTATCGGGTTCGGAACACGGTTCGGATACACTCGGAAGTTTCAAGTAGTGCATTTGCGTAGTTGACGAGACTGTACTGTCCATTCGTCTCTGTCGTTAACGTGAATGTTTATTTTCTTGATTTTGTTAAAATACCAACTAACCCAGATTATAAGACTGTTTTTAGAGTGACATTACTGAGCTGGTCAAACGAACCCTTTGGTGCTGCTTTGTCCGTCCGTCCGTCCTTGGCGTGCTTTACTTCGGTGTACTTAAGAGATCACTTTGGTTAAGCAACTCTCCGCGTGGTCATTACTTGGATGGATGTCTGTTTAGTGACATTTAGATTTGACCACTTCCGTGCTTCGGAAGGCACTTTAAGATGTTGGTCCCGGCTTTTCAGTCGTTAAGCCTTTGGGCGGCCTAAAATCTCCGACACTAGAGTTGGCCACTAGCTCATACGAAGAAGAAAATTTTAATTTGTGGTTGATTGTGCGTTTAAATCATCAATGTCTCGTTACGGTGACATACCTTTTTGTAATTTTTTTTAAATTAATTCTTGGAAAAAACGCGTTTAAGAATAAAATAAGTTGATATTTTAAACTTCTTCATGAAAATAACACTCAAAATAACAAAATAAGATGTAATTTTAATAAAATCATAGTGTTTTTCTATTATTCGAATAATATTCAAATAATTCGAATAGTACCCGAAAAAAATTCGAATATTCGAATATGAATATTTTCGAATATTTGCAAGCCCTAGTTACCATCAGGAAGACCGTATGCCTGTTTGCTAACTTAGTAGTATAAAAAAAAGGAAAAGCAAGGAGGATACACCACGCATGGCAAGGCAAATGATATGTCATGGATACTCCAATAATTGACCACATACTCTAATTAGCTGTCAATCAGGTCTCCTCTACCTGCGTCAGAGACGGTCTGATGATGTTATTAAGTTATGTAGCTCGTACCACTTTATTAATCTAAAACGTAAGTACATACCTAAAAAGGATGTCGTAGATAACACTGGGTAGGTCTTGGTAGGCAGAGCTAAATAAAGTGGATGCAAATTGTTTCTTCACCTGTTTAGGGTTCTAAAATGAAGAAGAAAACCATTTTTTGTTCTATATGCCAAAAAAATCTACAAAAAATTACGAGAACAACTGTGTTTTTATTATTTTTTTATCTCTAAAACTGACCGAGATATCAAAGTGCAAAGTTAACATTTTCGGTCTAAGCCGCGGACCGAGCGCGATATCGTTGATGACGTCACGGATCATGCCTCCGCGCGAGTGACTCGGGGATTCGAAGCATTTACCCCAATGTGCTCGTCGCGCGCGGAACTACTTTGTTTATTTTAAATAAGACACAATAAAAACAACTTGAGTCCATCTAATAAATACTGTGTCGTGCCTCAGTGTAAAAATACGGCCACAAAAAAACGTTTTTTTTTACGTTCCTAAGGATCCAAAAATCAGAATAAAATTGATAAATGCGATGTGAAGAGCCCCCGTTAGCCCCCGTTAGGGCCAAAAACGACATTATATTGTTTTGAGGATCATGTCGATGTAATTATTCAAATACCATCTGAAATACTAACTAAGTAGTAGGTACTTAACCTTGCAATGTGAAACACTAACAAGGACCTAGTAGGTAGACTAGGTGGGTACTTTGTTAATGCTAGTAAAATGCTTTTTAGGGTTCCGTACCCAAAGGGTAAAAAAGGAAACCCTATTAGGTATTAAGACTTCGCTGTCCGTCTGTATGTCCGTCTATCTGGCACCAGGCTGTATCTCAAGAACCGCGATAGTTAGACAGTTGAAATTTTCACCGGTGATGTATTTCTGTTGCCACTTTTGTTGCCGTCGTTTTGCTCGATGGTAATAACGGCAACAGGTAGACCCTTGAAATATTCACAGAATATTTTGTTTTTATATTTAGGTACTTAAAAAATTTATTATTAAATTAAATTAAAATTAATTAGGGGGGGCTCCCCGATACATGTAGTAGGTATGTCGTATGTAGGGTACGCGACTCGCAGTTTATTGAACCATTCCAAGGTTAATGATCTCTTTATTTTTTTAAAACATTCTGCCACCATCAGACCGTGAACTATGGGAAGGGTATGGGTGTTACATTGGTCTTTTTGAAATCCTTCTTCCATTTTAGTATAATTTATAATAATAACCAATAATTAACACAATATACTCAATCAATCAGCATTATTTTAAATTAATAAAAATAACCAGAGCGCACGAGAGCAAACAACTTAGCAGCGAAATGTACTACGGACGCCCGCCGCGCCGAGCGATGACGTCACGCGCTACTCGCGATCACTGACGAGATTTAAAAAACCCACGTAAACTTCCGACGCTTATAACTTCGGTAATATTGCACCGATCGATGTGAAATAAAAACTAGAATAATGTGTACGGTCTAGACTTTGATTCTAACGAAAGATTCTCTCTGTACGTAAAAATGTGATATTGTAACCTTGTTATCTTCTCCATTATACTTTCAGGTTTTTATTTGTATATAGTACTATGTACAATTAATATGAGGCCTCTGAAACTTTTATTGCTGCGGTGCACTGACACGCGGCTAACACTAGCTAAAATTCAAATAAAGTTAAGGATTATTTACGCAATCTGGGCTAATTAATTTTTACGATTTATGAAATTAATTCCGCATTATAAAACTGTCGACGAGACGTCTGTAATAATATTTTCGGCAGTAACCTCGTGTATTTGCGACTTCGCTAAAATGTTTGCAATATTGATCTGCCCTTGACGCAGTGGGCCAGTGATAAGTACGATTCTTCAAATAGCCACAGCTACCTTACATAATGTATTATAGGATTTTTCCGCGTTCTTGCGATAAAAATTACCTACTATCTTTAAACTTTCAATAAAAACGTTTTCTTTTCTGCGATGATCGTACAAAATACTAATGTCCATCTGTTTATAATTTTTATAAATATTCCTATCACCCCGTAGAGACAGGATTTCTCAATGGAAAAACAGAGAAACAATCTAGACACATTTTGTCTGATGGTTAGGTAGGTAACATTTCGAGCGCTGAACACCATTCACTTCACTTGCTAATCCTACTTTAAGCAAAAATTATGTAAAATGAGAGTTTGTGACGAATTTAAAATAACTTTATTTACCAACATCTTTTTTTAATGCATGTGACGAATTTACTTTCAATGCATGGAGTTTCAAAAATGTGACGAACTTACTTAGTGGCAAATGTAAAATAAGTCAATAACCCATTGATAAGACACATTACTAATAAATCTTTAAGTTGAAACTTATGGGAAGAAATTCAATAGTAATGTTGTTAATTATTTTGAGTTGGATAGGAGTGCCGATGCCGTACACGTACTAGACAAAACTCTCCATCGTCTACATACCTACTCAGCTACTACGTCTACCAAAAATATGTCCATAATGTTTGGACACGCACAAATAACATACATAACATAACACTCAAATTGCGCAGTTGCCTATTTGCCATTTTAATTTCACGAATAATAATTATTCAAGAGCACGAGGCATGCCGGAAATTGTTAATAATGACTGCGCCGCCAAATTCACAACAAGTTTTGCAGGCTAATCCTATTTATTCAGGACTGGTTATATGATTTGCAAAACTTGTTTATATTTTTAGTTAACAATTTACACTAGGAGACTCAAAATAATAGTTTCTTTTTGAGTAAGTAAGAGTCAGATAGTTAACATTCTACACTATAAGTTTATTCTTCTTCTAAATTTTATCCGCGATCAGTTTGTCCAACTATGAGCACATTGTTGGGAGGTTTTGTGTCGGGCTGTGTACACTCCTGTTCTTCTGTTCAGTAGGAGCAGTGTTTTTCATCTCTTCTGCTACGGTGTGGACTTAAAGTTTATCATGCAGATCTGTATTTCTGATGAACCAAGGAGCGTTTGAGATATTTTCGGATATTTTCGTTTGAGATATTTCGGAGGCCATTTTGTAAGCGCTGTATTATGTTTAAGTTAGAGGTGCAAGCCGATCCCCAGAGTTGAATGCCATGAATTGAAGTCCAGACAGGTTTCAGTACAGTTTTATAGATCAGTAATTTATTATCATCTGACAGTTTAGACTTTTTTCCGAGCAGCCCAGCCAGCCTCTGTTTGAGTCTGAGCTGGTCCCTTTTGGTTTGAATATATTTCTTCCGTGTTAGATGGCGATCGAGGTGCACTTGTGGAACGCCTGCAGATATATTGTAGAAGCTAGCTTTGAAAGATATTTGTGGTATGATTATTAGGTTGTAGTATGCATGTGGAAGAAATGATTTTATTTTGCATAGGAGACCCTCATGCCAGACTTTATCAAAAGCTTGCTGGATGTCTAGGAAGGCAGAGGAGCAATATACTTTATTGTCTAGAGTACTTCGAATTGTGCTATACACCCTGTGGATCTGCTCTATTGTTCCATGTGCCGACGGCTCTAAACAGAGCTAACATAGAACTAAAAAGCATGACAAAAAAGGTAGAGGAAGATGAAATGCCAAATCATTTGTAATCACTTACTGCCACCAAAGCAACAAACTATTCTTTAAGGAAAGCAATAAAAAATAATCCCAGTAAACCACAGAAAGTTAATCCACCTATAAAACTACCTAGTGATAAATGGGGCGGATTAAATCAAGAAAGAGTTGATGCTTTCGCATTACATCTGAAAACAGTGTTCACGCCAAAGGATTTAGATCCCAGTGCTACCCACCCCTAGGGACGGTTTTCAAAAATAAAAAATGCGTGTTTAATTATTTACTTTGTAGTTTATTTATGTACCAAATTTTGAGTGAATCGAACCTATGAATAATAATTTTCCATACAAACACGCACAATGGACCAACTGGAATCCAATTGCGGAAAAGGGAGTTCATTTACATTTACATTTTTCCATACAAACTTTACCATCATTTTTTAACCCCCTCAGAGGTTCATTTATCAAAATTAGGTTAGCCCTATATATGTATAGAATAAAAAACACCAACATATTACAACAACACGCGTTGGTCACCAATTCAAAAACCGCTTAAGTATGATGATTATTTATAAACTTACCTAACTTAAATGATTAGTTTTCCATGCAAACTTTCATCCTCTATCTCACTCTACCTCTTAAAGTTTTATATTCACTACAAAAAGTCAGACTGTCAAAAAGACAGCTGTCATCGAAAATTAAGTTCATATCAAAGAAATAGGACTAAAGCATAGAAGAAGTCTAAATTAATTTATGCTCTGAACATTAACTCATACGGCTGATCTCTACTTTCTTATGTCCATATATATTAGCTAGAAAGAGATGCATACTTTATCTCGATGCGATTTCTGCGACTTCGTACCAGGGGGTTTACTACAATTCACCGAAGTACGAAGTTTCGTGTTTCGTTTCATGCGATTGGTCGTATTTCGTACTGTAAATTCCAATATTGCGGTCGTATGTTTTGTGAAATAGAGTAGGATGCGCAACATTCGGACTGTTAAAATACAAACTTCGTGCCGAAATTTCGGTTTTCGTTTGATTATGGGTATCGATCGCAAGAAACGAAACACGTAATTTCGTGCTTCGGTGAATTGTAGTAGACCCCCAGGGCATTTAACCCCAGGGCATTTGTATGAACCTGCATAGAAATTTGTTCGAGCGCCCTGGTACGATAAACTTTTTGAAGTAGCATTGATGATATGTATGCATCCCTTTCTACCTGCTGATATTGGACATAAGAAAGTAGATATCAGCCGTATTGAATTTTAAGACTTTATCTAGTTGTCTTCCTATATCTGTGGTTCATATCAATAGCAATCATTTAAGCTAGTAAAAGCAAGTCTAGGATGAGTAGTTCACAAAGTACTTTGTAACATGATTAGTTCTAGAAATATGGTCGATTTCAGTTTGACAGCTGTAATCGAAAATGTATTAAAATTATATTTTAGCGCAAAATAAACAATTAGAAGTCTGTATTTCCGCCGTTAATGCGTATAAGAAGAATCACCGCGATTAATTTTCATCTTATGACTGAAATTCTCTTCTCCTATAACTCGTACCTACAACCCGTGTTACAATTATGAAAAGGGAACAATAAGGAATGGGTTTTTGGCATAATACCAAAACGCAATAATATTGATAGATCCCTCATGATCAGGTAACCTAATCAGCACGGTTTTGAAGGAGTCTTCAAACAGGTTATCAAATAATAGTGTTAGTCATAAGGAGAGGGTTTTTAATTAAGCTCTTGGAAAAACCCTGCTGAAAACCCCTTCAACGGGTTACCCATCTTCGGAACCCAAGCCGACCTCACCTGCACGTGGTGCATCCTGCTAAACAACGAACGGGGCTCTGGAGGCCGGCTGATTGCGGCATAGCACAGCCTACATCGGCACATCTAAATCCCCTGGCCACCGACGGGCAGTAGCGTCGGTAGTGCGAGAAACTGTGCCCTGCGATCCCCAACCAGCATGCCCAGCGTGGGGATTATGGGTATATCCCCCTATATTAGGGGAGGCCTATGTTCAGCAGTGGACTGATATAGGCTGGTGTTGTGTGGGTTACCAAATCGGGCCCTGGCGTGAATAAACAAAAACATGATTTTTTGGAATATATGGGTGAGGAAGAGGGAAAAACAAACCGTACTTTTCTGTGCCATCAACCATACTTATGAATTAGTCAAAACGTCTTGTCATCAAAACGTCTTGTCATCAAACTATTACGCCTAATTTAGCGATAAGAACCGGTTACCTATCGAAAGATAAAAGTGCTTAGTTGGAGATAGGATATTGGATAATAAATTACATAAAGGGTACTTAGGTTCTTTAGATAACGTGCAAATATGGCTATGTAGATAGGGTAAGGTACCTAGTAGGTTAAAAATAGTTTTGAAAAATAGGGAAGTTCCGGTAATTAACGTAACAAACAATTATAACTTTACATAGGTAGGGTAGGATTATTAGTATGATAAATAGTAATATTTACAATTTACTAACCTCTCGGCGTAACAACTTTAGATACCTACACGTAATTATACTTCGTACTCTTACTAAAGACTTGAAAATGAAGACTGCTGATGTAGTGTAGTCTTTATCCTAAAATACCTGCTTGAGTTCAACTTGGCACTTTCGTAAGTTCTACTGCGTAATAAAAACAATAAACATGGGCAAGATAGTACAAAAAATAAGTTTATCGACCCTGGTTAGGGCAAGAGTGAACGTACCCTGGACGATAAAAAAGTAAGTTTTATTTATGATACAAAATAAAATCCCCCATCAAAGATTTTCCAAGGATCTGGTAAAAATGTATGAGGCTACAAAGAATTTAAAATTGAAATGATCCATAAATTTATCTTCATAGTGGACTCCGGTCTGAAATTGCGTTGTTTGAATTTACTTATAATACCTACCTTTCATTGACATATTTCCGAAATAGGTACTTTTTAAAGGTATTTTTAAGCATGTAGGGTAAACGTTCATTATTCAGGTGGGAATAAAACGCGCAGCTTTCGCTCTTTCCTCGTGAACCGGTAATTTTTTGGGGATAGATTTAAAGAAATCCTTGTCTCCAAAGTGTGACGAGTACTAGAAATAAATAAACAGTTCTCAAAAAACTTCAGACAATTAATACAATTTTGCAACGTGGACAAGTGTAATATTACTTGGATCAAAGAACTGTGGTTTGAGGAAAAGACATTGCTAAATCCGTCACGCGTTACTAAAATAGTTTGCTTTGAAACCATAGATTTACATGAGTCAATTACATTTTTATCTTTTTTAAACCAAGTGATTTAGACCTACGAATAAAATTAACGTTAAGTGTATTACAGGAGGTACGAGTATCAGAAAGTGACAATGATATAGTGATAGCTAGGTTTATCTTAATTTTAAACATACGTACCTAAATACGATTTATGTTTGTATATCAAAACCGCCGAGAATTCGCGATAATAACGAAAAATACTGAAACAGAGTAGGTCAATGTCAAAATATAGCACTATCGATTTTCGGCCGCGAATATAAACACTGAATTCACTTGTGCTACTTTAACCCTGATTATGATGTCAGTACCTACCTACCTACCAACCGTAGGTACTATGGTAAGAGATCATGGAAGATATCTAGGCGATTTGAAGAGCGCAATTAATTCGTTGTATGACTTACAACTTATATCCTGGTCCTAGGTACTAACTTAAAACATACGCATATTACGGGGTATATAGGTTTTACCGTTTTTACCCCATAATATATCCCGTAAATGGATGATCCCTTGATGCTATTTCAACAGTGACCCCAAACATGTTGCTTTAATCCAATTCTAGCTTTCAAATCAGAATCTCAGTAGTACAGTCAGTAGTGCATCGCGCGATCAATTTAAATATGTACTTACTGGTTTGCTTACTTGCATGAAGAAAATCATTTGAATCGGGGCCAAGGCTCGGAACCTGATAAACGCCCCGGCGTGAAAAGCGAATCGGTATCATTTTAATCAAATCGAGGTTTTTTATTGCGCTTGCGCCGCCCACCGCATGCTGAAGTGAAGATACGACTCTAATTTACCTGAAAAAGAAATGTTGTTATTTTATAACCTCATTGCAATAAACAGAAAGCGGTTTTCACAGTAAATGCAACAAGCACTGTTTAGCGGTTTCAATGTGTAATCTATATTATAAATAAACCGGTCAAGCGCGAGTCGGACTCGCGCACCGAGTGTTCCGTATAAACTTGTACAGTAAATAGTTCGCCCATCACGGAAATGATAATAATTTGTTTAAACATATTGAGATAAAGTATCAAGCTGAATCTCGCGTTGAGTCTCAAGTTGGGTCTCGGGTTGAGTCTCCAGTTGAGTCTCGAGTTGAGTCTCGAGTCGAGTCTCAAGTTGGGTCTCCAGTTGATTCTTTAGTTGAGTCGAGTTGGGTCTCGAGTTTAGTCTCGAATTGGGTTTCGAGTTGGGTTTCGATTTGAGTCTCGAGTTAAGTGTCTAGTAGTGTCTCAAGTTCAGTCAGGAGTTGAGTCTCTTGTAGTGCCTCGAGTTGAGTCACGAGTTGAGTATCGAGTTGACACACATATCATAATGTAGACCCAAACTAAGCAGAGCTTGTATTATTGGATCCATATAACTGATATGCTTTTTTTCGGCAATACATACTTATTTATACGTGGAAAAATACCCAGACCCGAGATAATATCTTCAGACAATGCGAGCATCTGTCCCTCGGTGAGAATCGAACCCGCAACCTTTTACGTCTCAGGCAGACCTTCACCCACTGCTCCACAGAGGTCGTCACTTGTAGATTTAAAATAGAAATTGTTAATCAAATAATCAAATTAACGATTAATGATGATGATTAATTAAACGTAATAAAAAAAATGATTATGATTTTAATCATAGTCAGATTAACTTTTTGCCAACACTGCCACGGGTTGACGGGTATCGCCTCCAAATAGATGCTATAGTAGTAGGGGAGCCCACGAGGCTAAATGGGGATTTACTCGAGCGTCGTAGAGACCTATTGGGATGCAAAGCTTAGATGATAAGAAGAAAAAAATGTTATATGGTATATACCTTTACATCGGTGGGGGAAGCGGCTATAGATTTTTAAATATGTAAAAAAAAACTGTTGCATGGACATCCTCGAGCGCATCAGATATTGATAGCATCAATGCCCTACGTATTTTTAATAATGTACGTATGTTAATCTGATCGTTTGCATGATGCGGGTGGTTGTATTTAAGGGTTGAAAATGAAAAAAAAAAAAAATTAATCGAGCGCGTCAGATTTTCTAAGGGAGTGTTAAGTACACCAAAAAAAAGCTCTCATTCACTAATCTGACGATTTCGATGGGACGCAAACTCGCGGCCATTTTCATAACGTGCAAAAAAAAATCGCCATTTTGAAATACTCAAGCGCGTCAGATTAAGATATATATGGTTCATCTTTATGTTCTAAACGAACTGTCTCATAATCTGACGATTATCTAGAGGGATTCGCCTGATCTGACAAAAAAAATTAGAAAAACGGTTCACTTTAAAGGCCATCCTTGCAACTTCCCGCTAATTCCATTCCTGGGCGCTTGAAATTGTACTTATGACATTTTTGAGCTCAAAATATAATTTTGTGATATTTTGAGCTCGCTGAGCTTCTGATTTCAAGCAGATTTCATGGAGGTATGATACTATAAATAGTTTTATAGTAAAATATAAAGTAATTATTAATTATATATTACAAGGGGGGCCCGGACCACCCACGATGGCCGACGGGGGGGCGGGGCCCCGCAGATTTCCCATTTTCTTTTCGACGCAGATGAAGGGTTATAATAGCAAAAAAAGCCAAAACGTTGGAAACACGTTGTAAACAGTATGCCACGAACGAGTCTTTATGATCAGCTGTGTGTGATGGCATCATGGCAACAGAAACCAGAGTGGGGACGGAGTGAGAGAGTAATAGATAGAGAAAGAGAGAGAGGAATAGAAACGCGGAGAAGGAAATGTAGGCATCACGCAGCTGCACGCATTTAACTTTATCGACGAATTTTTGTTATTTCGGTTTGCGGAAATCGTCAGATTATATATTTTTCATTATTCTTGAATTATTTCCTTCAAAATAAAAAAAAAATTAGCTACGCTCGAGAATGTCGAGATGACGTTTTTTTTTTTACAACTTTGTTGCCCTCCCCTTTTTTTACGTCACTCTCAAATTGTCAGATTAGTGGAATATACACTTTTTAGGATGTAATTAAGTCACCCTACCTTAATCTGACGCGCTCGAGAATTTCTGATGGTCAATTTTTTTTTACTAATCTGATCCTGTATCCTTCACGGGCGGCCTTATATATGGGCCTCATGTTTTGTGGAGGTACTTAACCGGGTACAAGGTATCCCCCTGTATATTAATCTGCCGCGCTTTAGTAAATCCCGAAATCCCCGCTTGGGCTCCCCTACTATAGGGACCACTTTTCTTCTTATTTGTTTCGTATTAAAAACAACAATATCTTACGTGTCGTTTGTTTAACTTTAGGAACCATTATATTTTTGTACGTGTCATGTTACCTGAAATAAACGTTATACTATTATTAATTTATTATTAACCTTTGGTCTGTGTAAACAGTGCAAAAGAGACGTCACACAGACGGGGGTGGTCTGTGTGACGTTTTTGAGAGTTTCCGCCATTGGCCGCATTTTTACGACGTGCAACTTTACATGACGATTTACTCGTGAAAACTTAGCGTAAGACGATGTTGATTGGGATTTTATTTAGAAAATATTTTCTTAATATTTCAATAATATTTTCTTTGCATTTCGAAAGAAATAACTTTAATTTATGTAGTCAAACCTATTTTTACAGTGATACAGACGAAAGCACGTTAAGTTTCAAATCAATTTCATACAATCTACCATAGAGTATTTTCGAATGTCAAAACATAGCCCAAAAACTACAAAAATAGGGCTTTCTAACGATACCACATACGTCCTGTAATTTTATCGGATTATCTACAAAATAATAAATAAAAAATCTGATACTGACTGAGTGATTTCAACAGCTCTTACTCATCAAACTATTTGAATTATTTATAAAAGTTTTTGTTTTCTATGGTAGGTCATTTCAAAAACTAAATTTTTCATAGAGTTTTATACCTTAAAACATTAAGAATACAGCTTACAATCGTAAAATTAGGCAGGTGTAATAATGATAAGGATCCATAACATACACATACGACTAAGTACGTCAGGATCCTATACCAACACAGACCAAAGGTTAATGCAACTAGCTGGCAGATCGAAACTTCAGAAGATAACAGACCTAAAGCCTCAAATTAAAATAAAAGATCTCGTACTGTAGTTAAATCAGATCGGGTTTTTTTTAGTAGAAATTATTGAAAGTATTGCATCAGCAAATTGCGCTGTTGCACAATCTGGTCCACGTCGCCGTCTCGGGTCACCAGGGCATGTCTTTGACTAGATGATTTACCTTATAATAACTCTTTATCTCAATAAGGTACATTGGTTTTTCTTCTATTCCTTCTACGTACTTATTAAACAATAACAATGATAAAATATGAGTTCAGAGGAAGTTTGAAAGTAGCGCTGCCGACGATGGAAAAAAGGGGATAATCATGCGGTAGCTTGATCCTATGTGGGTAAAATATGCAAAATGTAAAATATTGCAACTGGTTGTGTATGGGGGCAAGGGGTTTGAAGTGAAATCGAATGGAAGTCTTGCCAACCTTACCGATCAACGAACGAGGCTCTGGGCTGGCGAATTAGGGTGGTCTACTGGTCTATTCTGCAGTTTACTCCTTTAAAGGCTGTCTTATACTTACATATAATTTTATTTATCCGCATGGGGGCATGTTTCACGAGGCCAGGCTGCTTGAATTTCAAATCAAGGGAATAGGTTAGTGCCCCAGTTTCTAAGGCCATCGATTGACGCGGTCACGACAACGTAAAGTGCCTCTTAGGTAGGTAAGGTACTTGCTTCAAGTATTCTTACTATAGCACTTGTCTGCGGCTTGACTCGTGTGCTAAATGCATGTACAGATCACAGTTTGACCTTAGACAAAACTAGTGTGTTTGACGATAAAAATAGGTTGGTAAACCTTAGTAAAATGGGACAAATTATGCACGATAATCACTTAATCACAGAACTGTTCGGAGTCGAAATTTAACGATCAAGAGTTAGTAATACCAATCCTCTCTGTGTTCTGTGGCAATACTTAGGTTTTACTGGAAATCTTAGGATAACAGATGGTTTTCTCTCTTCCTTCTCCCATTTTACTCCAATGAGTTGAGATTTAAATAAAAATCAAAAGCTTCTCATCATAGAAACCCACCCTCCTCTGGATTCAGGAGGGTTTGAACACGTGTTCTTGCAACATTCGTCACCCGTCTCAAAACCTTCACAATTATTGTAATGCGGGTTTAAAGTACTGGTTTTATACAAAGAGATTATGATTATTGTTCTAGATATAGAACCCTTGTTATATATAATTTCACAGGTGTGCAACAACCTTTTTACGCATAAAGTTTTTATTCACGAGAGAAAGTAATAAAAAACCCTCAAGTTAAAACTATAATGAAATTCGAAGGGTGCTTTTATTACGGCATTATCGTAGCAACAAAAGAAAGGGATTTCAAACGGTTTTCAAGTATTTCAGCCCCCGACACACAAGTTTGTTTACTCATTATTAATGCGACGGTAAAGTTAGGCATCAAAGATTTTCTCGACGACCATATCATGATACCATCCTTGTTGGTAGCTACCGACTTAACCTACCTTGGTACTAAACCTGAAGCTCAAAACCTACGTCCAGGTTTTGAGCTTATCCACGAAGAAAAACTAAATACAATGTATTATGCAAGCTCAAATAAATAGGTAAGATAGGAATGAGATCACTATTGATTCACCATGTTTGAACACATTAATTACCTGAGTAAATACCTACTTGCTTACTACTTACTAGGTACCTATTTGATGCAATGCAATGTTGACTTTGCTCAGCTCGTTTACAGGTCATTGCAGACAACCGATATTCATCATAATATTGATGCTGATTCGTTATTGACTTTTTAGATCACGTCTCGTAAAATATGGCTAACTTAGATTAACGAATTCTAAGACTGCTTAGTTATGCAGATTTTAAAAATAAATTACAGCATTAAAACTTGGCTCGCGTAAGGCCTGGACTGGCCGATTCACACATCAGCTTAAACAGCATCTTTATGTGATGGGTTATGTTGTGGTTGTGGGTGAAGATG
Organism: Horisme vitalbata; assembly: GCA_951804965.1. Taxonomy (NCBI): domain Eukaryota; kingdom Metazoa; phylum Arthropoda; class Insecta; order Lepidoptera; family Geometridae; genus Horisme; species Horisme vitalbata. Next base: position 18,263,533 of record OX638092.1, on the reverse strand, counting down.
ATGACTGATGGTGAGATGAATATAAAATACCTTTCGCTCGCGTGGTACGTACACGGATACTAAGATAAGCCCGGATAAAAAATAGTAGAACTCCATAATGTTTTCAGCTCAACAAACATATAACATATTTTCATATCTCAAGTTTTTTTACAAACTTAGCCTATAAATTAGAAGGATTACTGATTACCTGATTAGCTGTGATAAGAATTTAATTCCGACTGTTTTTATAAAGTCTGAAGGTGAGTTGATCCTTACATTTCATTTTAATTTAGTGGAAATAAAGCTAAATCACCTTCTAGGTACCTTCCTACTACTTACTTTCTACCTACCGTATTGACAGAAATGTATAATACAAACTTCATTCCTATAAATATAAGTGTTTACGAAAGTATGTAGGTACTTTAGGTAGGGTTGCGATCCTCAACCCACATTCCCAGCGAGCGTGGGAATTATGGGCATATCCCCCTTCATATTAGGGGAGGAAGTCCCAAGGTAATATTGTAGGTAGGTATAGGGTAATGTTAGTAAAGAAAACGAATCAATCTGGGTTCGCCGAGTTCAGGGTTCCGCAGACTCCGTGGCGTGGATCGAGACGTGATGTGATATCTGAAGGTGAAAGGCGGCCACTGCTCCGTTCTATCGAATGAGTAGGTACTAGGGCTTGTAAAAACCGGTTTATTTTAAAAAACCCGTTAAAAACCGATAAATCGGTTATTTCAGTTTTTTGTTTACAAGACGAAATAAAAAAAAGTAAAAAAACTAGTTATATTTAGCTTAGCACTGATTAATTTGACTTATCTGTCTGTCTTATATTTCAACAGCTGAAATAAAGGTAAAAATCAGCCAATTGGACATTAACATTAACAGGTTTTTCTAGTTAAAAATATTTTTTTGTGGACCTAATCCACACTCAATATTTGTAGGTTCCTTCTGAACTTATTAAAAAGTCTATAATAAAATAGTTAAAATAAAGAAATGCTTTTTTTTCGAATTTATAATTTATAATAAACTGAACAAGTACTTCAACTTTGCTTATTATTATTATTACGTATAATAATATTACGTATATTATTATTATAACTTTTTTGTTTGGAAATTAAGCCGAAGTATCACAAGTGCGTTAAGAGCCTAGACAGAGAAAGCTATAGACGACGGGATAACTTCATCTCATTCTTTCAAGAAAGAGAACTACTTATGCGTGCTTCATGCAAATAAGGGAGACCGCACTATATATTTGCTGTCCCTTATCGCGTGCCGGTTTTTTCGTTGTTTAGCGCAACATTGCGCTAAACAAACTTTGGCAGCTAGCAGCAGTTTCGGAAGATTTTGTGAAAAACTTGCTTGAAACTAAATTATTACCTGGAAAAATTATGTTTCGACTATTGTAAATCAATAATAACAAATGATTGTTATGGATTTCTCTATCAAAATGGATCGGTGTAGTGTATTTTGGTGCAAAAGTGGCAGTGATCAAAACATTCCGGATTTGTCTTTTCATTCGTAAGTATCGTACTTTTGACGAGGTATTTATTCAAAAATGGATTGTTAACTAGACTTCCACAATAAATAACAACATTTAGAGCAGAAATCTGTAAGAAAATAAGCCAAAAAGTGAAATTCAATTTTGTTTTGTTTTGTTTGGTGTTGCCGGCATTTGAAATGAATTTTGCCCACTGCACATTAATTTTTGGCTCAACTTTCATTTATTTGTAGTGAGCTAGACGGCTGGAATTTTTGTCACAGATAGGTCTTATATCTAGGAAGCCTAAATCTAAAATGGCGTAGTGCGGAACCAAATAGTTTTTGAGATATGATTATTTGAAAATTCAAATATTTTACTTAATTTCGTCAAACTTGATGACACTGCAACACAATTTTTTTTTCATCACTGAATAGTGAAAATATGATCTTCTTCTTTTTATTTATGGCCTCTGTGGTGTTTTTTGGTAATTCGACATTGACAATGATATTTCTCGTTGTTAATGTAATACGTTGAATAGACAGTCGGTTATTAGATTTTTGACAACCACCTGGAAATCCTTCCCGCAGCAGTAGGTTCTAGGACACCCCAACTTGAGTAGCAAAGGTTCTAGATATATCACAGAACTGACGCAGATCACCCCGATGCCACGTAGTCTTGTGGTCCCTATGCGTAGATTGGATATCAAAAATGTGGAACCAGAAATTCGCGTGGAAGATCCTGAGTGAAGCTAGCCCGCGAGGACGAGTGACACTCAGGGCCGACGAGGTCAAATACCCGAATCAAATATCCATTTTTATGATTTGAAACTGTTTTTAAACTGATCATAGGTCATAGGTCCTTCTCCTGGTAGTGTTTTGACGTATATTGTTTAATTTTCATTTTTTATTAGAACTTTAAATTATATAATTTCTTTGGTTCATTATTATTTGCATAGCCCGGTTTAAAGATGACGTTTTAATTTCAGGATAAACAACCAAAGGGCCACGTAATTCAATGGATGGTAACTGAAAATACACCTGTATGTCTCCAGTTATGTGAATCTTCCACAGTAAGTATAAAAAACTTTAGTCTGTTTTGATACTGATTTTATCGTTTAAAAGCCATGTGCTATATTTGGTCAACCTTGACTAACCGAGGTCTTAATGAATGTATAGGAAAATAGACCACGAAAACCAAAGAATTCATTATTTTTTTGTATGTTGTGCTATTAAATGTTAGGTTATTGTTATTATTATTATTATCATACCTACAATGGTAGAATTCGTTCATTTTTGTCTTGGTTTAAAACTGTTTTTTTTTTATTTCAGACTAGAGAACCAGAGGCTACGTTAAATCAACGAATCATTCAGATTTAAAACGGATTCGGGATTCGTCAGTCTCAACTGACAGCATTTTTTGACAGTACACCTATATGCCCTCAATTATTTAAATGTGCCACAGTAAGTAAGTATCAAAAAGCCTAAGCTATATTTTATCAAAACCGGGTAAGTGAAACCCAAGATACTGCTTGCCTTCTCCGAAGTACCCGCAAATTTAATTAGCTAGTTGTGGCTTCAATTCCCACTACGGGGCAAGTGTTTGCATGTTCTGTTTGGGGCTACATGATGTTGTGTGATAAGGTCCCGCATTATTTATTTATTTATTTATTTCCAATGGACTTTGGCTGACAGGAAAGAAATACTTTAATGTTAGCTCCAGTTTTCAAAAAGTTTTCACTAAGATTTTATACTAGCTTCTGCTCTTCTTTTCTACTAGCACACGCATGGTACCTGGATAAAAAATAGCCTATAATGTTATTCTTGGTGTAGCTCTACATAACGTGCAATGACAATTTGTTATATAGGTACACCTAGTTAACTACCTACAAAGCCTACCTACAAAGATGTTCTTCCCGGCTTTTTCAGTTGTTAGCCAGGTCGGAGGCTTTCGGGTGGCCTCAAAATTCCGACATCAGAATTGGCCACTACTTCATACGAAGAAGAAGAAGACCAATATGTTCCATGCCTCAATTTATATGTTTCATCATTATCATCAGCAGCAGCATTAATAGCTTGTTATATTTCCCAGCCAGAACGATCAAGACCTTGTAAAAGCAATAAATTTATTGTATTGTATTGTATTTGTATCTAAATTTTGCGTGAGGGAGAAGTAAACAATACTCAATACCTTTCGCCTTTATTATATTAGTAAGATTGCTAGCCTTTTATGTACGTATTTTCTACAGATTTCATTTGTTATGTTTAAATACCAAAATTAATTTTTGATTACTGTTTTTAGGGTAAATCACCATCATACACACCACGAAGGCTGCGGAAAGAATTTGTGTTGGACTGCTAAGCTATTAGAAGATACGCGCAAAACTGCGAGCTCTTGGGGAAAAAAGTTGGCGTTTAATAAAAAAAGTAGCGAATTTAGAAAATATGATTGCAGAATCGAAAGCATATTTTCTACATGTTGAAGTTTTGGAGAAATAAAAATATATTTCCTATAATTCTATTCTTTTTTGTATGTAGGAATTTTGAAAGCGTATACAAGAAACATAAAGACATGCGTGAATGACAACTTAGGACACAAATAAATAATAGCCGTTTTTTTATGTTATATTTTGCCGTTCTGTAAAAAATCAATGCAAAATATATCTTTATTCATGTCCGTTAAAATATTCAATAGTCTCCCCGAAGACATGAAAGATTTGACACTTAGCCTTATTAAAATAAGACTTCACAAATGGCTTGTAGATAAATGCTTTTATATGATCAAACGAATTTATTAAAACTAAATAATAATTTACTATTTTTATTTCTTCTTTTGAATGGTTAGTTTTCATTTTGACATATATTTATTAAGTAATCTTGATTGTCAACTTAATTATTGTTAATTAAAATTAACCGATATTAATGATAATTAATGACATATATACATAATAACAATTTAATGTTTGCACGCTTCTGTAATGAAGTATAAGTATGCGATCCACATAGCCTTTAAGATCCTATCCTTTGTAATTACCATACTTTTATGCAAATAAATATAATTTGATTTGATTTGATTTGAAAATTATATAGGTAGGTGCATTCAATCAAATTTGCGAAACATTCTTCCTTCCCTAACATATTATCAAAAGTCATTTAAACTTGTTAGTGAAGGTAGATTATAAATGAAAAAATAATCGTCATGCAATTAATCTATTAATTAATACTTTACCTGCAGTATTTTACTACATGACATTAATTTCTTGTTAGATTTATATTTTACCCATTATCATCATCAGCCTATAGCAGTCCACTGCTGGACATAGGCCTCCCCTAATGAACGCCTGAGTCTCTGTCCTGAGCTTGACGCATCCAGCTTCTACCAGCAGCATTTCGCAGATCGTTACCACCTGGCCGGAGGGCGTATTATCAGTATATTTTACCCAAATCTATGGAAATTTTAATTATGTGGCAACCCTGCAGTTGAAATGAGAAAGACTAGGGTGGCCACGCAAACTATAAATCTATATATATATATACTTAATCTATGGTTAAGAGGATCGTCACTTAGTGAACTTCGTATTTGGTGCACAAATGTTCCGCGGAAGAAAAAACTCTCTGAGACTCTAAATATGTGGGGGAGTAGAGTGCATTGTAAACCTGCTTTAATTTGGTTTCTATGTTTTCCCAACCCCAGCATGCCCAGCGTGGGGATTGTGGGCATATCCCCTTTTATTAGGGGATGCCTATGTCCAGCTGTGGCCTGATATACGCTGGTGTGGTGATCCCCCTTCATCCTACAGCGCCATTTCTATACTAATTTGGTAATCTGTTTGTTTTGGCTATTGGGCCTTTATAATTTCGAGTCCAAGCTGTTCTTTGATGTTTAGTGATATTTCTATGGGGCTTGCAATTTCTGGATCTGGTTCTACTATGTCCTCTTTATTTTTGCTACTATCACCTCCGATTTTGAAAATGGCGAATGGCAGATTATAGAATTACGAAGAAATACTAAAAGGAAAATGCTGTCTGATGTATGGCGCTCGGTACCAAGACTAAAGTGAGTGCGTTAAAAAAATCTCCAATAAGTTTTTAATCGATTCTACTGTCAAAATAATTAAAAATGAGGGTTATTGACATAGTAACACTTTACATCAATGTTCGTTGCCATAGTAACGTATTTATCATTGGTTGTTGCAGTCTAATGGCGGCGTGCAGCGGAAACCAATGAACAAAATATTTTTTAACTTTATTATTAATCCCGTCGGTGTGTAAAACTAAAGAAAATGTTGATGTCATTTATAAAATATAATAAATTTTATAGGATACGTTCGGTTTTGACGCAATTGGTACGGGTTCTTGGCATTCTCCTTTGCATAAGAAAAAATCGTTGGTAGTTTTATTAAAAGTATTATGAGATGTTTGTTGTAAATTTTATTACACATACTAAAAAAAACGATAAACCGGTTATTTGGGTTTATTAGTCGGTTAATCGGTTTTTCGGTTAATCGGTTTACATGCCCTAGTAGGTACTAGTAAGGTATAACTAAGGACCTACCTATGTGATCTACATCTACCTACTACTTACGGCAAGTAACTTACCCAAGTAGGTACCTATTTAATTTAGAACTAATGTGTTTAATGCAAAAAATAAATTTCTCAGGGAGAATGGCGTGCTACATTTAAACTGTGGTAAACTATAATAGTTACTATATACTGTACCTATCTACCACGAGAATAGAGCCCGGGCGGAAAAAGGCACCTTGTACTACAATATAGTATTATGACGTTATCTATGCTTGTACTATAAGTAGCTAGGTGAGGTAGGTAGGAATTATGACATAAGTTTTAACTATTAATCTTATGCAGCGTAGAACGTAAAGGCTAAGTATGTTAGAAAAACTAAGTACTTACGTATACAATTTTTAAATAATGCTGGACATTATCTTTATCAGTATCATACAACATCATCTAGATCAGGGGTTCTTAACCTGGGGTCCGCGTAACCCCAAAGGGTCCGCGGCAAGAGTGTCGGGGGTACGCGGTACGTACATGACTATTTCCCATTTAAGAACGTACAAGGCTTAAAAAGATTCCTTAAAATCTGAAAACATTGCAGTCGTTTACTTTAACCTCGAACACCTCATTGAAGAATAGGGTAAGAAGACTTACTAAAGTTAATGCAATTGATTTTGGAGTTTTGGTGCACATTTATCAAACGAGTTAGGTATATCTCTAATACCTAATTCCGCCATTATGATTCAGGATCATCTTTGACGATAACCAGCATTTCGTTGGACGCAAGAGGTTACGGGATTTATTTCTACTGCCAGACAGTTTGACGGCCTCTGTGGCGCAGTGGGCGAAGTTACGCCCGAGACGCAGAAGGTTGCGGGTTCGATTGCCGCTGCGGGACAAATGTTTGCATGTTCTGTAGATATTTGTCTCGGGTTTGGGTGGTTTTATGATATGTATATATTTACAAAAAAAAATTATATGTGTAGTATATCAATCATGTGGTTCCCATAATACAAGCTCTGCTTAGTTTGGGGCTACATGATGCTGTGTGATTACGTCCCGCATTATTTATATATTTATACTAAGTAGGTGCCATAAGTTGTCCTAGATAAAAAATTGCGTCTCGCTCCGCTCGCCAACTACATTTCTATGTTTTTTTGATATCTCAAGCGCTACAAATTTAGCACTTCTGTATGATTTATTTATAAATAAAAATCGCATTTCACTCCACGAAATTCACTGATTTAAATTCAGCTCTTCTATAGCTATATTATGCAGCTTGCTTCGTTCACCAACTACCTTTCTACCTCGCAAACTGTGTGCTTCTAATGGAGAAGATAACAAGGTTAAAATATCACACTTTTATGTACGTAGAATAAAAGTCTAAAGCGTTCACATTATTCTAGTTTTTATTTCACATCGATCGGTGCAATATTACCGAAGTTATAAGCATGGGAAGTTTACGTAGGTTTTTTAAATCTCGTCAGTGATCGCGAGTAGCGCGTGACGTCATCGCTCCTATACGGCGCCGCGCGGTGGGCGTCCGCAGTACATTTCGCTGCTAAGTTGTTTGCTCTCGTGCGCTCTAGTTATTTATATTAATTTAAAATAATGCTGATTGAGTGAGTGTATCGTGTAAATTATTGTTTTAGAACTAAAATGGAAGAAGGATTTCAAAAAGGCCAACCTAACAACCTTCCCATATGATGGTGGCAGAATATTTTATAAAAAATAAAGAAATCATTAACCTTGGTATGGTTCAATAAACTGCGAGTCGCGTACCCTACATACCTACTAATATACATGTATCGGGGAGCCCCCCTTAATTAATTTTAATTTAATTTAATTATTTATTTTTTAAGTACATATATAAACAAAATATTCTGTGAATATTTCAAGCGTTTACCTGTTGCCGTTATTAATATCGAGCAAAAAAAGTGGCAACAGAAATACATCATCGGTGAACATTTCAACGGTGTAACTATCACGGTTCATGAGAGCTTGGTGACAGATAGACGGACAGACAGACATACAGACGGACAGCGAAGTCTTAGTAATAGGGTTTTCGTTTTTACCCTTTGGGTACGGAACCCTGAAAATCATATTACCAGCAAAAACCAAGTACCTACCTAGTCTACCTACTAGGTACTTAGTTAATACCTATTTCACATGGCAAGGTTAAGTACCTACTACCTACTATTTCACATGGTATTTGAACAATTGACATCGAAATGATCCTCACAACAATATATATGCTGTTGTTTTTGGCCCTAATGGATGTGCTCTTCTCATAGCATTTGTCCATTTTTTCTGATTTTCTGATCCATGGGAACGTAAAAAAAACAACTTTTCGGGTGTTTTTGTGGCCCTATTTTTACATTGAGACTCAATACAACATTTATTAGATGTACTCATGTAGTTTTTATTGATTCTTATTTAAAATAAACAAAGAAGTTCCGTGCGCGACGGGTACATTCGGGTAAATGCTTCGAATCCCCGAGTCGCTCGCCCGGAGACAGGAGCGGTGACGTCATCAACGATATCGCGCTCCGTCCGCGGCTTAGACCGAAAACGTTAACTTTGCACTTTTATATCTCGGTCAGTTTTAGAGATAGAAAAATAATAAAAACACAATTGTTCTTGTAATTTTTTGTAGAATATTTTGGCATATAAAACAAAAAATGGTTTTCTTCTTCATTGAACACTACTAATATTATTTTAATATAGTATTTTAAAAAATTGCGGCTCGCTGTACTGGCCGACTATATTTCTGAGTTGTTTTGACGTCGCCAACGGAGCTACAAATTGAGCACTACTGTTTATTGTATTTAAAAAAAAATTAAGCTCCTTCCGCTCGCCGCCGTCTATATTTATTCAACTTGTTTTGACGTCGCTGACTTGATGCCATAACTTCAGCACTTTTGTTATTGGTATAATTTTTACGTAAATAAATCATCTTTTTATCTACTACATTCGGATATTAATACATTTTTTACAACATGCCTAGTTTTTTTTCACACAACTGCCTTTAAAAGGGGTCCGTATTGGGTCTGAAATTTTGAAAGGGGTCGGTAACTACAAAAAGGTTAAGAACCACTGATCTAGCCCCAAGCTAAACAGACCCTGTATTAATATTATGGGAACCACATGATTGATATACTAGGTCAATACATACATATTTTACATAGAAAACACTCAAACCAGAGACAAATATTTGCAGGTCCTGCAAAAATTTGTCTTGTGGCAGGAACCGAACCCGCAACCTGTGACTTAGGCCGGCTTTCGACCATGCGCCACAGAGGTTGTCAATCTAAGTAGGTACGTAGGTATGTTAATTGACGTAATATTTTTTTCTTATTTTCTAGGAAGTTACTCTACTAACGTCTTTGCAAAAATCACGGTTCAAAGAAGAGCAGAATCTTTGCCAAAATCTTTTTTCACCATCAGTTTTTAGTAGAGCTATTTCGAGATTACTATCATGGGAAAGACGTGATTTTCTTTGCGCATTATAACTTCCTAGTGCGCAATATATTTCGACTATTTTCAAAATATTTTTTTTATAAATTCGCAATCTCTCTATAGGTGTTTTACTTAACCTACCCAAACCCATCTTAAACTATTTGGACGCCAGCTTTTCACCTAGGTTCTTTACTAACCAATCATGATCATCAACATCAGCCTGTAGCAGGCCACTGCTAGACATAAGCCTCCCCTAAATGTAAATGGACTTCCTTTCCCGCAATTGGACTCCAGGTTAGTCCAAGCCCTCCCCTAATGATCGCCATTGCGCCTCCCGCCTTATGACATCCCACGAATCTATGCGGTGAACAGTAAGTAGGTATGTACCTAGGGTAGGTAACTAGCCAGCCAGGTAAACTGAATTTTACATACTTCGTACCTACCTTCATAATATAATTTTTGAGTAATTTCTAGTTAATATAATATAAAAAACGTTTATTTTCTCTTACAAAAGATTGGGTACAAGTAGGTATACAAATATTAAAAATTTAAAGTTAATGCTGCATTTATGTAAAATGCAACTATTTCACGCAATCGATTTGCAATAGCCCGCTCAATGAAGTAAAGCCCTTGAGTACCGGTGCAGGGCGACAACCGGCCGTGACCGAGTTTAGCTGCCAGCAAATCCTTTGCTGAACCTCAGTATTAAGTACGCGTGCTTTAGGCATTAGCTACATAACCCATCTCGAATTTTTTAAACTTTCAAAGGATTTTTCACATTTTTTTTAATCAGTTATTTTAAAAAAAGTTAAAAAAAAACTCTATTCATTTGTCTATCGCATGATTTTGAAAGGCTGCTGGTTGAAGCTGGATGCGTAGAGGTCAGGACAGGGCGCAATGGCGCTCATTAGGGGAGGCCTATGACAAGCAGTGGACTGCTATCGGCTGATGATGACGATGATTTTGAAATAAAACACATATTGACTTTTTTTAGGTAATTTATAAATTTTTATCGGGCGTGTGGAGTCACGTGAGCCGTATGCGCTCCCTCTGATACTTTAGTACATGGGCATTGATAGCAACAAACACAATGGGTACCTGTAGATGGACGAAGTCGCCACCTCGCGCCGTAACGATATAGATGCCTTTCGTACTAACTGGTGGAAGGCAGCAAGCGACCGTAAGTCGTGGAAATAGGGAAGACCTTTGCCCAGGAGTGGGCCATCAAAATTAGTATATCAATGCAAAAAATATGGGACAGGTTACGCCATCTATTGTCGATAGGCAACAAACCCACACGGTTCATAAAAGCACATAAGCGTGCACTAGGCCTATCAATAGGCGTAGATGATTTATCGATGCTCTACTGAAATGACATTAAAAAGGTCAAATATGCGGTCTTATCGCTTAAAGCCATTTTTGCCAGACAACCTTTGGATGGACAAAGCAACAATAAATTACATTGAGGAATGGCAGAGAGATAATTTTGGTTCAAAGAAAAGATCAAATACACATATTTTGTTCATTCTAATACCTTGTTATTGCTGCAATAAATACTATTTTCTAGTTTTCTTCTATTTTCTTGAACCTAAAGTCCTGAAATCACAAAAGAAAACATTTCTTTTGTGCCTGAATTGTTAAATTTCAAATTCTTAGATGACTGGCTTCATCGCTCAGTAGTTAGCTTTGACTTCTGACCAACAACGCAGGTTCAATTGCCACCCAAGACAAGCATTTGTGTGATGAACATGGATGTTTAAAATTCTGTGCCTGGGTGTTATTAGTATTTAAGTATGTTTACCATTATACATATATGTAGTACTAAAAGTCTAGCCCTGTCTAGTTTGAGATTCAGTTAAATACATTTTACTGACTAGCTTTTGACCTTTTCACCGAGGCTTTGCTATTATCCTAATAAAGAAAGGTACCCTATGTTCTTTTATGTACCACTGAAAATTTGTGAAATTTAATCATGATTGGCTGAGTAACTGAGCTGATTGAGTTGGCTTGAAAGAGTTACAAACAAACAAACATACTTTTGCATTAATAATATTGATAAGGATTATTAATTATCAAAATTCCGAATGAGTATATGAGGTACTTTCAAAGTCGCAAATATACATCATAAGATGCAGGAAGGCCAATTGCGCTGGTATGGCCATGTAATGCGCAGGGATGAACACCACATGATGAAACGAGTCATGGATATAAACGAGGGCAAGAGAGGTAGAGGTCGCTCGCCAACTACCTGGACCAGAACCATCTCCAAGGATATGACGATGCTCAGCCTAACACCAGCAATGACTTAAGACCGCAGTAAGTGGCAGTCAAGTATCAGGAGGGCCGACCCGGGACAGGGAATGTGCCAGGAGAATGATGACTATTAATTATCTAGTTAAGATAGAAAAAAATTATCAATACCTGTTAGAAAGAGTGAAGGAACAGCCAAAATATTCAGTTCTTTGTAATGGTTGTGATCACTGTCTGCGAAATGTCTGTCACAAACCAGTTTCTTCTTATACTGTTCATAGTCTGATACTGTATCCAATTTGCCTCCGCAAAGTGTAACCCATGTTCTAAAGTGTTCTGGAAACTTTTCATAATCAGGGAAACTATGTACAGGGACATCTGAAAACATTATCATACATTATGGTCACATTTTATATTTAAAGCTGTGAACCAGATGTGAAAATGGTAATAGGAAGTGGAAGTAGGTGTATAGCCGACTGAAATGCAAAAGGTGCCAGTCAATTCCCGCTCTGGGTGTTTGCATGGTCTACAGTAATTAGTATTGGGTTGGGGGTGCAATGGTGTCATCATCATCATCATCATCATCAGCCTATAGCAGTCCATTGTCTACAGCCGCCTAGCTCACTCACTACACTTATAGGAAAGCTGAACCAGCGAATGATCAAAAACTTACCAGCGGGTATGCACCCGAAGGCGCAAAGCTGTGGCATAGTGAATCACCTCACCGGCAATTAGCGCACCAAATTCTATGAGCACACGTTTATTCATACAGCGTCCTTTTGTAGTAGGTAAACAATAACACAGGCGTCCTATCCTTTACACAGACGTTCTCGGAAGGTATAAGGAGTACCTCAACGCGAATGCGGAGGATCTCAACGCAAAAGCGGAGCACCTCAACGCAACTCAAAACATTGGCTAAATTGATAAAAACAACGAACAAAACGAACAAAATCAAAATAGCCGGCCGCCATTTGATGTTTGTTTTGAATTCTTTTGAATTGAACAGTAAGTTCATGGTTCAGTCAACAGTTCAGTCAGAGTCAGTCAAACAAATGTTACGTTTGATTGTTTGATTTGTTTTTTTTACTTTTTTTCATTTTCCAATTTGGGCAGGACTAGGGGCGGGAATTTTTTTCATCTAGAACAACAGTGTTATTTTTGTTTTATTTTATTTTCTATTGTTTTTCTGATTTATGTTGCGTAAAGTTTATGGCACTGTATCCAACCTACGTTAGTAAGGAGACATAAGTGAAGTAAAATGAAATAAAAGTTATGAACTGGACTTCTCAGATGAAGAAATTTTTTGTTGATTGTTTTGTTATAGCCGCCATAGTTATAACAGAACATGACTTGACCGAAGACTGACGACTGGACTAAAAGACGGAAGAAATGGAATAGAGGAAGAAAAACACACACAAAATACGGAATACTTGGAAGAAATAAAAATACGGAAGAATTGGTAGTATGGTCAAAAGACTTTAGCCTGCCCAAATTGGGCTAAGAAACAAAAAAAAACAATTTGGGCAGGCTAAAGTCAAATCAAATCAAATCAAATCATTTATTGCGTACATGTTGTTTACAGAGGTCTTAAATTCTATGTATAGTTTCAACATGAACCCTGTTAGGGCATGGCAAAATTTAGGCATCTTGCTAGGTGGCATAATATAATAAAAATTTCTTACAAACTAAAATACATTATAACTAAAATTGCACAAAAAAAAAAAACAAATAAGTAGGTAAGTAAATCAACATTTACCATTTAACTTAAATAATAATTAACATTTTTATATAATACTAACAAATTATCTTCTATTCAAAGAACTCTTGCAGCGAGTAAAAGCAATTTTTCAGTAAATAATTTTTTAATAATAATTTAAATGTATTAATTTTGTTTTCTGCTTGGATTTCTAGCGGTATTCTGTTAAATATTTTAATAGACATTGCATGGGGGCCCGTGTGGAATATTTTTAGTTTTGAAAACGGAATGGTTAATCGGGTCGGTTAGTCTTCTGATCATTCTCACAAGTCTTATTTTGTATGTAAGGATGATGGCCTAGTTCTCAATTTTGTTATTTTTAAGGTAGAGACATTTTAATGTTACCTCTTTCTTTGATCGTGATGGGTCGAGTCATTGTCAGTCATCTTAAACAAAAAAAAATGTTAACATGTCGACGAGGCCAAGGCCAAAAAAAAAACAAAAATAAAAAGAAGAAAAAGAAAAAAACTAAGTTCGTTCTTAGCTGTTTTACTAGAATTTAGTTTCACACACGTTTTACTAGAATGCAACAAAGCATAGAAACCATGCTGCTTGTTATACTCCTGTAAAATTTCGCCCCTATTGAGTAAATTCAGTGATCTTAATACGCTACTTTGTTTGTGTTAATTTGAGGTTAAGTTTACAAACGAACATTCGTGCCTTGTTTTCCGATAGTAAATCAGGTGTTTTATCATGAATTCTGAGAAACGAACTACTCGTGGACGGGGCAGAGGTCGCGGCCGTGGCCGTGGCCGCGGTCGAGGCAGAGGGCGTGGCAAAAAGGTGCCCAAAGTGATGTCGAGTGATGAGGAGGGTTCCGTAGAGGAAACTTCTCAAGAGCCTGAAGAACCTCCTATCGAGGCGCCGAAGGAAGTCCGAGAAGAAGTTGAGGAACCCGCTAAATGTAAGTCGCATCGTCAGAAACATCTTATCTGACTCTTAAGAAGAACCTTTCACTTACCTCATCTATGTACCTAAATAAACTTCAAATCGCAATTCATGTTGACAAAAACGAAATCAACAAACCGAATGCAACCGAACCTCTTTCAGACGTTTACATAATTTGTTTTATACATTTATTTATATATAGATATAGATATTTAAAGTTTTATTTTTATTCTGTGTGCCCTTTGGCAAAGGCCTCCTCCAACCCCTTCCAATCTTCTCTCTCCCGCGCCAGTCTAGTCCAGGTTTTTCCAGCTATTTTATACATATCATCTTCCCATCTTCTGAAAGGTTTCCCCTTTTTCCTCTTTATGAATGCGTTTCTTAGTATATTAATATTCAATCTAGATACTGACATGCATACCTACATACTGTGTATTTGTACTATAGTAGTTTTTTTACTAGGGTGTTTTTTCTTTTTTGTTTGTACTTTTTATTTTTATTAATATTTCAGATTTTTTTCTTTTATATTCTACAGGTTATCTAAGTTCTTTTCATAACGGCTGGCAAAGACCTCAAAAAACATTGTAAGCCCTTAGTTTTTTTCTTAACTACCTACTGTTGATTTCGGTTTTGTTGGTTAAGGTTTGAGAGTTAAACATTTTAACTCTCACTACTACCCCCACTCCCACTACGATTCCCATTCTTCTTACATGCACTATAATTTCACCAAGGTTTTGAAAGATTTTCCCTGAACTGATTTTGATGAAACTTGCACTGTTCGCTAAGTTGAAGTAAATGTAAGCTAATAAAAAAAGAATGGTCAAAATAGGATAAGTAATTTCGGAGATATGCGAAAAAGATAATGCGCAACAATTGGAATGTTTGAAAAAATATTTTTAAATATGTGTGATTTTTTTATAATATGTTAGGGGTGAATAACAAACCGAGCTGTTACTTTCAAGTGGCACACTCGCTATTAAAATAAATAGAAAAAAGACTCGGGCGCCAAGCGATGAGCCAAGGAAACAGCTACTTAATAATAAAATTGACTCGGATACGCCAGTTGATAAACACCAACCTTTAATCACAAGCGAGGGGTGGATGACCTAATGATAATTATATAAATTTTGATCCAACATAGAACTGTTCTAGTTACTGTGAATGAAACAACTATTTTGTCTCTAAGGTTTATTAATATTTAATTATATTTTCCAATCTTGATTTTACTACTGTATTATAAAATTTTCTAACTGTTATTATTGCATTTCCAATGAGAATTAAGTTTAAAATAGATTAAAGTAAACCTTGAACACGGTGTCAAACCATGTGTAACTCCCACTGAAGCCGCTGACAACCGGTGATGAGGTTAAAGTTGAAGTTGTATTTTAAGTTAAAAGAATAAAGATAAGTCCAAGTTTAAGGGTTAAGTTTAGGTTAAAAATTTAAGTTCAAAATTGAAAATAAAAGGTACAAATATAAAAAAAAGGTATATTAGCTCGTTGACAACATCCCCTTCCAAGAAAATACCAAAACTGATCAAAAAGCGATGGGCACCAACGCCACACAAAACGTTTATTGATGGGGCTCCATCCGTTGTAATCTCCAAACTACGGAAATAACATCCGGTAAACAAGGAAAACCACTTCACTGCAGAAACCACTACCACCAGCCAAAAAGATGCCGGATGGCGGAGAAATTATAATATTCAAAACCACAACATCATCTTGTCGAGAAATACTGAGAAAAGTAAAGAAAATCAGTCAGTTTCATACAACCTGTGACCTGAGACCTGACCATAAAATGTCGCGTCTAGAAATGACCTATGTCATAATTGCTAGTTCTTATTGCAGGATATCATGTTCAATTAATCGTTTTTTTTATTAAAGCTGGAGAATTTTTCTGGGTATTTATTGCATACTTTTAGGTTATGATCGATTAAGACACTGGCGCCATTAAACAAAAACTTATCAAAGGCGTGCTTTGTTAGTGGCAGTTTTGTTTAAGATGGTTGACATTGGGACGAGAGATGCACAATGTGGGTGAGAGTGCGTTCAATAACCATGATTCGCTATGATAAGGCGTATTGCGATTAATATTTAATATTAATTTACTAAGTATTCCGGCTTTAATAAATAAAGTTATTAACTATAAATTCAATACTCCATTATCAAGAATATTTTAATATAATTCACATTTTTAGTCACTTCCATTTATGGTCAGGTCTGAAAGAAGAAGAGAGAGAGAAAAATCAGGCATGTTATAAATTATTTAAAATTTAAATAATACTATTTAAATTTTGACAGCAAGTTAGGGGGGTGCAAGTGCACCCCCTTGCACCCTGCTGATGGCGCCCATGCATTCATGCAAATGAGCTGAGGATAGAGTGCAATGGCACTCAATAGGAGAAGTCTTTGTCCAGCAGTGGTCTGCTATAGGCTGATGATGATGAAATGAAGTTGCAAGCAGGGCAGCTAGTAACTTATAATCGGTACTTACTTTTCAATCAAATGTTTCCAGTGGAAGTACCATCTGACATATCCCAGCTGGAAGCCCCAGTGTTCACTACCCTCAGCCGTGGGCCTCCGGAGCCCATGCTGAGGTTAGACTGGAGTCACCGTGCCACACTCATCGGAGAGAAAGTCCTTAACCCTATGATCTACTGCTGTGATACTTGCTTGAAGCCTATACTTATCTATGGACGAATGGTATGTTACCTCTTTGTTATAACAGTAAATAAAAAAAAATGTGGTTATATAGAACTACAATTGAATTTTATGTGGTACCTAGCTTTTCCCAGCTTCACTAGATTCAAGACCAGTGGCGTATTTAAAGACTCGGCGCCCTGGGCCTGTCAGGTTTGCCGCCCCAAAAATTATTGGAAAAATAAATAATCCTACTAATTATAATAGTTTTGCCTTTATAATTGACCAAGCAAGATAAGGTTGACTACTCAGCGCAGAAATAGAAGCAGAAAAACTGGTGAGCGTTGCGAGCCGTGAAATTTTAGGTGTTCAATAGAAACAAGACAAAGAAAACGGTGCCAATTTTTTTTTAATAACTTTTTGTAACTGCAACAAGTTACGCAGAAACAAAATCGGCGAGTGGAGCGAGTTGCGTTTCTTTTTTTAATATTTTAATAACGTTGTTGTGTTCTAATTCGTCATTGTTGCAAACTTTTTAGTCAAAAATCCTACTAATAATAATGGTTTCGCCTTTATAATTGACTGAGCGAGGTAAGGTTGACTAGTGTATTCCTTATAGAAACAAAAGTAAATAACCGGCGAGCTTAGCGAACCGCGAAATTTTTGGTGTTCAATAGAAACATGACAAACAAAACGGTGGCAATTTTTTTTAACTATGTAACTGCAACAAATGTCGCAGAAAGGAAAACAGTGAGTGGAGCGAGCTGCGATTTTTTTATAAATATAAAATATCTAACTAACGCTGTTGTGTTCTAATTCGTCATTGTTGCATACTTTTTAGTATGGGTACTTTTGGCCAATTCACCCTTATTGGTCAGAATCTAAAAAATGCGTAGATAAATAATCTGCCAGAAATAAAAAATGACAACCAAATCGGCGAGCACAGCGAGCCGCGAAATTTTTCTAACAAAGGTATGCGCATGCATGGGGTGATGCATGGTCTGGCGCAAAAATGACCAGACTAGATTCAAATCTAGTCTAGTCATTTTTTGAAAGACGCGCAAAGATTTGTAACTTTATTGTTATCAATGAATATTGAACTGAACAAAGATGGCATAAAACTGAACATAAGTATAGTTACCGCAAAATAACTTGACCGCAATGAACTTTGCGCAAGTAGCTGCGCAGAACTCATTTTTAGGAACCAAACGGCGGTATGAGGTGGTAGCGGGGATTTTTAGTCTAGCTATGTTCCATGAAGCATAGAGTTATTATCCTGAATCGAAATCAACTATCAATTATTTGTTCCCTAAATGTCTCTTTCCTCAATCCATAGCCAACATTAATAAAGTATTTATTTTATTATTCACTCTCGATACTATTTGTTCGAAAATCGTAAACTTAATCTCAGCTAAAATAAAAATAACGCAAAAAAAAATATCGTAATTTTAATCGATTTTATTCATAGTCGATTATACAATACGAAGTTGCTCGTCACTATCAGTTCAATCGGCGTTCATTCGACTGGACTCATGACAGATCGGCACGAGGGTTTTTGTCTCTGTCACACCTATTAAACGCCCAGGGTGTTCGTGGCACTATCTCGCTTTTACGTACAATCGGTTCCAAAAGTTTTCGATTACGTTTCTGGTTTTTGAACGCGGATGATTTTTACTGTTTCATTTGTAGTAGCTTCGGTTGCATTAGTTTAACTTAATGGTAGTTAAATCTTATTTGCATATCTGTATTTACATTGTATTTCAAAAGAATATACCTACATTTTATAAACACGAGCTTTCAGTTCGAGGCGAAGCTAATTAATATTATAACGGAAATCATTCTAGGTACTTAACGCGTTTAGTGCTGAAAACACATCGCCGTACCTGCTGCAGGACGTGGCCTCGGGCATAACACGTAGCGTAATGTCCGAGGCACACTGTCAACGTGCTAGAAATACTCAGTCGTGCCACAGAATAAAAAAGGAACAGAAGTTTCACTTCACAAAAATTTTAAAATAAATAGCGACTTTAGCTGCCACGCAATAAAGCTCTATTCAGCTCGCACCGCGCTAATTACTTCACATGTATTCACCCGCTGCTTGCATCCCTTTTTATCGCGTAACTCTATCTCTACTGATGCGGCGCCGCGGCGGCGCGCGTTGTCCCGCAAATTATTCTGTACTTGTGGTGACAAATAACACTATTGTGATGAGCAATAATAAATCTGAACATTTAACTACCCTCGAGAGCAATGAATCCGGGTCACTCAAAGAATCCAAAAATCTCGGAAAGTAAGAATGCTAGGTTAATGCAATAAATTGTATTTAATAGACAATTTAATACTCCTTAAATGAAAGTATTAAAACTTCTTAGTTATTGTAAAGTTATATCATAAAAAAATCAAATTTGAAAAGGGAACACTGTCGAAGATGGAACTACGAAATTACAGGATTTGTTTTTGCTTTTGTTTGTAATCTGTCATTTATGTTGGTACATAAACCAGGTTGATAGTGCTCAATATTCATTATTCAAGCTGAAATCATGTCGCTTACACTTGAAGAATGCACCAGAATACTTACATTGGTGGAAACCGGCCGGAGTCAGCGCGATACAGCCAGGACTGTCGGTGTGTCGCTGTCAACAGTACAAAGAGTTCTCCGACGTTACGAAGAAACTGGTTCTAACCTACGCAGACCAGGAACGAGCAGAACTAGGTGTACCACAGCACGAGAAGACCGATACTTGGTGAACACCATGCTTCGAAATCGCTTTCTCACAGGAACTGAACTCACAAATCAGTTTCGACGCCTCGGAGGAAGTAACCCAAGTGCATGGACAGTAAGACGTCGGCTTGCTGAATCTAACTTAAAACCCCTTAGACCTGCAAACGGCCCTAAACTGGAGCGTGGCCATCGTATTTCAAGACTAAGATATGCCCAGAACCACGTAAATTGGAGTATTGAAGATTGGTCGAAAGTTATGTTCTCCGACGAATCAAAATTTATGCTCTACAAGCACGATGGAAGACACAGAGTGTATAGAAGACCAGGGGAAAGATTCAAGCAAGCATGCATCGAAGAAAAAGTAGCCTACGGTGGTGGGTCTGTACTTGTGTGGGCCGGAATTTCCTCTGAAAGTCGCACAGAGCTGGTGATCATAGAAAACGGCTCTTTAACTAGCGTAAGATATGTGGAAGAAATCCTCAACGAACACGTTGGTCCATTTATGGTCAATTTGGGTGAGGATGCTATATTTATGCATGACAATGCCCGACCTCATACAGGTAGGATTGTGAATGACTACCTTCAAGAGATGAACATTACTTGTATGGAGTGGCCAGCGCGCAGCCCGGATATCAACCCGATCGAGCATGCTTGGGACGAGCTAGGGAGATGCGTAAAACAACGAAACCCTCCCCCAATCACGCTTCCTGAGCTCAAAATTGCTCTCACAGAGGAATGGGAGAATATTCCCCAAAATCGTATAAGGAACTTGGTGTACAGCATGCCAAACCGCGTAAACGCAGTAATGGAAGCACGAGGAGGTAATACGAAGTATTGAAATTCAAGAAAATCGTCATAAAGTTCAAAAATTTCATGTTTCCTATTTTTGTTTTAAGGAGAGATCAGCAGTTTTTTTTCTTTATGTAATTTTGTGTAAATAAAATGTATGGTGACTCATATTTTTTAAACTTTCATTTAAGGAGTATTAAATTGTCTATTAAATACAATTTATTGCATTAACCTAGCATTCTTACTTTCCGAGATTTTTTGGATTCTTTGAGTGACCCGGATTCATTGCTCTCGAGTGTAGTTGTGTAAGGTATTTTGGTAATTTACTAAATATATTATACAATTTAAGTAGGTTAGTAGGTAGGTAACCAATGCAAATATGTACCATCTGTTGTAGAATTATTTACTGAGTACAAGAAATCCTCCTGAGCTATAAACAATCTATTTGTTAAACTGTTTTCTCCGCCACTGTACATGCGCAGAAGTTTAAAGTGCCTATATTCAATGCGGCCAAGTTATTTTGCGGGAACTGTAGCTTGCTGATCTTTCAACATAATTATTATGTCCTTAATCCAGTGTAAATATTTGATTACAGATCCCATGTAAACATGTGTTTTGTTTATCCTGTGCACGATCTGACCACACACATTGTCCCAGGTGCAGGGAAAAGGTAAGATTCTTGTTATCAATTCTTTCTTTTTCTCGATTTTTTAGGAACTTTTGTTGAATAATGGTAATGCTCGTATTGTACCTGGATATGAAGTAGCCTAATGTCAGTTCTGGTCACAAACTATGTGTATGAAGTTTATGTATTGCAAATACAACAACATAGAACAAACTTACACAAACTATCAAACAATTATTAGTATTCTTATTTTGCTTGAAGTTAGCATGATGAATTGATCATGCATGGACCACTAAAATATCATTTTAAGGAATTAAGACATATTTTTACTTCTAATTTTAGGTTCTGAGGGTAGAACAGACTGGACTTGGCACTGTGTTTATGTGCACACATTCTGGCACAAGATATGGCAACACAGGGTGCAGAAGGACTTATCTATCGCAGGTATTGTGTGTGTTAATATCAATAGAAATAAATTTTGCTAATATTTTCACAGAATTGCTTCGTAGGTTACACAAATTATCCTACGATGCAACGCCGTGCGTACATCCTCTTGAGGCATGAAGGTGTTAAGCCTCACGTGCCTGTAATTTGACCAGCACCCCCTTCAAAAAGAGAGTTAATAGGCATCTTCTGGGAAAGCTCGAAAGCTGGGAAAGATCGTCGAACTCATCCTTGCCCGCGCAAGGTCGAGGTTGAGAGCTGGCCCATGCTAAATAAAAAAAAATGAAACATAGTAATGCTGCTTCATGGCAGAAATAGGCATGGTGGTAGCACTTCTCCGTCGAGCAAAAGTCAAAAAAGTCAAAATGTATGTATTCATTAGGAAGTGTAAAGTACACTTCGAAGCGTCATTTTTAGGGTGACGTTACTAAGCCAGTCAAAGCCGTCCGTCCGTCTTCACACCTGATTATTTCAGGAGCTACATAAGCTATTGACTTGAAATTAGGTATAGAGTTAATGTTCACTACTGATAAAAAATAAAAGGGGGGTTGGCTAGGTCGAGTGGAGTATCATATCAAAGGGCCTAATTTGTACTGCTCGAAACAGTTTTTTATTTATTGAAATCACGCGTAAAAATGACAAAGTATAACAAATGTAATTTTCCGGGCTGACTGCACCTTTGTTCAAAAATTCAAAAATACCATTATTTTTTCATTAAAAAAAAAACCTTAGTTAAAGTTTCCTCAGAACAAAACCTTCTAACTACAAAAGAAAAGGTAGCCGCCCTCAATGAGGTAAAATTTTGCCCCACCCTGTATATTTCTCTCACTATAACTCACTTCTCGATCTATTTCGTTCTTCAAAAACCTGTCATGGCGACTTGACCCGTTGTAGTTTGTTTGTTTACTCACCTACCTCGTGGATTTGTATACAGAGTATTTTTTAAAACTAGGTACACGATAACGACCACGTTTTTGTGTAATTTACTTGTAAATCAGTTCACGGGAACGTGCCGCGCTGCAACACCGCAACGTTCCACGTTGACGACGTCGTGACGTGCTGATCGGGACAAGCCCTAGTTCCATCTCTTCTTACGTATGATATCCAGATATCCACGAGAATACAACACTGAATGTATTAAGTAGACGTAATTGACGTCACTCGCGGTGGGCGAGTTAACACGCACTTTACCGGTCTTGTTTTAATTTAAGTACACCAATTTTTAACGCAACCAAACATAGAAGAATTGGCAAAAAACTCTGCTAGGCTAATATTTTTTTAATGTAATTTTTACAATATTTATTCTTAACATTAACATTGTTTTTGAGGGAATCGGAGACAGATTTATCCCAAGCTTTTTTGTCATCTAAATAATCAGAAATTTTATAATAAGCTCTATTACAGAGATTACGTTTAACAACATTTATGAATTTATTTACAGATAAATTAATCACGTCATTTGGGATTTTGTTAATAAAACGTACGTTTTGCCCTTTAAATGATCGACTAACTTTATGGAGCCTTAAGCCAGCCATCCACCGCCAGCTAAACTAAGTGAAAACGAAGCTCAGTGAACTAAGCTAAGCTAAACTGGGAAATAATAATACATCCACTAAAAAATAAGCTAAAACTATGTTAGTGATGACCAGTTTGTGCTAGAACGTTGTGTTAATTCGACGCTATGGAAGAAAAGACGAGCTATGACGAGAGTTCAGAGGAGGATTACAATCGTCATAGGAAAAGGAGATCGATTAGTGCTCATTTCATAAAGAAAAAACGCAAATTTTACTTGATATATTCAATAAATACCTCCATGCTGCTAAATACGTGTTTCATGTGTGCCTGCACACGATCGCCACTGTACAAGCAGAAACACGTTCGCACAACACAACGCGTCAGAGGGGTAAGACAAGGGAGTGAGGGGCGCTTAGTTTAGCTCACGTAGTAACGGATCGGATACACTACTAAGTTATTTCGACTTATACTTATAGCTGGGCTATTAGCGTATTATGTATGAAAAACTGGCTCAACTATGCGAGCTAAACTAAACTAACATAGTTTAATATAAATCGGCTAAAAGCCGATCGTCCACCGCCAACTAGCTCGCATAGTTGTTGATCTGCCCCACGTAAACCCGAATTGTTTGACATCAAGTAAGTTGTTAAAGTTAAAATGGCTTTGCAGCTGGCTAAAAATATGTGTGGGGGAATGATAAACGCTGGTAAAGGGTTAAAGTTTAAAATCGAAGGACCTTAAATTAATATGAAAATGGCTGTCTTAATTATGATTTTGGAATCAAAGATCTTTGCTTAATACACAAGGTAGAATGAATAAGACCTACCTTTTCCACTCCACACCATGCACTTCTACACATCGGTTGGTATGGTTTTCTGAGCAGCTCCTCAATCCAAAAATACGATCACAAATGGTTCAGCACTCACGAGAACGTCTCATACAACAGGTAAAATTACTTACCTGCAGGCAATACTGGATGAATTAACTTGTCTATTCACGGAATAGTGTCCCAAAATTGTAAGGACGCGACCTTCGGTAGCTTTTCAAAAATTTTACGAAATGTTCGCTAGCTATTACCAGATTTAAATAGAGGTGTCATTTTACAATTATTATTATTATTTATTTATTTGCTTAAATGTACTACAATTTATATAAACAGGTTAGGTTGGTATTGTAGCCTGATTGTGGTGAGTAGGTACATGTACCCTGTAAGGGCACTGAAAAGTGAGTTGAGTCGTAGTTAGTTATACAATTTAAAGGAATAAAAGATAATTCAAAACAATACACGTCAACAGCTAAAAATAATATTAGTTTAACAATTTTAATCTTTTTTACATAAACCTAAGTCAAAAATAAAAGCCAAAGTATCAAAAGTCAAAATATACCAAAAGTAAAAATATTCAATGTATTCAATGTTTCGTTAGATCAGGGAATACACCACAGTCAATTCATTCAATAAACATAAACGCCAGTTCTGGTGCGTTCATTGCAGTTTTAAATTACCCATGTTAATAAGGTTCAATTTATTATTCTTATATTTATTCTTCAGCGGGATCTCCAAGCTCACATCAACCATCGCCACGTGTCATCTGGTAACGAAAGTAAGCAGGAGGAAGCACCTTCTCTAGCAACACTCTCTGTCAAGCCTATCGCCGTAAGTAGTCAACTAGTAACGTACAGTTGTCTCAATCACACAGATCCATGTCCCTCCCTCTGAAGTTAGTTTCAGATTGATTTGGTTGAATCGTTGACCAATCATAGTACAATCCGACCCAAATATAGGAACTACTTCCCTACTTCGCCTTCAGAAGGACATAAAGACGATGTGTATGTCGACTCATTCTCAATATAGGTATCAGAGATTGATAAACATAGGTACATAGATACTCATAAAATACCCATCCCCATCATCATCATCATCATCATCAGCCTATAGCAGTCCACTGCTGGACATAGGCCTCCCCTAATGAGCGCCATTGCGCCCTGTCCTGAGCTCGACGCATCCAGACACAGAACAAACATCCATGTTCACCACACTAATCAAAAGACAGAGCTACAACAGTAAAGTACAGTAAAACACTCTACTTTTCACTTCGATTGCGAGAAAATAAAACAATTCAAAATTAGACAATTTTCAGAAATTTTATTAAAAATTTTCAACCTTCATAAAACATAACCAAGACGGTTCTATTTTCAAAAAAAAAGATTGACGGAGCACCAAGAAGTCGAGTTTTTATGTAAGAGAACGAATGCTTTGTACGGGCTGATGATTTTAGACAAAAATTAAAAAGAAAAAATACTTTTTAGCCCGAGGTATTAAACTCGAGTTTTAGGCCCGCTAAGCTACACTATTATGATACACTTTTTGAGCAAGAGAAGTGAAAAAAAAATTATAACGCTCTTTTTGAAACGCTGCATATTGTAGTCTCTGGTGAAAACCTTGGTGGGTTGACCATTCCATAGCTTTATTGTTCGCGGGAGGAAATTCCTCTGGAACCTTACAGCGCGAGAAGATATGGGCGGCAATGTATTTGGATGGTACCTCTGCCGATGTCGACCGGTGCTAAGATAGAAATAAGCAGCAGGCAACATCTCAAACAATTCTCCAGAACACCTCCCATTATACAAGCGGTAAAATACACACAGGGAGAAGAAGTCTCTCCTGAGGCTTAAAGGTTCAATACCACTTGTGAGTATGGGATCGTCGACAAGTCTCTTAGGTCTTCTTCGAGTCAAACGGCTGCTAGAAACCAGTACTTATGCCCTATAAGTAATCATTCATGCATTCATGCATCAAGCATGCTAGGTTACTGTTCCAAGAAAAGCGGTGGCCTGGTCACATCATCATCGTCATCGTCATCAGCCTATAGCAGTCCGCTGCTGGACATAGCGCCATTGCGCTTTGACACGTGAAATGCTAACAGCTTCGCGGACTGAAAAGTAATCCGAAGTTATTTATCCAAAAGTCATGCGTGATGATGTTTTTGCCAAGTCTTGCATATAGGTCTGTGATTGAATGTAATGTAGACAACATTCTCACATTCCATAGTTAATAATTAAAAATATAAATGCGTTCCTACACTAGTCTATACCGATTTGAATAATTTGCTTGTGTGGTTTGGGTTCCAAAGATGGAACGGAAAATCGCCAAATTCACCTCCTGTATTTAATGGACGCCCCCTAATGTGTCAAATAAATAAATTATTGTAAGTAGGCACCCCATTACCTATTATTATAGATAGGTTGTAACTTGTAACCTAAACAATAGGTGAATAAAATTAAAAATGATAATGATCATATCATTGAATAACAATAAATATTTAAAGTCTAAAAAAAGGTATTTAAAAAAAATTTGATGAAAGGAGAATGCCGATAACCCGTACCAATTGCGTCAAAACCAAACGTATCCCATAAAATTGCCTATATTTTATAAATAACATTAACATTTTCTTTAGTTTTTCACACCGACTCGATTAATAATAACGTAAAAAATATTTCGTTTGTTTGGTTTCCGGCGCGCGGCGCCATGACACTGCAACCACCCTCACTTTTAATTATTTAGACAGTAGAATCGACTGGAAACATTAGAGATTTTTTCACTTTGTTTAATCAAAGAGGTAAGATCAGAATCTTTTTTGTGGTACTACTAACTACCTCCCTATCTTTATGTATTTAATATGCTCTCGCAAAAGTGCTTTGTTTAGCAGTGTTTATTCTGTAAATAGATATTTTATTAGACATCATCACAATAATGTACGATAAATAATCGTTGCATAAACTGTTTTCTAATAACCGGTGACGCGAAACCAGCATGGTTTGGAATAGGCATCCATGGCCATTTCGTGTTTGTGATGAATGTGTTAAGATCTTGGATCTTAGTATGGATTTTACCCTCACCAGTAAGTACTATTACCTATTATAACCATAAATGATGTAAATGCCTATCTACTTTCTCGCCACTATCATTATTTAAAAATAATATAAAGTAGAACACAGTAGTAATGTATGTAATTTCCTACCTCCGAAGTAGGAGTTATAACACCCTTTTACCTATCTGTGTGAGGTATATAATCCTTTTCTTATAGATATAGTATCCTAGTTAAATGTTTATAGTGTAATATTTACAATTATGTAGACAAAACTGAACACACATAACGGTCTCGGGAAAGATTTTTTTAAAAAACAACCTTAAACTAATATCAAATAAAAACAACTTGTTGACGTTTATCTTAAAAAAAGACTTAGTATTCCATGAATAACAGTTTAATATCTTTCGAAAAAATTAGGTTTCGTTTTGACGCAATCACTTTAGCATTGGTACCGAGCGCCATACATCACACGGCATTGTCCTTTTAAATCTTTGTTTATGCGAGATGAACGACTGTGTGATTATTTTACTTCGTTGGACGACTGCATGAATTTATAGACTGTGGTAAAACTGTCAATCCTTGTTTAAATAAATAATTCTATCGTCAGCTGGGGCCGAGCGCTGGCGACCCCCGCGCGCACCCGCACCCCGCCGCCGGCGAGCGACCGCGTGCTCGGACCAACCTCATCACCGTGCCCATACAGGAGACCGACTCGCACTACTACAACTACTCTTACCCGGTGAGTAACCGATAAGATCGACTTGCACTACTACATACAACTATTACTCGGTGATTATACGATAAGATCGACTTTCACTACTACATACAACTATTACTCGGTGATTATACGATAAGATCGACTTTCACTACTACATACAACTATTACTCGGTAATTATACGATAAGATCGACTCGCACTACTACATACAACTATTAACCGGTGAGTATACGATAAGATCGACTCGCTATACTACATACAACTATTACACGGTGAGTATACGATAAGATCGACTCGCACTACTACATACGAGTAGTTCCTAACTGAGTATCCAAAAAAAATTTGCATCCAGTGTAGATGGTTTAAGTGGTTCCTTCTTCGTATGAGCTAACTCTGGTAGCTGAGTTTTTAAGCTGCCCGAAGGCCTCCAACATGGCTAACCTACCTAGGAACTAAAATTTGTGTACCCCATGATACTTGTTAAGGCGACGATACATGTCAAACATCCCTCTCGCTCGCACTATTCAACATTTTTCAAGATATAAAATCAGTGAATGTAGTTATGCAAACCTTCACGGCCTAAAAAATAACAATTCAAAGGTTCAGCAAACTCGACGTCCGTGAAGTCAACAAAAAGGTTATTTGGCTGAATAAAAGGGGGTTGGCTCAGCATGAACCTACACAGCGCTGATTTTCAGTCAAAACCCTTTTTGTTGACTTCACGGACGTCGAGTTTACTGTACCTTTGTATTGTTATTTTCTAGGCCGGGAAGGTTTGCTATTTTGCATAACTACATTCAGTGGTTTTATATCTTCAAAAATGTTGAATAGTGCGAGCGAGAGGGTGGTTTGACATGTATCGTCGACTTAAGTACGATTCAAACCTACCGGCGTGCGTGGGAGAGCATCGGAGAGAGCATTTTAAAACATACTAGAGGAAATTTAAATATCCACTAAGTAGTTAAGTTCCTTATTCCAGAATGCACGGTTGTTGTAACGTACATTATTCAAATAAAACACATTATCCGGATAAGTATAGTGTATTCGTCTAGGGAGCCGTGAATGTGTGTGCAGGTACAAGCATTATCAACCTACCCACATAAGTAAAATAAAAAATAAAATAAAATAATTTATTCAAAATTTCTTAAATTGGTAACATAAAAATATTAAAAGGTACAGAAATCTTAATTAAACATAGGTATAATAAAAACAAGAGCCTGAACTAGGTAATCCTGTGTTTCGGGCGAAGAGAGCTAACAAATAGAACATAGGAAATAAAATATGTGATTAAAATAAAATAATATCAAACAAAATAATAAGCTACTGCATTTTATTACTAAGGTACGATTAAATATTTAATAGGTATGTACATTATAGTGAATTAAAATTAAATCAAAATAACAGTCTCTAATGACGTAGGTAGTATTTGAGAAATCTTATATAACTTAAACTTAACTTAAAATAAATTAAACAGTTTATACGTTATAGTTATAACTTATTTTAGCACAGTTAATAATTTCTCTGTATCATCGTAGGACATTTTTTGCAGTACATCCTTAAGGATTATTTTGCAGTTGTAATAATTAAGGGGATATATATTAGCTAAAGCATTCAGTCTATTATACAGGAGCGGACCAAGGAACATATAAAATTTGGATGTAAACGAGTATGACCCTGATTGTTTGGGGCAAACTATATCTTTCCGTCTTTTATTAGTAAGCACAGTGCTGTAAGGAAGGGCTACGTGCTGTTTTAGTACTATACTCATTATGAATAGCTGCCTAACTGTTAAAACTCCACAAGATTCATATAAAAGACTAGTTGGAAACATAAAAGGACGGCAAGTGGCCACTTTGAGAATTGCTCTTTGAGCTCTCTCTGTTGTAAGTAGTAAAGTTTTACCAGCTCCACCCCATGTTGTTATACAATAAGTTATAATTGATTGGCATAGTGCAAAGTAAACTTGTTTAATTATTTTCAGATCCGCAATATAACGTAACTTCTTGAACACAAATATTAACTTACGAATTCTATTATTTAAAGTTTCTATATGATATTTGAAAGAAAGAGTTTCATCTATTAAAAGCCCAAGGTATTTATTAAGGTATATTATTTATTTTATTTGACCTTTTAATGACGGGACACTTACATTGGTTGTTAGTGGGGACTTTACAATAGTGGGCATACAATTTTGGTGAACTTTCAGTTGACTTTATTTTGCGTATCGAAAATTTTATATAATTTGTTTTATCGGTGTTTAGTGTTAGCAGGTTTTCCTGAAGCCAATTATTTACAATATTGAATCCGAATTGCGCATACTTGTAGACTTCTGTTTCAGATTCAGCCGAAAACAACAGAGCAGTATCATCAGCATAGGATATGATAATGCCATGGCTTAGAGATAGATTACAGAGGTCATTTAAATAAATTAAGAACAGAGTTGGCCCTAATATACTTCCTTGTGGAACTCCAAAAGTTGTGTTATTCAGATCATCACTGAGAACATTACCAATTCTAACGCATTGCGTGCGTTCTTCTAGATAGCTTTTTAGAAGTTTTAGCTGAGTGCCTCTTATACCTATGGTTTCAAGCTTGTGCAATAGAATTGGGGTGGAGACAGTGTCGAAGGCTTTAGCGAGGTCCAAAAAGATTCCTATAGTGTGGTTACCTTCGTCAAGTTTTTCCGCAAGATAGTTAGTCAACTGATGAGCAGCATCTGCAGTTGACATTTTGGGTCTAAATCCAAACTGCGTATTTGACAAAATCATTTTATCATCCAAATATTTCATCAATCTTTTATTTATAATTTTTTCTAATATTTTGGACATCGCAGGAAGTAAGGAAATCGGTCTGTAATTAGTTACCTCATCTTTACAACCAGATTTATACACTGGTACAACCACAGCTTTTTTTAGGCACTTTGGAAAAATTCCTGTGTGTAAGCATTTGTTGAAAATATGAGTAAGCGGACTGATTAAAAATTGCCTGAATTGTTTTATTATTTTCGTGGATATATTATCCCATCCAACGGCACAGTCATCTTTTAGACCCATAATTATCATTTCTACCTCGGTTTCATCCGTATCCAATAACACAAAGGAAGTTGTTATTGTGCTACACGTAGAAAGAGTGCTAGTAAGCTCCTGTGAATAACCTTGAACTTTTCCCGCTAAACATTTACCGATGTTTACAAAGAAATTATTTGCTGCGTTAGCACATGCCAGCTGTGATGAGTTACTTTGTAATAAACATAAAGATGACTCATGATGTTTCGCGGTAAGTGCAACATTTCTAATACATTGCCAAATTTTTTTGCTATTTGTTCCAGCCTTTTCCAGTTCAATTTTGTCATAGTTGATCTTTATTTTTCTAAGAAGATCATTACAAAAATTGCGATATCGTTTGTACGATAATTGCAACGTTGAATTATTTGGATTAGATTTTGCTATTTTATGTAGTCTATCTCTATGTTTCATGCATCGAATGAGTCCTGCTGTTATCCATGGTTTAATGTTATAATTTTTATTATTCAAGCGAACAGTATAAGAGTTTATTTTAATTGCATGTTGTACATTATTTATAACAAACGACATGCAAAACTGCGGGTCAGCTGAATCGTAAACTGGGCCAAAGTCTATGTTACGCAAATCTTCTTCAAGTTTATGCATATTTAATTTAGTAATTGTGCGAGCGTTATTTATTTTAGGTAATTTACAATTTAAGGTTAATAGGGCAGCATTATGATCGGTTATCGACGAGTTAATAATGAGTGTCATAGATGGAAAACTCGATTTAAGCATGATGTGGTCCAAACAAGAACCACTTTGATGTGTAGGAAGTGTGTGCGCGGGAAGTAAGCCATGAAAGGAACATAGGTTGAGAAATTCCTGGGCAGCGGGATCGCTACTCTCTGGAAGAATATTTATGTTAATATCCCCGATTAAAATTATATTATTATAGAATGACAAGTTTTGTAAAGTATTGTTCAGAGAATCCGTAAAATTACTTAAGTTTCTAAAGGAGGGGGGTCTGTATAAAGCTAGTATCGCAAATTCTGAACCGATTTTAATTAAAAGTCTGTTGCAGTCATGAATATTTGGTTCCTCTACAGATACCTTAAGATAGTTCCTTGCGTAAACTATCACCCCATCATTTTGGTTGTAGTTTATATTACTACTATACATACAATATCCTGGCATTGGTGGCAAGTCGTATTGTTTGTTGAGCCAACATTCCGTGAACACGATAATGTCACAGTTATTGTTTAATCTTTGTTGAAAAGTACAAAAATTGTCAAAGTTTTTATAAATACTACGTATGTTTTGAGTAAGAATGGTTAGTGGGTTTTTGTAAGAGGATAGATATTGTTTACACTGTTCAACTTCACAGATTTTAGACTCTGATACAGAGAAATTATCCAAATCATTAATTAAATCATTAATCATTGTGAAAATAAATAAAAAGATCAAATAGTATTTCTAATTAAACGGCGCTCTTAGGCGCCTTCATAATCTATGGAATTTAAGTACCTTTTTTCTGCCATTATTTTCGCGGGGCAGTCAGCCGCACCCGTATTATGCTTACAGGGCTTTTTGAAGTGCGAGCAAGTTGCGCAAATTGGTTCATCTGCTTTCTTCGTGCATTCTTTGATCGTATGGCCTTGACCGGCACAGTGGCCGCAGGTGTATGTGGTCTCCCGACACGTCTTAGCCGCGTGACCGTACTGTTGGCACTTGTAACAGCGTGTGACCAAAGTAAAGTCCCTTACAGGGCAAGATGACCAGTTCACATATACTCGATCCTTTGAAATCAAGACTTTGCGCATGAATGCAGGCACTTCTATAACATAATTGCAGGACTCTGTGTTTTTTTTGCCTGATTTATGGCTTAACTTTATGGAGCTCAAAAATTTATCAAGATTGCAATCTTGAAGCGTTTCAGCCAGATTTTGATGGTATAAGCAGGTGAAGACTTCTTTTTCATCCATCGCTGAGGGGACTCCGACAACCACAACTCTAGGTTTTCGTTTATGCGGCTCGTCAACTATCAGGCCGGATTTTGTTAGCTCCACCGATTGTTTGAGCTTTTCGATGTCATTCTTTGAGTCAGTGCTGATGATGACACCTCCGTTCCTTGTCTTACGCAGACCTCTAACGTGGAGCTTCAATTGCTCAGGGCAGATAATTTTTTGTACAAGTGATTTTGTGTCCTCGCTTGACTTTAATTTGTCATTAGGATATATGGCCACTGAACTCACATTAGTCGGCTTAATAAAGTTGTTCGTTCCTTTTCTGACCATGTCAGCAAAGGAATATCCCGATGTGGGTTTCGAGGACTCCGTAATACTAAGCTTAAGTTCTTGCAGCCGCTGAGACAGGTCAAGTTGGTCTTTAAGAGACTGTATGGATGAGTGGGCTTGTATCGTTCTCTGCTTAAGGGACTGGTACGTCACTGCCATCTGCGAGGTACCGTGCCCAACTTTTCGGCACAAAGCATTTATGCGCAATTTTTGTTCAGAGTTCAGCTTACCCTCCGTGACAATAGAGCACACTTCGTTCAGGCACTGTTCGATGGACGACATCCAGTTCTGTATTTCGGGAGTAGAAATAACTTCTAGGACATCATCCCCATGGGTCGGCGCCTGAGGGCGAGGTGCGGGAGCGCGGGAGGGCGAGGGGGGCGGCGAGCGGGCTGTCCTGCTGCTCCGGTTAAAGGGACTGCTGTCCATTTTTGCGGGAATTAACTTGATCTGTGATAATAATTTGTCATTTCCACAAAAACACTACAAATTGTCCAATGTCCATACCTCACGAATGACACAGATTTTTTAAAGTCACTACCACTAAACTAGGTCACGACTCAGCTAGTTATTATTTGTTTATATTAATTTAAATTAGACACGTCTGTTCCAAACAAAGACAAGACGAATGCTGAGTGTATCCACTTTTTTTTTTAATGGCAGTCTTCCTATTTGGACATTTCTGCCAGTGCCACGTCATATAAGAGATTCAATTGAGGCGCAAGTTACCGATATGTCCGTCAATTGTGGACCGATTTTCAAAATTCTTTTTTTTTTAAATGGTAGTAGGTATATTTCACAGGTGATCCCATATAAAATATATGCATGAGGTATTGGTTCTTTTCCTGCAAAAATCCAAAGACCTCACTCATGCTCACTTGTAATTTTCGTCCCGTGTCGAATATTGAAGTCGGTTTTCGGTACCTATAGTTTACAAAACTTTTTTTTATCATGCGCTATATATAAGTAGCGGCACGAAACTTTAGCGCTGACCGTTATTGCGCAGAAGTCAAAAGTAAGGTATCATAAGGGAGCTAGAGGCGAGAGAGAGCGAGAGACCCATGCGCAGAAGTTTCGTTCACCTCAAGACTTACGTGCCGCTAGCTATATGTACTGTGTTTATTCCAGCCCCCGCAGACAGCGAGCGTGCCCCCCGCGCCCCCGGCCGGCCCCCCCGCCGCCCCGCTGCCCGTGCTGCACTCCATGAGCGTGCCGCCGCCGTACTACGCGCCCACTTACACTGCCAACAACACATACATACAGCCAGGTAATGTACGCCATCATCAACCTATTTCAGGTCCACTGCTGGACTGGTCGGCTCTACGCATTCAGCTCGCCCTCAGTCTCGAGCAGATTCTCAGATTCAGTCTCCAACTCTCATAAAAACATTGTAATTATTAAGAAAAATTGTACCAACTCATGAAAATAACGTGATTCGTTAAACGTGACTGATTCATTAAAAAACGGGAGTTTTCATGTCCCCCTGGTATCGGAGAGGAAAGGTGAGAAGTGTATTAATAACAATATTAGGCATTTCATATACATCTCATCATAGACCACCGCAATTTAAACTCGCCAAGACGCACGGGCCAGCGTGGTGTCCGGCAGTCCCCAGCACTCCCGCTATTGCATAGGAAAGTCTCTCAGAATAGTTTTGTTCGTACAGCAGGCGTGGCCGGCGCGATGGGCGGCGCGGGGCCGGGCGTGGGGCTGCCGGCCGTGGCGAGTCCGCTCGACGCCGCGCGCTGGCCGCCCTACCCCGCGCCCGCCGCACCCTGGCCGCACCACTACTACAGGTAGCCGTGTCACCACTACAGGTAGCCGCGCTACTATTACAGGTAGTCGCGCCACTAATACATGTAGCCGCGCCACTAATACATGTAGCCGCGCCACCACTACAGGTAGTCGCGCCAAAACTAAAAAGTTCATTAACATGAGTTAAGTGAATAATTTTACCCCAACATAGCCGACCCCACATAACATGGGATAAGGGCAGGGCGGTGATGATTACCAATTTTATTTCATGAAAAAGTAGTCACAATAGTTATGTCAAATGACCTCTATCTGATGACAAATGCTCTATGCCATTACACTCAGCATACTATTGTAGGTCCTACAACAGCAGAGCTGAGTGCTTAAGCCGCGATTCTATTGTGAATGTTCTTGCACGCATGTATGACGTCAACGTCACATTCAAAAATGAGTTTATAACTACATAACAACATGCAGGATTACGTTTCAAGTAATGAAGCTGGATAAAAATTGCACCTGTCTTTTTACGCACCTGACTGTGTTTTTTATACAACTTGGAAAGTTTTTTATGCGAAAATTGTATGTAAGCATCACTTAAATAATATATTGTACGTAGGTCACGGATAGAGTGTGCCTTACACATTATTTGCAACTTAGTGTGTTGATGAACTTGTTAAATAATAATTATAGCAAATAATGCAACAAATGGCGTATTTTTGTTGTCTAGACGTTCCAGTCAAATGTTCTATGTTTTCACGTACGCAGGAGACGCGCTTCACTCCCAACTAAAGGAAGCTTTTACGATCGTTAATGTAGCGGAAAGTGTTTTTCCATTGAAACAGAGCAGTGTGGAGATTGTATATAAATAATTACATTCAATAAAGAATAACGATCACGTCATGAAAGCGCAATAATATTGGTCAATTTTACATATCTCCGCTTCAATGGAAATGCCCAGAATAATTGTTCCTATTTTGTACTGCAAGCAATAATGCTCTTGTATGTTCACTCTAATACTGTGAATGTGTTTAGAGCTTACTTGAACAGTAGGACAATCACGAATGTTTCAAACTGACATGACGTATCGTAAGCATAACGAAAAATTGAATAAAAGCCAATGAAAAAGCGTTATTTTGAACTTACATTTTCTCATTGGCCAAAATTGTACGTCTTCGATACGAATATTTTTTCGCTAGTCTTCGTGATTGAGCCTCAAAACGTAAACGACATTGCGTTGAGGATGAGGACAGTATTTTAATAGTTTTTGCCATGTTTCTTATTGATGTCTGTCTGTGTATATGATTATGATTAGTACTCGAGTGGCAATAGCGTATCTATGATTGTGACTAAAGCCTTATTTATTTAAAACTTGCGATAATAGGTGCGCAGGTGTATTTTCAAACGCTCTAAAAATTTACGAGACGTCCGAGATCGCTCTAACTAAGCGATAATACAGCCCATTGAAATATTCATTATTTTTATTGTTCTTTATGTTTTTTGGTGTAAGTACAAGAAAGTTTCGAATCTGGCGCGTCACAACACGACACAATGGTTAGACAAAATTTTTTAGTCTGAAATTTTCTGAACGTTTGAGAAAACCCTAGAGAGATAGGCCAGCAAGACGTCTCATTAAATTGCCCTGGCCTGTAATAATAACGTATAGTGCAGTACGTACTTTTCTATTCGCAATGTTAGCCTTTTATAGGTTGTTACTAGACTAAGTAAATATGTAACTTGAAACAACCTAGGTTTTTTCTTGAGTTAGGTTAGGTTTCTTAAAAAGGTTCATTTTCAGGTACTCTTATAATGGAGACATATCTTAAAAAGATTTGATACTTGCATTATTGAGCAGGTAGGGTTGTCACATTTTTAAGGACAAAACCTAATCTATGTTTCTGATGGCCTTTTGCACTAATGCGTTTAATTTTGTGGCTTATTATTGATGAACTGCAATAATGATTAAAAAATGCGTAAAATCTTCCAATATTTATTTATAGTGTTATCATTTTAATGGTAAAAATACTTGCATTCGCAAGTCCTATTTTGAGTCACCTCACTTCAATTACCTTCATTTCTTCTTGGAAGTGAAGCTTTTGTAGCTAGTGGTCTTTAGGTTTTGCCTGACTCTATCCAGATTAAAAATATTAAAAAGGCTGATTAAGTTCTTCGAATTTTAATTGTTATATTAAGGTGGATAACTTAAGCCTGTGATAAAACCATGCTGTTGTTTCTACGTCCCCGAAAAAGTGGATAAAAATAGGGATCATATGTTTTTTTTTTGTGCCGGTTCTGCTTCAGGCTAAAGAGGATTTTTTTTATAAATGAAAACTTTGCATGACTGATTGATGGTGTACTTCTTGCCTACATCGAAATACTCTACTTACATAATTGTTTGTATTAACAGCATAGTTTTATCACAGTAACAATAAAAAGTAATCAAACTAGATAAATTCTTTAACAACTTTTTATTCCGTTAGTTTTGTAGCAAAATATAGATTTGAAATAAGTCTTGTAATATAAATAACAAGTAGTTACAGTATTTGTATTGTAATAAATAAATACCAATTATTTATATGGATATTTATCCATAATTATTCATATTAAAAAGGTTCACATTACAGATTAAAAGTAGTTTCCTAATTTTCATAAGTTTATAAAGTTGACTCCAATTCAATATTTACTATTAAGATTTTAATTAAAATAAATACACCAAATGTTAATGAATTATTATTTTAAATTATTTATACACTCTATCAATCATATTTACAAACTATTCTCGCCATCGACAGTAATAACAAATGCAATAAATTGCAAAAATATTTTCATTTGCATTTTAACATTGAGTATGTAGACTACTGACAATGTATCTTTGTCTCTTTGAAGTTGGCTGAAAGTAGCGACGTAGTTCTTATTTTTGGTTCGGATTGTAATTGGATTGGTTGATTCGTTTGCTGAGCCTAATTTATAATAATTTACTCTAAATTCAGAGGGACAAAGATCCGTTGTGAAAGTTGTAGGTATCTTAATTAAAATTAATACTATTGAAATATACATAAGTCCAGGTTAAAAGTGACCCAACATTTTGACTTAGGACTCACCTATCACTTATTTTAGCACTTGTATGTATTAGTAAAGTTGACACAACAGTGATAGGCCTTAGCCTACAGTTATGTTAAGGCCACTCAGCTATTGTAATGCAAGAATTTCTTGCCGTATTACAATAATACTTAATAAAAAAACAAAGTGAGAAAAGTTAAAACCATTCAATGGTCAATGAATTAACAAATTGAATATTTGTTACGGCGGCCGTTCGAAGCAATAATTTAATATTGTGCTATTTAAATTGGTATTCTAGCAGGAAGACCGAGGCACTGCGCCCACGCAGCGGTCCTGTTTATATAAACTGACAGTTTGTTAATTGACGTTCTTTGAATTTTGACAGATCAAAGTTTGTAAATAAGGTCCAGTGTCGACCATTTCTGTGTGCAATTAAGTTAACAAATGAGGCCTCAGGATGAGCCATTCTCATAGTACCAACAAGACATTCGATAAAAGATAAAAAAGCACAAGTTAAATAATTAGATCCCATTAGGTCTAATTTTTATATGCAGGTGCAAAGAAAATATTTTCTTAAGACTAAATTCAATCCATACAGTCGAGTCTTAGGTCTCAATAACTAAACATATCACCAACAATCTATAAATCAATTTCTATATAACATCCATTTCTCTCTCTCAGACAAATAATAATAGAATAGCACACTCACAGAATTTCTACACATGACAAACTATTCTCTGGCATGATTATTCGGCGTCACTTTATTGTGTTGCCTTTTATTATTATTATTCTGAATCTATTCTCTCCATTCATTTCACCTGGGTGAATACCGCGAATGTTGTAACCTAATATATTCCGCTTGAGGGATATCAGTAGGATAAAGATCCTAATAGCCCCACTTTGTAGTGCTTAATACTTCGATCAAAAAAACTAAAGGCTTTTGAATGAGCTAAACAAAAACGCATGACCAAATATTTAACACGCTCAGATAAGCACTTTCTCCCATAAAAAGAAAACAATTAAACTGGACTGTATCAAAACAGCATGCCTTATGAATTTTGATAACTAATTTTATAACTGCTAAAGTTAAACTTATGACTGTTCATAATCAGTTTTAAATTCAATATGGTATGGATTTTGAGAAAGAACAACTTCTTTATCTAGTTAAATCTATAAATGCTGATATAAAATCTAGCATACTTTATTTGATGCATAGATATCATAATGGTGTCAATTCAGTTGTTGCGTTTTACTAACCTCATTTGACAATCTAACAATAATCGTCAACATCCCTTTTATTTCGATCAGTAACTTAAGGAAGGAAAAGTAAGCGTCATCAAATTTTGTTAATTTAGCCACAACAACGCAACAACAGAATATTCATCATTATTTAGATTACAGCCTGCAAAATCCTCAGTATTTTTGATCTAAGTTCTCAGAAATAGATTGTATAATTTACATTACCGGTAATTGACTACTCATGATCATGACTCTTTCGTTGTGGGTGGTGTCTCTGCTAGGTCCACTAGCGTGGCCTCGGGCGGAGAGGCCGGTTGACTTGGACCGGGTTCTGAGAACTGTGGTATGACTTGGGATGACTGCATCTTACGGACGGACTCCATGTTAACTTTGGTTGATAGGTTCTTCTGCCGCGTCTGCTCCGAGGTTTTGGATAGACGCTCGCTTAGCGCTTTTAGTGCTATTTGGCTGTGGAGGAAAAAGTATTGTCGTTTTGGATGTCAAATTTTATGGTACCTGTATAAACTTAATTCTTAACAGTCAGACATTGAGATGCGCGTTTGGATTACGATATTGAATGGTTGCCTAGGATAGGTAAAATGAGCGTTGGAAGGTCACGTGCGTTGAACGCAACTAGTACAAGATCAAGGTGGAAGCACAAACTTCGGTATGTCTACACCCAGCAGATTATATAGGGTTCCTTCCTACGTATATCTATTTCTCATCTAAATAACCAAAGCCAGCATCCTATCTGTGGTGCACTCTGCTAAATAAATAACGAATAGGGCTATAGGCCAGCTGACTGTGGCATACTGCAGCTAGTACAGCTAAATCGGCGGTACAAGAAGCTGTGCACTGCGATCGCCAATCCACATGCCCAGCGTGAGGATTATTGACTGCAGTGAATAGATAATGAAGTCCGACATAATCGTTGTTGGATGACAAGAGAACATACCGCCGTCTCTCCATGTCCTGGGGCTCGACTCCCGGCATCGAGATAGTGACGCCGCGGGGGCTGAGCGCGAGGTGCACTCTCCGCTGGCTGGGCGCGCAAAGCCCTAAGCGCACGAGGCAGCGGTGCGGCGGCCCTAGCACTCCCCTCACCACAGGTTGAAGGACAGTTGGAAAGAAACTGGAATTGTTACAAGAAATATGTACTGTTAATATAATAAAATTATAATACTAACTCAAGCCCGCTGCTCCACATGGAGCGGACTCTGGTGTGGAACCAGGCTAAAATTTCTATGTGTTAATCCACATCAAAACTATGAATATTCAAGTTTAATCCAAATGCCTAGGACTACAGCATCGGCTGCAAGAAGCTGTACTTTGCAATCCCCAACTCGCATGCCCTGCGTGGGGATTATGGGCATATCCTTCTTTATTAGGGGAGGCCTATTGTGAACTGATATACAATTATAGGATGGTGTGTGTGTGTGCTGTGTGTGTGTGTGTGTTGTGTGTGTGTTGTGTGTGTGTGTGTGTGTGTTGTGTGTGCTTCCGTGGTGGGTTGAGTGAGAACAAACATACTCACACAAACACTTTATTAGTGCATCTATAATATTAGTGTGAGGTGATGTCCTAACATACCATCGTTCAGAAAACACAACGGCGCATGGCAGGCAAGGTAGCGTCATGTCTTAGGCCTGCAGTAAACGTGTTAAAAGGTAAGGTACAGTTAAATCAGGGAAATAATTTTTATACTATTGAGTTAACAACCATATTGTGTGCTTGGCTGCAGGCGATTTGACTGTCCGTACTTAGTGGAGGCGAGGCTTTCATTTCTGTTGTCATAATAACTAGGGATGCAACGAATATTCGGCAACTATTTGGTATTCGGGCTATTCGGCCAATTTTTTTAATATATACACATATACCGAATACCGAATACCAAAAAAATATTATAATAAAGACGTATTTCAATCAAAAAATATTATATTTGAAATTAATTAGGCAGATTGTGATGAATGAATACCAGGGGCCTGATTCTGACGATTCGATATATTTGATTCTATTAGATATATATCGCGGAAACTGGTAAAACTGTATGAAAATTGACAGTTCTCGCGATATATATCTATTAAAATCAAATATATCGAATCATCAGAACCAGGCCCCAGTTTCTCTGCATTAGCTGGTAAAAGCCGATTTAGATTTTTTTCATACACAAGATCTGCCTCTGAAAATAGTCTCTCACTGTAGACACTACAGCAGGGTGACGACAGATACTTTTTAATAAATTTTATTAAATTGGGATACTGATTACAGTTTGTAGACCACCACATGTAAGGGTCTGCCTTCCGATCGAGACAATCAATCTCGTTAGCGATTGCACTTTTTTCCATTCCCCCAAATTTTCAAAATATTTCCAAATTGCAGACTTTTTGTGTATTACTGAAGCCATTTTTAACTCTTCGTAGTTAAAATCATATGATTTAATAAACAAAACCAAGAAATTCGAAATTGCAGAAATGAAAAACAACGCGTCGTAACAAGATTGGCACGCCAGTGAAGCAATTACTTCCCGCCCATCGCTCCCACGAGCACTGATGGACAGGTCGTATATTCGGCCACCGAATATTCGGCTGTTGTCAAGCGGCAGGTCCGTGTATTTCCCGCGTTCATGTTACAATATTCGGCCAAGAGCTCCGCCGAATATTCAGTATTCGGTATTAGGCCAAATCACTATTCGTTGCATCTCTAATAATAAATAGTGTCTGTCAAAATATAATTACGTTAATGTGACAATCATCATTTTTTCCGTGAATCAGGGATCTGGTTTGAGAACCACGCCCCCCGCGCGGTTTGCCGCTTGCCCGCCTGAACAGTCAGAGGCCACGTGTAGGAGCGAGCTACTGGGGACACTCAGATGAAGGTTTATAATGTTTGAGTTAGCCGCGCCGCGCCCGCGTGTGTAGTCTAGCCAAGCAATGAGTCACAAACGTGCTTCTAACTGTCAAGTCAAGTATATCAAGTTATCATAACATAAAGTGTCTTATTGTAATTTCTGTGATACATTAGATTGAGTGATTGAATCACAGTATAAGCATGCACTCACCTGTGTTATCAAATAATAATACTGCTAATCCACTTAACGTAATGTTATTTTGACAATCCCTGCAAGTTAAATAGATAATGATCTCCTGCAGTACAGACTAGACAAAACCAGCCCTTTAATCAATGGATGCTTTTGTGGCCTGGTTTAATTTGCTATTCTTAGTGGATCTTAGCTTAACTACCCTTTACTTACCCAGTCACTATTTACATTCATGAACAGTGTAAGTAGATGTTGATTTTTTAGTATTTTGGGCCATGTGAAGCTCAAAATGCATAAGAATAAAGAAACACTAGAAATAGTTCAAATAAGAATAATGGTTGCATTTACTTATCAAAGCTGAAATTATCAGCCATGTCTCCACGGGTTCCGCTGCTGTGCCTCTGCCAAAATCTCAAGTAGATCCATGAAAGGATAGTGCCACTGCCCCACATGCACGGGTATGTGCCTTCCAGGGCTCCAACAGCCCAGAGGATGATGGCTGCGATGAGTATAAGTAGGGGCAGCGAGCGGTTGGTCAGTTTTCCTAAAAAATAATTCATGTAAAGTGGACCTTTTTTTTCTTTTATGATCATAAAGGCTTAAAACGCATTTTAAAAATGACTGTGACTACAGCACATTCTTTTCTATCTAAAGTTTATGCTCAATTTACAATACTGTTTGATTTGAGTTCTTGAATACAGAACTAAAGTGTAGCTAGACAAAAATTGAATGGTTAATATACTTAATATAAATTGTATGCACTGTTGTTGGACATGAAATTGTTAATAAATTACATAGCTGGATGTGTCAAGCTCAGGACAGGGTGCAATGGTGCTCATTATGGGCAAACTATGTCCAGCAGTGGTCTGCTTTAGGCTGATGATGATGATGATGTCATAGATGGTAAATAAATTATGATACAATTACATCATCAGTGAGGACTTACCTGATGAAGTTTAACTGAATTATACAATGGTAACCTCAGAAATTTCTAAAAGCATGTAGTATGTATACCTACCAATAGAATTTACAAAATGAGATGTAAATGGTCAAGATAAACACACCAAGGTGAGAAAAAAATAGTAAACACAGCATACCTAATGGTGTTTTTATCAACAGATGATCTGGCATTATCTGCTTCACCGCTACACTCACTGCGGCCAAGTACCCGGCTAGGCCGTGGACATGGATGTCGAACAAGTAGGAAGTCTGTCCCGTGCATGCAAATATCACCAAATAGTAAAATGTGGTCAGGAAAGCAACACCAATGTTTGTCAGAAAGAAAAACTTCATCATCTCCATCTGACCCCATAGTGGCTCTATGAGCTTCCCGCATAATCCCACAGTCACTACGTCGATAACCACCTCCCACAAATGTATTTCAAGGAACCAAAACGTAAATGTAGACCACAGTTGGAAGGAAGGTGGCAACAGATATCCTGGAGTGACGCTGAGAACGTTCACCACATCGTTAGAATACGATAAGATGTAGCCTATTACTACCACTATACATATGAACTTCACAGAGGGTGATGTATTTCCCAGTAAAGCTGAAAATTGTTGGCGTAAATACGGTAAATTTCGACTAAACACTC
Organism: Horisme vitalbata; assembly: GCA_951804965.1. NCBI lineage: Eukaryota > Metazoa > Arthropoda > Insecta > Lepidoptera > Geometridae > Horisme > Horisme vitalbata. The sequence continues at coordinate 18,219,905 of OX638092.1, read as the reverse complement.
GAAACGCAGCCATTTTTGTGATTGAATGAATGATTTTATGAAATTTATCGTTTCATTCATTCGAAGCATAGATTAAGTATATATATAGATTTATAGTTTGCGTGGCCACCCTAGTCTTTCTCATTTCAACTGCAGGGTTGCCACATAATTAAAATTTCCATAGATTTGGGTAAAATATACTGATAATACGCCCTCCGGCCAGGTGGTAACGATCTGCGAAATGCTGCTGGTAGAAGCTGGATGCATCGAGCTCAGGACAGGGACTCAGGCGCTCATTAGGGGACGCCTATGTCCAGCAATGGACTGCTATAGGCTGATGATGATAATGGGTAAAATATAAATCTAACAAGAAATTAATGTCATGCAGGTAAAGTATTAATCTATCAATTAATACTGCAGGTAAAGTATTAATCTATCAATTTTTTCATTTACACGAAATTTTTTTTCATTTATAATCTAACAAGTTTTAATGACTTTTGATAATATGTTAGGGAAGGAGAAGGATGTTTAGCAAATTTGATTGAATGCACCTATCTATATAATTTTTAAATCAAATCAAATCAAATTATATTTATTTGCATAAAATTATGGTAATTACAAAGGAAAATCTTAAAGGCTATGTGGATCGCATACTTATACTTCATAATAGAAGCGTGCAAATATTAAATTGTTATATGTATATATGTCATTAATTATCATTAATATCGGTTAATTTTAATTAACAATAATTAAGTTGACAATCAAGATTACTTAATAAATATATGTCAAAATGAAAACTAACCATTCAAAAGAAGAAATAATAATAGTAAATTATTATTTAGTTTTAATAAATTCGTTTGATCGTATAAAAGCATTTAACTACAAGCCATTTCTGAAGTCTTATTTTAATAAAGCTAAGTGTCAAATCTATCATGTCTTCGGGGAGACTATTGAATATTTTAACGGACATGAATAAAGATATCTTTTGCATTGATTTTTTACAGAACGGCAAAAATATCCTATTATTTATTTGTGTCCTAAGCTGTCGTTCACGCATGTCTTTATGTTTCTTGTATAAGCTTTCAAAATTCCTACATGCAAAAAAGAATAGAATTATAGGAAATATATTTTTATTTCTCCAAAACTTCAACATTTAGAAAATTATGCTTTCGATTCTGCAATCATATTTTCTAAATTCACTTCACTTTTTTATTAAACGCCAACATTTTTCCCCAAGAGCTCGCAGTTTCTCGCGTATCTTCTAATAGCTTAGCAGTCCAACGCAATTTTTTTCCGCAGCCTTCGTGGTGATCGTATGATGGTGATTTACCCTAATAACAGTAATCAAAAATTAATTTCGGTATTTAAACATAACAAATGTAATCTGTAGAAAATACGTACATAAAAGGCTAGCAATCTTACTAATATAATAAAGGCGAAAGGTATTGAGTATTGTTTATTTCTCCCTCACGCAAAATTTAGATACAAATACAATACAATACAATAAATTTATTACTTTTACAAGGTCTTCATCGTTCTGGCTGGGAAATATAACAAGCTATTAATGCTGCTGCTGATGATAATGATGAAACATATGAATTGAGGCATGGAACATATTGGTCTTCTTCTTCTTCGTATGAAGTAGTGGCCAACTCTGATGTCGGAATTTTTAGGCCACCCGAAAGCCTCCGACATGGCTAACAACTGAAAAAGCCGGGAAGAACATCTTAACGTGCCTTCCGAAGGGCGAAAGCGCTCAGATCTAAATGCCATCCAGATCACCCATATAAGTAGTGTCCGGGCGGAGTGTTGCTTAACCAAGATGAACTGCGAAGATCACCGGAGTAAATTACATGGTGTTAAATTGCATTGTGTTACAGGTTCTAGGTAAGGTATCTCACATAAACCCTGTCTAAGGGTCAATTTAGCAATATGGTTATATAGTAGGCAGACCGAGGCAGTAGGTAGTTAACTAGGTGTACCTATATAACAAATTGTCATTGCACATTATGTAGAGCTACACCAAGAATAACATTATAGGCTATTTTTTATCCAGGTACCATGCGTGCAAAGCCGCGGGCAGAAGCTAGTATAAAATCTTAGTGAAAACTATTTGAAAACTGGAGCTAACATTAAAGTGTTTCTTTCCTGTCAGCCAAAGTCCATTGTAAATAAATAAATAATGCGGGACGTAATCACACAACATCATGTAGCCCCAAACAGAACATGCAAACACTTGCCCCGCAGTGGGAATAGAAGTGGGAATAGGGTGGGGAAGGGCAGGGAGGGAGTGAGGACTCTCCCTCTAAAAGGGGGAATCTCACAGTTTCTGAGAAAAAATAATTCAGTTTTGAGGTTAACGAGATAAAAAAAATTAAACAATATACGTCAAAACACACTTCCGGGAGAGGGACCTATGACCTACGATCAGTTTAAAAACAGTTTCAAATCATAAAAATGGATATTTTATTCGGGTATTTGACCTCGTCGGCCCTGAGTGTCGCTTCGTTCACTCGTCCTCGCGGGCTAGCTCCACTCAGGATCTTCCACGCGAATTTCTGGTTCCACATTTTTTATATCCAATCTACGCATAGGGACCACAAGACTACGTGGCATCGGGGTGATCTGCGTCAGTTCTGTGATATATCTAGAACCTTTGCTACTCAAGTTGGGGTGTCCTAGAACCTACTGCTGCGGGAAGGATTTCCAGGTGGTTGTAAAAAATCTAATAACCGACTGTCTATTCAATGTATTACATTAACAACGAGAAATATCATTGCCAATGTCGAATTACCAAAAAATACCACAGAGGCCATAAATAAAAAGAAGAAGATCATATTTTTGATATTCAGTGATGAAAAAAAAATTGCCCGCAGTGTCATCAAGTTTGACGAAATAAAGTAAAAAATTTGAATTTTCAAATAATCATATCTCAAAAACTATTTGGTTCCGCACTACGCCATTTTAGATTTAGGCTTCCTAGATATAGACCTATCTGTGACAAAAGTTCCAGCCGCCTAGCTCACTACAAATAAATGAAAGTTGAGCCAAAAATTAATGTGCAGTGGGCAAAATTCATTTCAAATGCCGGCAACACCAAAAAAAACAAAACAAAATTGAATTTCACTTTTTGGCTTATTTTCTTACAGATTTCTGCTCTAAATATTGTTATTTATTGTGGAAGTCTAGTTAACAATCCATTTTTGAATAAATACCTCGTCAAAAGTACGATACTTACGAATGAAAAGACAAATCCGGAATGTTTTGATCACTGCCACTTTTGCACCAAAATACACTACACCGATCCATTTTGATAGAGAAATCCATAACAATCATTTGTTATTATTGATTTACAATAGTCGAAACATAATTTTTCCAGGTAATAATTTAGTTTCAAGCAAGTTTTTCACAAAATCTTCCGAAACTGCTGCTAGCTGCCAAAATTTTGTTTAGCGCAATGTTGCGCTAAACAAACTTTGTCCACCGCACCACCGGCCATCATCCAGATCGTGGCATCCTTTCTGCGTGGTCGAAGTTTCTTCATCTCGGTCGACCAAGCGGAATCTCGACCCCGACCCATCACCGCTGGAGTGCCCCAAGGCAGCTGCCTGTCACCTGCACTCTACGCCTTGTACACAGATGATATTCCGACACTAGGAAACCAACTATTGCCCGGAGAGAAGGACATTACCTTAGCACTCTTCGCAGACGATAGTGCCTATTTTGCGTCTTCCGCCTACCCCGACATGGCCGCCCGACAAATGCAACACCTGCTTGACCGATTGCCGGCGTGGCTAGATAGTTGGCGCATTGCCGTGAACGTCGGAAAAACGGCCGCGCTACTCGTCACCCGCCGTCGCACATTGCTACCACAACTACAGTTGCGAGGACAAGCCATAGAATGGCAAAGCTCTGTCCGGTATCTCGGCGTAGATATAGATAGATCCCTAACGATGAATGCCCAGGTAGAGCGTACTCTGCGTCTTACGCGCGCTTCACGAGCTATGCTACGCCCAGTCCTTGCCTCAAGACTACCACTGAGAACAAAGATGGGGGTATACAAAACTTACATCCGCTCACGGCTCACATACGCAGGACCAGCGTGGTACGCGTTATGCTCTACCACAAACCGCAAACGAATCCAAGCTCAACAAAACATAGCTCTCCGTGTGTGCACAGGAGCTGGGCGGTATGTTAGGAATGACGTCATCGCCCGCGACGTACAAATGCCCAGCGTCAAGGACTTTGTGGCATTGCTAGCGCGACGGATGTATGACCGCGCAGACAACAGTCGCCACGTACACCTTAACGGCATCGCACCTCTACACGCCCGACCTCCTGATATTAACTTCGCATGGCGACCTCTACCTCGCGAGCTCCTGGAGACACCCAACTCTCCGGACCAGTATCCACTTCCGTAGCCAGAAATTGGACAACGTAACGCCTCTGGGAAGCCAACCCACGAGCTAGGGTGGCACCCAGAGCAAAACCAAAAGACTCGAGAGTAGTTGCTCTCGAAGTTGACGCCAGAGCAAAGAACTAACGTTCGATTCTTACCCGCACTTCCTAACCAAGATGGTAGAGTCGAAGTGTTGACGACCTTGATGATGACCGATCCATTTTGATAGAGAAATCCATCACATTCATTTGTTATTATTGATTTACAATAGATGAAACATAATTTTTCCAGGTAATAATTTAGTTTCAAGCAAGTTTTTCACAAAATCTTCCGAAACTGCTGCTAGCTGCCAAAGTTTGTTTAGCGCAATGTTGCGCTAAACAACGAAAAAACCGGCACGCGATAAGGGACAGCAAATCTATAGTGCGGTCTCCCTTATTTGCATGAAGCACGCATAAGTAGTTCTCTTTCTTGAAAGAATGAGATGAATTATCTCGTCGTCTATAGCTTTCTCTGTCTAGGATTCGAAGTAACTTTTTTTTTTTTTTGTTTCTTAGCCCAATTTGGGCAGGTTATATCCTTTGACCATACTGCCGTGTATTCCGTTTTATTTTGTGAGTTTTTCTTCCTCTATTCCATTTCTTCCGTCTTTTAGTCCAGTCGTCGTCAGTCTTCGGTCAAGTCATGTTCTGTTAAAACTATGGCGGCTATAACAAAACAATCAGCAAAAATTCCTTTATCTGAGAAGTCCAGTTTATAACTTTTATTTCATTTCACTACACTTGTGTCTACTTACTAACGTAGGTTGGTTAAAGCGCCATAAACTTTAGGCAACATAAATCCAATAGAAAATAAAATAAAACAAAAATAAACACTGTTGATCTAGATGAAAAAAATTCCCGCCCTCCATTTGAAATTACGTCAATTGGCGAAATCAAAACAAAACGTGACAAAAGGGATGAGACGTACTTCTAAAATCGAGTACCAACCTTGGCTTCCTAGTACCTACAGTTCCCGCAAAATAACTTGGCCGCATTGAATAGTTAAACTTTTTCGCATGTACAGTGGCGGAGAAAGCAGTTTAACAATTATATCGTCTATAGCTCAGTAGGATTTCTTATTTTTAGTAGTTTTTTTTTTCTATTTTAATCTTACCACTGTTTTATGGAATAAAACAGTGGGGGGGGGGGGGGGGCAATAGGGGCAATTGCGGTTTAAGAGTACTGGGTTCAAATCCCTCGTTACCTATATTTGTTTTTGTATTTTTTATTTTCGTTACTAACACAATGGATTATGTATTAAGTGAAGTAGGTAAGTTACCTAATTATTTAAATTCAGGTAAAATAATAAAACAATTTTCAAAAGTTATAACAAATTTATTAAAACACCATTTAACATCACACAATATGGATAGTTATTACTTATTTTTTAGAATTTTCAAAAATGTTTTAAATGATACAATAATACTTAATTTACCCTTATAAGATTAACGAGTGAACAAACATGTTAACATTGGAACAGGTTATACTTACCGTATAAAATCCAATAAACAATTTAGATCACTCGCAAATAATTAGTCTCGTATTTTATCTATTATTGAAAACATTATATATCTAATTATTTATTAATACCGAATCGGATGGATGTCTTTCACTTAAAATAATTTGTTGAATCCTTCTTTTCATTTGGGTAACCAAAGTCCGCCCAAAACCACGACGACGCATCAGTTCCCAGGTTCTTAGGACCTCCTGTTGCAGGTGGACAACACTTCACTCGTGCCCACATAGGACAAATTGACCCCTCATATGCTCACACATTCTCCACATATTTAAATCTGGACTTTCAGATGACCATGCTGTGGTGATAATGCCCGTCTGAGAAGCGAGCCAATTGGTCAGAATTCGCGAACGATGAACCACGCAGTTATCATGAACTAAATACACTGTTCTTCTGCACTGTTAACAGCATTATTTATTGCAAAGCTGGCTAATTATGCGTCCGCTGACTTCAACAATATCTCCTGGTCCCATTGATAACATCCATCACTAATAACCTGAAAATAAAAACATTATATTATAAACTTATGACTGTGTTATATAAAAGGGAATAGGTTTACTAAGCACATTGTTTATGATAATCCTACTTATTGTCATACCACTTACCTAATGTTATTCTGCCATTTCCTCTTACATTTGATGAGTTGTAGGTTTCCGAAATATTATATTATTTAACCCACTCTTTAGCTCAATTTTTCGGCTCTTATATATGCACAATTATTTTTCATACACAAAATCAATGACAAACACCCAAGACGAAACAAGTAACCTTTTGTTCTGAACTGAATCATTTAATACACAACTACCCTCAATACTCCAGTGCTGCACAGAATAATTTTAAGTAGTTGCGCACTATCGTGATTAACAAATGAAAAAGTTACTAGTTACCGCATCCATTCATACCTAGACAAAATAATAAACGTATACTGTAACTTAAAATTTCGTCATATTTGCCAACCGCTACGATAGCTCAGTTGGTTAGAGCTTCTAGATCATAAACTAGTGTGAATAAATAGCTGGTTCGATCCCCCAGCCAAGTATAAATATTTTTGTATAAGATTTTGGCCATTTTAATATGGTAGCCTCCACGGCAGCAGTTTAAATTTATACTTGAAAGGGGTATACCAGATCGTTACGCTGTGAGGTACACACAGGTTGATTTGGAACGATCAATACATTGTCATGTGTTAACTAATTAGCTATTAATTATACTGTGTCCAGTGCCGAAAATAAGGCGGTGCCACCGGTGTCCAGGCACAGGGCGCAGACCATGCATGGTAGTATTCATTAATTATTTCGTTAATATCCAGTTATAAATCGTAGTTTTCTTTTCTGGGGGGCGCAAAAATGACCAGACCAGGACCAAGTTTTAATTATTAGGTTAATATCCGGAAATAAACTTTTCTTTTCTTTTCTGGGGTGCACAGATATTACCAGACCAGGACCAAGTTTTGGTTCATGAATGGTAGTATTAATTTATTATTAGTTTGATATCCAGATATAAATTGCGCTGTCTTATCTGGTGGGGTGCAGAAATGACCAGATCAGGACCAAGTCTTCGTTGATATTTTTAACCTTATACATATAGGTTGGTTGAAATTCAGATATTAATCGTAGTTTTCTTTTTCATATTTTGTATGCTCACCTTTGATAGAAAAATTTCACAGCTCGCTCTGCTCGCCGATTTTGTTACCACCTTTTGGTTGTGAATGGTACATAACTACGCACAATTTTTTTAAAATCCAATCTATAAAGTTTGCAATGACGAATTAGAACACAACAGCACTAGTTAGAATGATTAAAAAAAATTGCGGCTCGCTCCGCTCGCCGACTTCCTTTTTTACGTCTGTTGGGCCTAGGCCTAGACACCTAGGTGTTTCAAAAAATGCCACCGTTTTCTTTGTCTTTTTTCCTTTGTGCGCCAAAAATTTTGGGGATCGCTGCGCTCCGCTCACCGATTTTATTTCTATAATAAATAAAGCAACTAAGCACTGAGAAGTCAACTTTAACTTCATATATGCTTGCTGGAACGCGAGATAGATTTTCTATTTTGTCTGGTATCCAGGCTTAACAATTATAGAAGCTCGCACCGGGCGCGTAAAATGCTATTTACGGCACTGACTATGTCCATACAAAAAACCAGTAATGGAACGTTATCCGATTTCCGTCATGAGGATCTTTCACGTTTTTTGGTAATTATGCAGATTTGTAGCTATAAAAATCAATATATATCAATATATGTTTTTGTTTTTATAATAGTATAAAAATGACCAAGATGCAGATACGTCAGTTTGGACCTTGTGAGAAAACGTCAGTTTGGACCTTGTGAGAATACGTCGCGTACTATTTTGCTCCCGCTTGTTTTATTCATGAATGTAGTTTAAAGTTATTAATTTGGCGTAAAGTTTATACCTGTGTACATATAAAAACGATATCTTTCTAGTAGTGAAGATAAAACCCACTTAAATTGTGATTTCTGTACTATTTTATGTGAAATAACTTCGAATAACTGTGTAAAAACTGTGTTTACTCGCTCGACTAGTATTCGACTACCGTCCTGCTAAAATTAATATTTATTTGAAGCCTACGCATATTTCGTCGCTTAATCTACCAAGCCCGTTGGTGGAGTGCAACCGTAGCCTTGCTCGAGAACATCGAGAACAGCTGAGCCGAGTTCGGATCTTCTAGGCCAGCTACGCTTTTTGCATTTTTTTTTTCTTTGTATTTTTTCAAACTAAGCCCGCTGCTTAATAAAAATGAGCGAATACAAAAAAATGCCCTGCCCTGGTTGCTTAAAAGGGATTACCGGTAAGGAATATCTCAAATGCTCCTTTTGCAGTGGCCGCTACGATTTAGAGTGCGCTAATGTTACGCATCGTGTCTTTAGCACCATGAAACCGACTCAAAAGGACTCTTGGAAGTGCCATGAATGCAAAAATAAAGAACGCAAGACCGACAACACCAATACTCCGGTTCGTTCAGCTGTACTGCAGAGTGGGAGTGACGGTGACTGTAATGTCACCATGCGTAGAACAGCGACAGCACAATCCCCGGTTGTTGAGAATGTGGAATGGAGCCTGACCAAAGATAATCTTCGTTCGCTTATTAAAACCGAAATTACTAAAGCCATTGCCGAGTCTGTGGGGGATATAGTAAAGGAGCAAATGCGTTCTATAAATGATGTCCTCGGTGGTTTTCAGACCTCACTGGCATCTATCGACGCACAGCTCGAGGGTTTAAAATCTTCTCTCGCTGAGAAAAATAACGTGATCGCTGAATTACAAAAAGAAAATGGTCACCTTCATGATTCGGTCCTTAAACTAGAAGACCATATACGACAGTCGGAACAGCAGGCTCTGGCCAATGATGTAGACATCGTTGGCGTTCCAGAAGTTAAAGGTGAATCAGTCGTCCACGTTGTCATGATTCTCGCACGGAAGCTGGGACTGACGCTAAATGAGAACGAGATCGTCAGTGCTGAGCGGATGGGTGCAGTGCACGATGAAGCAACAGGACGGCCCCGTGCGCGCCCGATCGCTCTGAGACTTGTGAGACGCGCAATGCGTGATGACCTACTACGCGCTGCACGCGTCCGCCGTGGCGTGACTACCGCTGATGCTGGCCTGACTGGTGAGTCACGCCGGTTTTACATAAATGAGCGCCTAACGCGCGAAAACAGGCAACTTTTCTCGCGAGCTCGAGAGATTGGTACACGCCTTAATTGGAGGTTTGTGTGGACAAAGGATGGACGGGTATATGCCCGCCAGCACCAGAGCGAAGACTCTCCGCGCCACCGGTTGCGCTCAGATACTGATCTTGTGCGGGTTTTTGGAGCTGCAGCGGTTGGTTCTTGTGCTCAGAAATCTGCGTCTTAAACATTCACATGTCTTAAATTTAGTTACTTTTGATGGTGTATGGTCTCAGGTGGTACCGTTTTCTCGTGTTTGGTGTATCATATGGTGTGCTGGTACAAAATTATGCTTAATCATTGTTTCAGTTATTTTTATAATTATATAATTTATTGTTATATAATTTGTGTAAGAATTAATTCAGTGTTTAGGTCTTTTGTAGTGCTGATTATGTATCATTATGTATGTTGTTGTGTTGCTACAGCATCAATGAATGCTACTTTATTATTATTCAATCTACTTATTTTCCCTCCAGTAATTCAATTTTATATTTTACAAAGCAATATTGTGATTATTTTATTATTTTCAAAATTATATTTAAATATTGGTAATAGTATGTATTCTTACCTCTTTATACGGTATTATAATATCTTAAAGTGTTTTAATATTATTTTGTTTAACAGTACGTACATTTTTAACGTTTCTCAGCTTATATTGTATACCAAATATGGGTTCTAAATCTAAATTTTGTTCATTAGGCCTTTATAATGCGGGATCCTTAAACACGGGACACAATGATTTCATCATGGCTATGCACAATTTCAAAACTGACCTGGTAGCAATTAACGAGACTTTTATAAAACAAGGTCAAGAAGCGCGTGCGCCTAAAGTCCCTGGTTATAAGTTTATCTATACTCCCCGCCCCCTGCGCTTTAGTCGTAAGAAGGGAGGAGGCGTAGGCTTTTATATAAAGCGAGGAATTCGCGCTCGTCAAATTATCCACCCTGATGCCGAAATAGAACAGATGTGGATATCATTAACCGTGAATGGATCTCGCATTGCAATCGGTACTGCTTACCGTCCAGAATGGGTAAAGATAGATTATTTCATTGATGCACTGACGGATTCTGTGGCACATTTCTCAAACTTTGACGGCATAGTAATTTTGGGAGATTTTAACATAAATTTGTTGGACACAAATAGCGGTTTAACGAAGAAATTTGATCAGTTTTTAAACTACACTGGATTGTCTCAATTTGTTAACTCCGCGACTCATTTTACCAACAGTTCCGAAACACTCATCGATATTATATGCACTGACTGTCGTCTACGTAATGTTCAAGTCAATAAAATCACAGCTTCGTTTGGACATGCCTTTGTTTCAGCAATGCTTAATATAAAAAGGGAAAAGATTGCTCCGAAAACCATCACATATAGGCCTCTAAAAGACATCAGCCACGAACAATTTCATAAAGACCTGTCTAAGTATGACTGGAGCTCTTTCTTCGAAGCGGCCACAGTTGATGAGATGGTTGTAGTTTTTACGAATATTATTACCATTCTCCTTGATAAACATGCCCCTTTTAAAACAATAACTGTAAAAGATAAACCAGCGCCCTGGATAACAGACACCGTTAAGATGATGATGAGCTATCGTAACGCCGCACATGACAGATTTCGTAAAACAAAATTAGATAGTCATAAAAAATATTATAAAGAACTGAAAACACTCGTTAATGAGAGTATTTATAATGAGACGCGTGCTTATTATAACTTCAGAATCAATAATGTACATGACGAGAAACAACTTTGGAAAAATATCAAACAAGATGTTATACCTAGTTCAAATAATGATAATTGTCTTCCTGACCACTTCAATGACCCCTCAGCAATAAATGATCACTTTTTAAATGTACCTGGAATGGATTCGGTTCCTATATCTAAGTTAACATATTTTGAATTCAATAAATTTAATCAAGACATCATTTTTACTTTAAAACCAGTTGATAAGCATGAAATAGCCAAAATACTTCTATCTATAAAGACTAATGCTCGTGGGGTAGATGGGCTTTCAATGGATACGATACTGCTTACCCTTCCTTATACATTACCGTTAATTACTGCAATCATTAACAAGTCTATTATAACCTCACAATTTCCCAGCCTATGGAAAATGGCTTGTGTGAACCCCATACCAAAAGTTACAAATCCAACTACTATAAAAGACCTTAGGCCCATTAGCATTCTCCCTGTATTATCTAAGGTACTTGAAAAAGTTGTATATAATCAGCTTAGCAAATACGTAGAGCATTATAATGTACTACCAGACGTGCAATCTGGTTTCCGCAAAGGAAGAGGTACCACTACAGCATTATTAGATGTAGTTGACAATATTCTTGTTAACCAGGATCAGGGTCTGGGCTCAGTTTTGGTACTGCTTGACTTCTCGCGAGCTTTTGACTCTATAAATATACCGCTTCTACTTTCTAAACTGTCTTATTATGGGGTCGATGCCACTAGCTTGAGATGGTTTGACAGCTATCTAAGTAATCGTTCACAATATGTCCAGATCGCTAGGGAAGATGGCTCTTTGCTTTGTTCCTCACAACAAACCGTAAATCGAGGCGTTCCACAGGGGTCCATACTGGGTCCTCTACTTTTTATAATATACAGTGCCGATATATGTTGGAGCATCAAGCATTGTAAATATCATCTCTATGCTGATGATGTGCAATTGTACTTACCCATGCGTCCACAAGATGTACCCAATGAAATAAATAAGCTTAACGATGATTTAGGTCGCATAGCTTTGTGGTCTCATAATAATTCTCTTATGCTCAACCCATCTAAGTCAAAATTTTTATTGCTAGGCTCAAAAAAACATATAAATGACTTTGCTAAATTTAATATGAATGTCAACATACTTGGTCATGCCATAGAGCAAGTTCATGAAGCAAGATACCTCGGCATATTATTCGACAGCTCTTTACGGTTTGAGAGTCATATATTGAGCCTGGTTAGGACATGTTTTTTCAGACTAAAGTTGCTCTATAAAATTAGAAATTATCTTAAAGAGGAAGTGCGCATAAAAGTTTGTGAAACCCTGATCTTATCCAAGCTTAATTATGGCGATCTAGTGTACGGTCCGCGCCTTCTTTCTAAAACTACTCGCCTTATACAAAGGATTCAAAATGCGTGCTGTAGGTTTTGCTACCACATCCCGCCGCGGACACACATCACACCATATTTAAATAATTCGTCTACATTGAACATGGCATCGCGACGGGCTCTTCACATGGCTGTGCTGGTTCATGGTGTCGTGACGACTGGGACTCCAGACTATCTATTCTCAAAACTTGACCAGTCTCGGAGTAAATACAGTAATAGACCAAATAGGAATTTATTGCACTATTCTAAATATAAAACAGTGTCGTTCCGGGGCAGTTTTAGATACCAAGCAACCAAATGCTGGAATAACATCCCCCCACCTCTTCGGCTTTTGAAATCTAAATTCACTTTTAGAAAACGTCTAAAATGTGTTATTTTGGATCTTCAAAAGTCTGGGTTGCTTGGTTACAGTAGTGCCCCTTTCTCATGTTAGTTTACTGATTTTAATCTATATTCTATCAACTTTACTTATTTTATTTATATTAAACTATTTATATCATTATTATGACTATTATGTGTACCTTTTTTTATTTTATATTAATTTTGAACTTGCATTCATGAACTTATCACACGGTACCTACATTAAGTATATCTCACCTATGTTATTCTCACAAGGTCTTGTGGCAGTTGTGGTCTCGACAGAATAACAGCGCCTACTGCCTTAACAGTAGGCATTATGCTGAGTCGAGGCCCTTTTGCTGCTGTAGCACACACATACATCCATTATCACCTTGTAATAATATTACCATATTATGTATTCTGTATTGTGTGTGCTAAGTGGTAAATAAATGATGTGTCTATGTCTATGTCTATGTCTATGTCTATTTACGTGTAAAAATTTCGCGGCTCGCTTCGCTCGCCGACTTCATTACTAACATTTGCATTGACGATTTCTTATGAATATATAAAAAATCGCAGTTTTCTTTTCACGTTTTGTTTGTGATCATAATAATAATTATTGGTATACCCAGGCAAAATAACACATTTTCTGAAAAAAAAAAAAAATTCGTGGCTCGCTCCGCTTGCCGATGAAACATAATTAAAACCATTGCCAAAAACAAAAATTGCCCCCCCCCCTAAACGAAATCCTGTATCCGCGCCTGGTGTCAGCCTCCTTATTTTTTGAAGTCTGTTAAAAAGCCTGATTGGTTTGGGGATGAATGTTTGTGCTACTCTTAGTCTATAAATATTAATTAATATTATTATTATATGATGTTAATTTAATAAAAATTATTGCGATTTTGGCTACTTTTCAACCGAAAATTTGGCGATTTCATTGAGCAACACCTGGCAGCCCTGTTGCGGTATTCGGTATTCGTAGAAAATAACCGTTAAGTTCCGAAAATGGTTTTGTTTTTTTTATGACATCCAGATAAAACAGCTGTTCCGTTTGTTTATTTAATATACTTTTTTAAACTGTGATTTATTTACAAAATCGAAATCGCTACATTTCCTAATGTTTTCTTCATTCGGCATTTAGGTGCTTCTGAATCTGATTACGGTTTCCTGTACATAACTTATTCTTTTATTAAATAGTACTATCAATGTAATATAACAAATGTTTTTAGTTAGGCTCATCGGCAGTACTTTACTGGTAGGATTTGGGCGATGACCCACAAGCATTCCTGTCTAACAGGCTCAAACTGATAAAAATGTTTATTTTTAGTTGCGTCTGGCTAGCGGTACAATGGCTACGGGCGGGCGACAGTGCAGTAGTGGTAGAATACGGTATCTAACACAGAATGAGGCTGCAAATCTTGACCAAGACTTGTTCAATGAATACAAGTTTAGTGTGGACCAACTGATGGAGCTTGCTGGACTAAGTGTTGCTTCAGCCGTTGCAAAGTCTTTTCCACCGATTACGTGAGTACCTACTTGGCTTAGAAGCCCTTTATGTTAAATGGATGTGAATGAGACTGATTGATCTTGTCTTAATCAAAATAGACCCCTAGTTCAGCTAGTTGTGAGAAATAGTGTAATATAACCTGACCAAGTTCCTAACATTTCAGGCATAAATCAGCATTAATAGTATGCGGGCCTGGCAATAATGGGGGTGATGGCTTGGTCGCAGCTCGGCACATGGCATTATTCGGCTACACGGTAGCTGTTTATTACCCCAAACGCACACCAAAACCTTTATATGAAAACCTCCTTGAACAGTGCAAGAGATTTGGAGTAAATATTGTAGAACAGTTGCCGCAGCCTAAGGAGTTGAGGAAAGATTATCATCTGTTGGTTGATGCTCTGTTTGGATTTAGCTTCAAGCCACCCGTGAGGGATGAGATGAAACCCGCCTTAAATGCTCTTGTAGAATCAGGGCTACCAGTTTGCAGGTTACATTTTTTATTTTACTACAGCATGATCCATTATAATCATAATACCCACATGTAATTTTTGAATTGTTTTTTATTTTCAGTGTGGACATACCAAGCGGATGGAATGTAGAAAAGGGTCCAGATTCAGGGAAAGCATTGAAGCCAGCCATGCTTATATCTCTCTCGGCACCAAAGCTGTGTGCCCGGCCTGAAATATTGAGTGACACAAAGCATTTCCTTGGTGGCAGATTTTTACCACCAGAAATAGTTGCTAAATACAACCTGACATTGCCAGCGTACCCAGGCCAGGAACAAGTAGTTCAACTGTTATGCTAAAAATAAATAAAATTAGAACTTTCTGCAATAGGATATGAAAAAATAAAAGTAGTCCCACTTTTATTTTTTCAGGGGCATTATTATAAAAATGATATCTGGCCACATGCCACTAGCAACATTCTACCAAAACCAATATTTATAGCGAATTATTGTAATAACGCCCATAAATACCTGAGGTGATTAAATTATATTTTATATCTTTTTATATTTATTTATTAGGCAACGCCAACAGTACATAATTGAGCAATATATTAAAACACATATTGATAATACGATAGAATGTGTACCAAGAACAGGCATGCATGCACAGCATTTACATTATTCATAAGCAATATACTATCAACGGCTAAATACACAAAATAAAATATAAAAGAAATTATGAGCAAACCTGTGTTTAAGTTTAATGAACGTTCTAGAAACTAATCTGAAAATTCTGAAATAACGGCGCTTAACATGTTCTCTCGCTTGCACACTAGTGCCGGCCGTCTATACTCACTCACGCGCGAGAGGCAGAAAAAAAAAATCTTCATTTGCTTTCATGCTGTCTTGACGCCAAACAGGCACAAATTACACCGCATTTGCTTACAAAAAATCATATTTGTGCGTCCAGCCGTTTCGAAGATTCGGAAATCTGCAAAACGTTACTCCAGCGTAACTATTACAGCCAATAAACAATTTTAAACTGATATAGAAAGTTCGTTACCTAATCAGTAAAATTACATCAATAACTTTTTGAAAATCAAACGAGAAGTATCCAAACTCCCATACTTATAGTAGGTATGAGATTAGTATAAAGGTTTTAGTTTCCTTATTTTAAGTGGTCTAGTACTAATTTTACCTTAATCTAATTTTATAATTACGTATGATATGATAATAGGTACTGATTTCCAAGTAGATACAAGTGTAGATTAATTATCTTACCACTTCAAATTAGGTAGTAATAAACCTTGTTTCAATATCGCATTAATTTGAACTGCTAACAAACTACTAAAATATCAAAATAAAGATACTCTTTGGTGTTCGTGTAAAATTGTTTAATATCCGTTATAGTTACGAAATAACAGCCAGCACACTTAACGATTACAGCCTGTATAAAGACCTATCCCACCAAAAATCATTGGATATCTAACAAAGGGATTAAGACAGAGGGATTTGATGAAGCCTCCTGGGACGGCTTGGCTTTTTCAGACATTTTTAACATTTACAACCAATTTACACAAAACCTTGTTAATCAATCTCCATTTCCTTGGATGTGTGTTTAAGGGTTTGAGTGCTGATGTGCTGAATAACACCGCCGCCGTACCTGCTGCAGGACTCCGCGGGCAGTCAACATAATAAACCGGTAGTTGAGAAAACCGGTGATATATCCGAAATGTTTAAACGTTTTAATACTCTTCGCCTAATCGATTCGTTCAGTTTAATTATTCATTTGTTGGGTCTCTTGTGCACTAGTAGTTGTTAATCACGCTATCTCTCTTTTGTGCTATGTTTATTCATTCTAAGCCACAGTTGAAATTGACATTATTTGACAAAAAGATTTCGCGCCATATTTTCCCGCTACCGGCTGTCATTTTTTAATTTCTGAGGTCACCGAACCAGCAGTTGTTGTTTCGTGTTTTCCATCTTCGTAATATCTCCTAATATCTCGTTTAAACTCACACAAAAGCTACAATGTAAGTATTTTAACAGTTACCACAGTCCAACACCTTGGAAATGCCGAAGGTCACAGTTTAACAACATTCTATTTACTTGTAGATGTTTGAAGCACGCCTCCTACGAAGCTCCATCCTAAAAAAGGTGCTGGAAGCTATAAAAGATCTGCTGACACAGGCCACGTTCGACTGTGATGACAATGGGATCCAGCTGCAGGTAAGAAGCAACATCTATATAGAAGAAAAAAGTTATCGTTATTGCAGGGTGTATAAAGTTAACACTTCCTAACCTTCTATTTATTACTCTGACTAAAGGAGAAACAGGAAATCCTATCGATTACCTATCTCTAAACCAATACTACTTAATTAGGGTACCATCCAGCTTCTTCAAACAATAATTTTTAAAGGTTATACATGTACACTGGTATCTCGTAACTACAATACTCCTGATGTGTCATTTTTACATTCTCTTCAAGGCAATGGACAACTCTCATGTGTCGCTTGTGTCCCTTACATTACGAGCAGATGGCTTCGACAAGTACAGATGTGATAGAAATATATCAATGGGCATGAATCTTGGAAGGTAAGTACTTCTTCTTTTCGTATTAGCTAGTAGCCAACTCTGGTGTTGGACCTATTGGACGCCCAAAGGCCTTCAACATGGCTTAACAACTTTAAAACCCGGGACCAACATCAGAATGTGTCTTCCGAAGCATGAAAGTGCTCAGATTTAAATTTCACTGAGTGGTTACCCATTCAATTACTTAATATGTTTCAAACAAGTTGACAAAATTGAAGATACAAAATGTAGCCGAGAATGCAAAAAATAAAGTAATCATACCCAACTTTCTCAGTCATAGTCCTAGTTAAGGCGACAATACATGTCAAATCCCTCCCTCTCGCTCGCACTATTCAACATTTTTGAAGATATAAAATCACTGAATAACATACCAGCAAGAATATCATGTTGAACCCAACATGTTTTCCTACCACCACAATTAATCACATTGATACCAAAATTAATCACATTAAGTACAAGTTTTTTGGTAAAAAAAAAACATGATAGAATCAAAATTATATTATTGCTGAAACTTGTTATTTTCTAGGCCATGAAGGTTTGCTATTTTGCATACATTCAGTGATTTTATATCTTCAAAAATGTTGAATAGGGCGAGCGAGAGGGAGGTACATGTATTGTCGCCATCAACTAACAAGAATAGGCTGTGCTCAATAACTAGGATTTAAGTAAATATCGTCCCAGTTGTGTCATTTCAGTTGTATGCCTGCACACCTCAGGTGGTTTAATATCTCACCCTTTGCAGCATGTCAAAGATTCTCAAATGTGCTGGTGACAAAGACACAGTCACAATGAAAGCACAGGACAATGCCGACACCGTCACATTTGTGTTCGAGAGCCCTAACCAAGAGAAAGTCTCTGATTATGAGATGAAGCTTATGAACTTGGATCTTGAACATTTAGGTGAGCACATTATAAAATGATAACCACTACAAAATTTAGAGATTGTGTACAGAATTGTATAATATATAATCATAATAATCATAATTATATTTATACAATATTTATTACCATATATATATGGTATATATATATATATAATATTATTATTATTACCATCATAATATTATCAGAACAAACAAAGTAGACAAGTAAACAATCGATAATTATTTGGTAAACATTCTCTTGTAACTTAATAACAAAATACAGTGGACCCCTGTTAATCCAACAAATGCTTTGCAAGGCAGTGTTGAGCTATCGAAGATGTCAGGTTAAAGACTGCCTAAGACCTCATATAGTCCTTTAGGTAATACACAATGATTAAACAATGAATGCATTCTAGTAGACCGCACCACTATCACATGAAGTCAAACTCAAACTAAGCAATCGGAATCAAAACAATATCTATGTTTCGAGCACAATTAGTGGTGGTGCGTACAAGTTTCGACCTGTTCAGTCATTGCATTAGTAAAGATTGTCATTGTTCAATAATAATAGACATGTCAGATTACAGGGGGTGCTAGATTAGACAGGGGCCTTTTCAGGGGTCCACTGTATTGATTTAGGATGTATATGTAATTAATGTTATTATATTGATTTTTACACACAATGGATCGGAGATGGTATTATGTGTTTGTTTGTGCAAATCCATGTTGTCATTTTTCTTCAAAACTACTAGTTCAATTTTGATGCAGTTCAGTTTTTTTTATTAGTAAATTAATTAATTACATGGCAGCCCCTGATGGATATTCTTGGGTTTTTTATTAAGTTTATAGGTAGTTGAATATGTTATTGCCACATCTACAATTATCGAGAATCTAATAGGTACATAATATATATAGGTAGGAAATGCTTTGAAAATTGATAGTCTATTGTTTACATATATGACGACTCTGTGAGACATAAACTCTACTTTAGTCAGGGGTTTTTTAATTATTTATTCCCGCCAAGACCGACCCACTTTTAAGGGTGTCCGACTAACAATATTTCTATTACTTACTATGTGTCATTCCTGATGACAATTCCAGGCATTCCTGAGACTGAGTACAGCTGTACAATCCGCCTGCCGAGCGGCGAGTTTGCGCGGATCTGTCGCGATCTCTCGCAGTTTGGAGAGTCCATGGTCATCTCTTGCACAAAAGAGGGTGAGTGATAACTGGTCTTCTTCAGGGCGTTATTACACTGGCGATCTGCGTGGGAGTTCGCGGCGAATACGTAGCGTACGTAACCGCTGCATGCTCGCGAGAACTTGGCGAGCCCATTGAACTCCCCTGAGCTCATAACTCGCTCGTCAGTGTAGTGATAACACCCCTTGTTTTTCATTTGTTAAACAAAATAGAATAAATGCAGTTACTCAGACAAACAAAGTAAATTACCACTTAATGGTAATAGTTACCACTTAACATCAGGTGGGCCATGTGCTTGTTCCATCATCAAGTAGTATAAAAAACAAGAGCACCGCGGGTGACGTCAATTACGTCTAATTCATAAATTCAGTTTTGTGTTCTTGTGGACATCATACGTAAGAAGATACGGAACTAGGGCTTGTCCCCATCAACACGTCACGACGTCGTCAACGCTAGACTTACGTGCCGGTAGCTGTAGATAGACTTAATTTTAGCTGTAGATAGACTTTATAACTTTATTACACACAATACCAATTAATACAACTTATGAAGCCTATGTTCCTGGGTCTAGTCCTACATAATATGCAAATTTCAGCTCAATCTGTTCAGTAAACTTTCGCCTTTTTTACAGTAGGATTGGTGAAAAATAATTGTCAAAAATACTAGGAAAAGGGGAAGGCCTTAGTTTCTTGTTCAGTCTCAGTACCTACTTGAGATAAAATAAAATGTTTTAATATTTGTTCCAGGCGTGAAGTTCTCAGCCACAGGAGACATCGGTTCCGCCAACATCAAGCTGGCGCAGACAGCGTCTATTGACAAGGAGGAAGAAGCAGTGGTCATCGAGATGGAGGAGCCTGTTACCCTCACATTTGCTTGCCAGTATCTTAACTACTTCACCAAAGCCACGTCTTTGAGCCCACAGGTAATTCTAAGCTCATATTACGAACAAAACAAGTGTCAGACTACTGCAAACTGTTGTTACTGCTGTGCTAGTAGGATGTTCACGCTTTCGGCTAGTCTGCAGTGAATACTTGCTAAGTTTGTGAGTTTTATGTTGTTTGCACCCCTAAACAGCCTATGGATTTGGATGAAACTTTGTGACCTGGAATAACGTATTGGCTACTATTTGTCCGAGTAACATGCGAGTGAAGTTGCAGGCCGAAGTCTAGTGTGTAATAAGTTACGAACAATGATATTCCAATAATAACTAATAAAGATGTAATTATTTGCAGGTCCAACTGTCAATGTCAGCCGACGTCCCTTTGGTGGTAGAGTACCGCATCCCAGACATCGGCCATATTCGGTACTACCTGGCGCCTAAAATTGAGGAGGAAGACAGCTAAACCAACCCTAAACTTATTTCTAGTTTTACTTGTGTATTTTATGTAACTGTATGTCGGAAACATTGTTGTTATCGCGTACTTTCTGGCATATCTATTATTAACCTCTTTAAAAAGCAGTCTTCTAGGGCATAACGGAAACTGCTAAGCAAAACAGTGGTAACCTTTATTCCTAGCTATGCTTGTGTTTTTGTATGCTGTACAGATATTTTCTGGACAGATTAGATATAACTATGCTCTTTTATCCATCATGTCTCAATATACACTGGGTGTATAAAGAAAATAAAATTGTGATAGTTCTGATAGAAATGATAAGGCCAATAAAGGTATTTTTCCATTAATCATAATTTTATTCACCATTGAAAAATTCTACACTTACATTGGATGAGACCAAATTATTAATGTCTTACATGAGCATAAATAAATAAGTCAAATAAAATTACAATAAATTCTAATGGAATGATAATTTTGAAATATCAGAATGTCAAATGACTGAGAAAAAATATACATATTAAATATATAAATAGATACCATATTATATATTATAGCACACTAAAACGAGACTAATGTTCTTACTATAAGTTAAAATTAGTATTGGAATGTCTAAACATTTAAATGATTACAGGAATGTAAAAATAGCATGCTTATTCCTAATACGACATGAACTAGGCGACCATGCGATAATAATTTACATAGGCGGCGCACGGTCACCTGGATTTCAAATAATTAAGAATCGTACTTTCGGTTAAGTACATGAATAATTACACACCCTTTTCTTAAAATACTAAAATTACTTGAGAATCATTTTTTGACAAACTAAAAAATTATGACTTATCAGTGGTACATATACAACGCAGAGTGCTGTGCTTTACGTTAAAGACTGCGACATCTACATCGGTGAAGGAAATGTTGGCTATGTAGTTTTAACGCAATTTAGATGCATAAGTCTGCAAAAAAATACGAGGGCTGCAGCTACACTGCGTTGAACTAACCACCTTAACATTAAACTAAACAATTACTTCCGAAAACTTACAACGACTTTTGACTAGAGAAGTCTAACACAGAACTTATGATAATACAAAATTAACCGACTTAAAATTAAAAGGAGGGTGAGGCAAGTGTTCGTGAACTTGCGACCGCTACTACATTTAAAAAAAATACAAAAATTTGCGCCTTGGACGTTTGAGGTTGAACCTTTTCTGGAAAAATGTTGTGTTTATTTTAAATCTATAAGAAACTCGTGCTTACATCGCGGAAAAAGAACATTCAACGTATTGGTATTTTTATCCACCAATGGAAATCACCTATTTATAAGTAGGTATTCTTGTTCCTTTGATGATGATTGTGTCAACAAAACAAACTAATTATTTACTAACCAAAGTTATTAATTTAAACCTTCATAAACCATTGCGCTTTTGTGAATCGACAAAATTTTCCTGTGAATTTCATTGCAACTGGAAAAAAGGGGTTTAGCACTAATTGTGCAGATTCTGACATAAAGCCTGAGTCTATACGTAAAGTAACACGTCAAACGTTCGAGGCGCAGTAGCGTCGCGTCACTGCTTCCACTTCTTAGCCGAGAAGAGCACTGCGCGCTGCTTGAGGAACAGCGAGTAGCTCTGCTTACGCGGCAGGCCGGCGACGGCGGCGGGTGGCGGACTGGCCCCGCTGCCGCCCTCGCCCTGCACCTTCTCACGGGCGCCTGTCGACGCCGTCCGACGGCCGCGCCCTCTACCTGTACGGCGATCACTCACAATAAGGAAAATAAAGCTTAAAATTCTTATGTCCAAAATCATTAGCTATAAAAGGATGCATTCTTCTTTCAATGCGATTTATAGGTTACCTATATTTATTTATAGTTCACATTTACCTAAAAATAGCGTGATTTTGACAGTATGGCAAATGTTCCGGCCATTTTGCGGAATGCGCGAACCATAAACTATTATAGTCATAAAAATCGAATGGTACCGATGTGGAAGGTGATTTATGCTTTATTTTGAATGCCTTAATAAAACACTCCGCGCTGTCTGCGTTGATTCTAAAAATTGACGTTTTCGGACAATGATTTTTTATATATCTAAAATATATAAAAAGGATGATCTTTAACTCGTATTTATAGATATAGTAAATGTCTGACCTGCCCCCCCTCCTCGCCTTCAGGCCTCGCGCTTGAGGTCCGCGGGTGCGGGCTCGTCGTCGGCGTCGAGGTGCGCGGCCGCGATGATCTGGTCGTGCAGAGTGCGCAGGTGTCGCAGCAGGTTCGACTTCACGTTGAACCCTTTGTTGCACATGCCGCAGATGAACGGACGCTCGCCTGAGAACAGAATGACACGCTGCTATAGGTTTACACGATTTTATACGCCTGAGCTAAAAA
Organism: Horisme vitalbata; assembly: GCA_951804965.1. NCBI lineage: Eukaryota > Metazoa > Arthropoda > Insecta > Lepidoptera > Geometridae > Horisme > Horisme vitalbata. Next base: position 18,196,514 of record OX638092.1, on the reverse strand, counting down.
AGTGGGCATACTGCTTAGAACAAGTAGAAACAGACAGTCCAAATTGTAAAAATGTGTTCTGCGTATTCAAGGGCAAACAGAGAAAAGGTTAGAAAAGAGCAGATTTTTGTAGAACTAAGATAGCATTTGTTACCAAAAATCTTTTGAATAAAATTGGCCAAGCAGCTAGCTGTCGTATAGGGTAAGGCTGCCCGAACCCACGACGACCGATGCGCTGTGGCGCAGTGGGCGAAGGCCACCTTGAGACGCAGAAGGTTGCGGGTTAGATTCACGCCACGAGACAAATGTTTTTAAGTTCTGCAAATATTTGTCTCGAGTCTAGAGTAGTATGACTTCTATGGCCGACTGTACACGGAACATGCTCCTTGCCCCCAACGTGACAACCATGATTCCAGAGCCACCCCCCTCACCCGCCACTACACCGACGACCTGCCGGAAATCAGCCAAAACGAGATCGTGTTGGCCCTGAGACAGTTAAAAAATGGAAAAGCCCCCGGTGAAGATGGAGTCACTTCAGAACTTCTGAAGGCAGGAGGAGCTCCTGTTGTGCAGGAACTGCAGAACCTCTTCAACTCCGTCCTTCACTGTGGGAGAACTCCAAAGGCGTGGAACGAGAGCTTGGTGGTTCTGTTTTTTAAGAAGGGTGACAAGACTCTTCTTAAAAACTACAGACCTATTTCGCTCTTGAGCCACGTTTATATGCTGTTTTCTAGGGTCATAACGAACCGTCTCGCCAGAAGACTCGACGAGTTCCAGCCACCGGAGCAGGCCGGGTTTCGCGGAGGATATGTCACCATAGACCACATTCACACAGTGAGGCAGATTATACAGAAGTCCGAAGAGTATAATAAGCCCCTGTGTCTAGCTTTTGTGGACTATGAGAAGGCCTTTGACTCTGTCGAAACCTGGGCTGTCCTGGAATCCTTACAGCGATGCCAAGTGGACTATCGTTATATCGAAGTGTTAAGATGTCTGTACGAAGCCGCCACTATGAGTGTCCGAGTACAGGACCAGCAGTCTAAACCCATCCAACTGCGCCGCGGAGTGAGACAGGGAGATGTCATATCTCCGAAACTGTTCACGAGCGCGTTGGAGGATATGTTTAAGACACTAGACTGGAAAGGTATGGGCATTAACATAAACGGCGAGCACATCTCACACTTGCGATTCGCTGATGACATAGTCCCACTGGCGGAGTCGCTGGAGGAGCTGCAACGAATGCTGGACGGCCTAGCATCAGCCTCGCGAAAGATTGATTTCGGCATGAAGTTGGACAAGACCAAAGTCATGGTCAATGACCGAATTCATCCGAGTCCTGTCGTCGTTAATGGACACCCTCTTGAAGTTGTTTCGGAGTATACATACCTCGGGCAGATATTGCAGTTGGGTAGAAACAACTTCGAGAAGGAGGCCAAGAGGAGGATTCAGCTGGCTTGGGCAGCATTTGGAAAACTACGTCGAGTTTTCTCGTCACCCATACCACAATGTTTGAAAACGAAAGTTTTCAATAAGTGCGTCCTTCCCATCATGACATACGGAGCCGAAACGTGGACACTCACAGTACGGCTAGTCCACCAGTTTAAAGTCGCTCAGCGAGCTATGGAACGAGCTATGCTCGGAGTTTCTCTGAAGGATCAAATCCGTAACGAGTATATTCGACATAGAACTAAAGTTGTCGACATAGCTCAGGGAATTAGCAAGCAGAAGTGGCAATGGGCTGGCCATATCTGCCGAAGAACCGATAACCGTTGGGTTATCGGTTCTTGAGTTAACGAGTTCTTGAGTGGAGACCGCGGCCCGGCAAACGTAGTGTAGGACGCCCTCCGGCCAGGTAGAGTGACGATCTGCGTAAGGCTGCTGGTAGAAGCTGGATGAATCGAGCTCAGAATAGGGCGCAATGGTGGTCATTAGGGGAGGCCTATGTCCAGCAGTAGACTGCTATAGGCTGATTATGATGATGATGATGATGATAGAGTAGTATCCGGATAAAAAGTAGCCTATGTGTTAATCCAGGTCACAAACCATGTATATTCCAAGTTTCATTCAAATTCGTTCACTAGTTTTTGCATGAAAGAGTAACAAACATCCATACTCACAAACTTTGATTTACAACAAATTTGACACCCATAATCATAAACAAATGTCATTTTATAACGCTCGATAAACTCAGCTTGTCCCTGTCATTTAAATGTAAATAAAAAGAGTTGACATGATATTTTAACGTCATTTTAGGCTATCTGAGATTTAGTTATTGTTATTATCTGTGCTTAGTTTTTACTATTATGCTGGCATATGTTGGGTGACAACTCATTTTTCTCTTTGCACTGCAGGATTGGGAAGAAGTGTGGTCCAAAGAGCTTGAATCTTCATGGTGTGGTCAATAAAATTAAAAGTATAGGTGTTGATTACTGCTAACGAGTTGAAATAACCTAGAAACATCGAATACAGTACGCTAGGAATCAGACAAAGCTAACCTCACCTGCCCGTAGTCACCTTGCTAACTAACAGACGTAGCTCTGGCGGCTGACTGCGTCATAGCGCAGCCCAAAACTGCTTGACCAAGGCTCACAAATGCAGGCAGTATCGGGAATCCTAGAGCAATGTTGCCAGCAACCCAGAGTCCTCCGTAATTTTAAGGAGTTGGACTGGCTGGGGTCAGGTTAGCAGTTAGGTTGGCAATGCAAAATACACCCCAATGCGGGATGTTGGTGCAGAACTTTTTCCCCCACACTTCATATTAGAATTAGAATTAGCCCAACACCGGTTTCCTGACCCCCGACGGACAGCTGCATCTACGAGATTCTATACCCTGCGATGCCCAACACGCATGAACGGGCTCATTGATTATGGGCATATCTCCTTATTATAAGAGGCCTATCTCCAGCAGTGTAGTTATGTATCTATGCTCACCGGTGTGCGTCCGCATGTGGATGAGCATGCTGGCATGAGACGGGAATCCCTTCCTGCAGTGCGAGCACATCTTGGTTTGCTCACCCTCTGTGAAACGATTGTGACGTTTTGGTGGCGCACTGTTGTTTGACATGGCCAATTCTAGACAACCGAACACCGTACGTCTTTTAAATGTTAGTCACTTGCCAATGGGACAATCACAGCGATGATTCATTTGAGGAATTCTACAAAACGCGATATTTATGAGAAACTTGGCAGTTACTAACCCATGCTGGAGCTTAGTACACTGTAGTTTCACATCATTCTATCATTTTGCCTCAATAACCCAGTAAAATCAGAGTATTGACTAAAAACTCAAGGAAAACTTTGCAAAATAATTTTTTACTTGGGAATTGTAGTTAACTTTGTAGTTTTAATTACCATGTCTGAAAAATTTCAGCAAAATGTAGCATGAATCCAGTTTTGATAGAACTCTTAAACTCAAACGAAACATTGCAAGATTAGTACATAACTGAAGTGATTGAGGGCAAGTGTGGGGTAATTTGGATATTTGGTGATCTCTAACTTAAAAGACAGGATATTTTTTTTATTTGTGATGTTCGATTGCCGAGAAAAAGCCACTTTCACACAATCATTCAGCTATGTGCCAATATAGTTCTTATGAATGTATTATCATGATAGCAATAGAGAAAGAAAGCAATAGTTAGAAGACAATATTGATTATCGTAATGTTAAAAAGTGCAAAATTTTATTGAATACAAAAAAGATTTAGCAATAAAGCTGTTATTTAAGCATGTTACTATTTTAAAACAAACCCCCATAATACAACTTAATTTCAATCAAATAAAGAAATCAAAGCGTTTGAATTCTGAATAAAAAAGCATTATGCATAAGAACAACTAGATGCTAAAAGCATTATTAATAAGTAGGTATTCAATCTTAGTATGATTTCTAGTTGCTAGGAATGGAAGCTGTTGCGTGGCTCGTTGCATTTTGTTTCTTATGTCAATGATATAAAGCTACTGAACAACATTGTTATTCCTAAACATGCGATTACTATGCAATTTTAATAGACCACCTCAATATGAGTCGCGTGTATCGCCCCATAAATAAATGCAAATAAAATCAGTTCTACATAACAAATATGGCAATATTTCTCTAATTCCAGGGAGCACCTATGTCTATCATGACGAAGCAATGCGTGCCAAAGCTTCGTGTGTTTTACGCCCTACGTCGTCACAGTAGCGGCTTCTCAATTTTGACGAATTATTGCACTAATCCAAGATGGCCGATGACTAGAACATTTCATTCAGATCACTGCATTGCGTTGTTGACAATGGACGATGACATACATTACGCTAATTAGGTCGCTAGCCTTTCTATGTACCCTCACCCAAACGATAAGTTGTACACAGCCCGAACTATCGCGATGATAGGTGATATGAGTGGTCACATTCACATGGGTGGGTTTATTATAAGTAGTATTATTATGACACTTTATTTAATTGTAAACTCGTATAAAATACATTTTTTACTATTATACTTAATACTACTTATGTACATAAATAAAATGTATTATTATTATTATTATTTTCCTTCTAATTGATTGACCTTTCATTCATGCATACATATACATACATGTATATATATATTCTTACTTAGTTGTTTAATTTTGATTTATTTTACTATTTTGTTTGTAAGCCAGTTAGGTTGGACTAGAGATACCTAGTTCCACAAACAATATATATCATTTATCAATCACATCTGCGCGCGTATCGTATCATTGCTACAGGTTTTTTTTATAAATACAAATATTTCATGCACCAGTTCCTCGCAAAACAGGTTAAAGATTCCTACCCTTAAGTTTTGCAAGTACTATAGGTGCACCTATTCGATTCTTGTAAGCATGCTTCGAGAATAAAATAAATAAAAACTTGTAATTTCTCAAGTGAATAAGTAAATTTCTTTAGAGAATAAGTTCTATGCAACTTGCACGAAACTTGGTCGCAATCACAGTCGCGATAGACGTAGGTGCGGCCCAAAATAAGTAACTGACCTGTCTCTGTGTGCGTGCTCTGAATGTGCCGAACCCACTCCCCGGGGTTGGGGAAGTGCTTCTGGCAGAGGTCGCAGCGGAGTAAGGCCATGGTCTCTTCAGTGTCGTCGCTCTAGAACGTGCAAATAAAACATAAGACGTCTATTTATGTTTGTTTATAGACACAAGATAAGTAATATTACGTTAATACGTTACTTATTAAGTTACTACGCTAGCAAAGCCGCGGGTGGAAGACACGCGGCTTTGCTAGCGTAGTAACTAGAAAATAGTAGCCACTATGTTATTAAAGGTCTAGCTAACCTCATATGTACAAAATTTCAGCTCTATCCGATTCGTAGTTATGGCGTGAAGGAGAGGCTTGTAAATGTTTCAACACACTTGTGGTACGATTTTATTCTGTAGTGTTAACTAAAAATGTAAGGCGTTCGTATTTTTTTCTTTATTTGTTGTAAGACATTGCTTTTTGTAAAACCCCATATATCAAATCTTACGACGGTTCTTATTTCACATGACTCTGACAAGATTGTTAGATTGGACTGTAAATTTTACAAGTACTTCTAGACAGAGGATACAATGTTATGTACAGACTTCAAGGATGAGGTTCTCAATTCGGTTGTATTTTTTTATCATCCTATTAGGATAAGATGCTGTGAAAGGGTCTCCATCTTCGGAGCCCAAGCTAACCTTACCGGCCCATGTTGCAACTCTTTTAAGAAACATGACTTAGGTGGCAGGTTGACTGCGGCATAGCGCAGCCTAACACTGGCCAACTACGGCCTCTGTGGCGCAGTGGGCGAAGGTCTGCCTGAAACGCAGAAAGTTGCGGGTTCGATTCCCGCTGCGGGACAAATGTTTGCATGTTCTGTAGATATTTGTCTCGGGTCTGGGTGTTTTCTATGTATGATATGTATGTATTTACAAAAAAAAATGTGTAGTATATCAATCATGTGGTTCCCATAATACAAGCTCTGCTTAGTTGGGGGCTACATGATGCTGTGTGATTACGTCCCTCATCATTTATTTATTATTTATAACTAAATTCACTGGTCGCCGACGCTATACGAGAAGCTACGCTTCGCGATCCCCAACACTCATGCCCACCTTGGGGATTGTTATTAGGTGAGGTCTATGTCCAGCTGGGGACAGCTATAGGCCATCCTGGTAGGAAGGCTAGTGGGATGGAGTACTCACGGCGGAGCGGCACTTCCGTTTGCGTGCGTGTGGCGTGTTGATAGCGTGTCCCTCCACGTGTCGCACCCAGGCGCCTGGGAGCGTGAACACCTCCGCACACAGCTCGCAAGCCAGCGGACTGTACATCTGCGTGGGGAGGGAATTGTATTACTAAAGGTACACTTTTATTACATAAAATAGTCAAGCGTTCGACCACTATCACACCCGAAACAGGTGAAGATGTGGTCTAAGATGGAGCATGCTTGCCTAGAAGGAACCGATTCACTCTGGATTTGAAGACTCCGAGATTGTACCTACTGGTCCTGGAAAACAGACGCCTGGAGCAAGTTCCATTACTTACTAGTAAAACAATAAATGTCGAAACGAATCGTTTGGTACGACAAGGTGGGATGTCGATCAAGTATCTACGGACGGTTGGTAACTTGCAGTACGCCTGCTTGACTGGTAATAGAAGGGGGAAGGTGGGATTAGGTAGTGAACATCTGCTTATACGAATACCTTTTCGCTTGTCTACGTGATCGAGCCTCTGTAGCTACGGCTACGGCGTTATATTATGAGTTCTTTAGTACTTATTAGGAATAACTGAGTTTAACCCTTTCTCCATGATGTTAGGAAAGAAAAAATAGCCGCGCCCATCGAAGAGTTAAGTCTGTGATGACTGATTGATGAGGCCTTAAAATAGAAAACTGTTGAAGCTTATATTTTATTTGATTTTATAGCTATGATATCACCGCGGCCATTGAGGCCTATTGTGATGGCTGGTGAAGCTTACCAGATTTTCCTCTTCAATATCGACCTCATCAACAGGCTCTGTCTTGACATTCATCTCCGCTTGCAGCATCTCTGCAATAGACCTTTCCTCTTCCTCAATGCTGCTGTTGTCCCACTCCGGTTCGTCTTTGATTTGTATCTCGGTCACAGTGGTTTTTGGGGTAGGCTTGGAGTTTGCAGGTTCCTTAGATTTTTCTAGAAGAAAATAACGAGAAGTTTTAATAAAATAACTTTCGTCAATGATAATAATCATAATCATAATAATGTTTATTGTTTCATGTGGTACGCAATACCAATCCCTATAGCAGTCAGCTGCTGGACATAGGCCTCTCCCAATGAGCGCCAGTCTTGTCCTCAGCTCGACGCATCCAGTTTCTGCCACATTTCGCAGATCGTCACTGTTTTAGTGTTTGTAAAGTAGCAATAAATATATTTATAGAAATCTGCTAAACTATACAGAACTATAGCCATGGGTATTAGGTACTACGAAAATAATTATACTATTAAAGTATTTTTTTTAAACCCAATTTGTAAAATAAATAAAGAAACTCACTGTTCCCACTATAAGGCCTCTTAATGTTAGTGAATCTATTAAAGGGCATTGTGTATGTTTCTGTAACAAAATCCCAAGTGACTTGAAAATAAAAAGAATAATGCCATAGATCCAGATTAGTTATTATTTCACTTTCCCTAAACACTATCTGCCCATGGAATCGCTCGCGCGGTACCCTGTTAAAAGTACCCTAGAACTGAGAATCTAGTCAGTAGTGCTGGTGTGAAGATATACAAACGTACACTACTCCACAACATATCTTTATCTTTTCCGCGTCTTGTACGTTATCCACATGGGGTCAACAGAATACCAGCGCTGAGTAGGAAGGCTACCTGCCTGCTTAGCATTATGCTGAGTTGACGCCTTTTTGGTGAGACACTAAACTGACAGTTTGTGAGGTTGTGTGCGCAGGATATTTTTTTTCTATAAAAGCAGTTCTTTAGATAGGATCAATTCTTAAATTCTCTGCCTGGAATCAGAATCTTAATTGGATATTTAACTGTCTACCTTAATTATTTTATCATGGTTGTTTTCTTGAGGTTAGAGTGACTGTTACTTGTTATCTATACCAGCCTCTTTATGTCTCTTAATTTGTGATGTGTGTGTCTTTTCAAATAAACTATTTTTATTTTTCTATTTATCCCTTTGAAGTTATTAATACCTAATAATTCTCCTGGCATTGATCTAAGCGTCTTAAATACACTATGCCGAAAATTAAGCGACGTAAGTTCTGAGCTGATTTTGGCAAGTTTGGCTGTATGCCATAACGCAACGTTATTTAAGCATAATGTGTAATCTGTAATTCAAATAGCATTGCAGGCCGAACTTACGTCGGGTAATTTCAGCTCGTGTGTTTAGCACAAAAAGTTTCCATAGCATTGCAGGCCGAACTTACGTCGCGTAATTTCAGCTAGTGTGTTTACCACAAAAAGTTTCCTGAGCCTATCTTTAGAGATACAAAGATCCGTTGTGACGATTGTACATATATATTCACATCTAAACTTTAAAAAAAAATACACCAGCCCATAGCAGTCCACTGCTAGACATAGGCCATAGGCCTCTCTAATAATGGGGATATGTCCACAATCACGCACTGCACTGGGTATGCGCATCGCAGGGCACAGCCTCTCGCACCGCCGACGCTGCTGCATCGGTGGCCTGCAGCCCCTACCAACAGGGAATGTAGCTTTACCTCTGTTAGGCTGTGCTATGCTGTAATCAGCCACCACCGAAGCCACACCAAACTATCACACCAGCCTATATTAGTCCACTGCTGGACACAGGCCTCCCTAATAATATGGCTATAACCATAATCCTCATACTGGGCTATGATTGGGCTGATTGGAGATTGTAGGGCACAACTTCTCGCACCGTCAACGCTGCTGCCTGTCTGCAGCCAGAGGATATAGCTATGCCGCAATTAGCCGGCCGCCAGAGCCCCGTTTGTTAGTTAGCAGGGTGCACCACATGCAGGTGAGGTTGGCTTGGGTTCCGAAGATTCATCATACTTCCAACATGTCAAACCCTTTGTCTATATATGATTAGTAGTACAGATTATGATATTAGTAATAGGTACTTACTTTTGCTTTCTTCTTTAACTGGAGTGGCTTCAGGCTTTTCTTTTTCTTCTACACTAACATCAGTCTTTTGTTTTTTACCATATTTCCTCTCCACTGCATGCCTTCTCAGCATCCTGAGGAATTTTTTTAATAATGATCATATTAATACTATAAATATGAAAGTTTGTGCTGAACGGATTTGGATGAATTTTGTAATATAAAGTTTGTAACCTGGATTTACACAGGCTACCTTTTACCCAGGTACCACCGCGAGCGAAGCCGCAGGCGGAAGCTGGTAATATATTTATAGACGACTCTGTGGCGCAGTGGGCAAATGCCAGCCTGAGACGCAGAAGGTTGCGGGTTTGATTCCCGCCGCGAGACAAATTATTGTACGTTCTGCAAATATTTGTCGCGGGTTTTGGTGTTTTCTATGTATAATAAGTATTGTATTTATAAAAAAAATGTATACATGTAGTATATCAGTCATGTGGTTCCCATAATACAAGCTCTGCTTAGTTTGGGGCTACATGATGCTGTGTGAGAGTGTCCAGCATTATTTATTTATATATTGTCCTTTTCTGTACCCCTGACATATGCATGATCCATGATGATCGGTTGAGTAGTTAAGGTGCTTAACAAACTAAAACTGATTTCATATCATATTTCTAATATTAGTTAGGATATCACTTAGTTCTGTCCAGTGAAAGAATTCAGTAGTTTCTAAGATTAGCCCCTACAATACAAACATACAAACTGTCCATAATAATGTATAACAGTATAGAATGATTTTAAGAAATTGATACAACTGGTAGCATACTGGAGTTGGACTAAGTTAAACCAACCTGGGCGATGGTGATTCATCTGGCGAATCGTCAACAACCATCGTCGTCGGAGTTGTCATGGTGCTGGTGGATGTCGATACAGAGGCCACCGTGGCCTCCGTGTTCACAGGCGCGGGGGCCACCAGGATTGTCTGGCCTTTGGAGCCCATGGGGGTTCCCGGCCGGATGGCCGCTTGTGTGGTGCCTTCGGCTGTCTTGATGAACACCAGTTTGGGTGGACCAATGAACATAGGTCTGGAAAATGGAAGTTTAATGTTGACAACCTCTATGGCACAGTGGGCCTAGGCCTGCCTGAGACACAAGTGAATTTTATTTAACTTTAGTTTTAAAATTTTCACGTGTTCATATTTCACATAAATTTTTTAGTATGATTCTACATGTGAAAACTTGGGTTCTGCCTCCCAAGGGTAAAAACGGGACCCTATTATTAAGACTCCACTGTCCGTCTGTCTGTCTGTCAACAGGCTGTATCTCATGAACCGTAATAGCTAGATAGTTGAAATTTCCACGATATATGTATTTCTGTTGCGGCTCTAACAACAAATACCAAAAACAGAATTAAATAAATATTTAAGGGGAGCTCCCATATATTGCCATTTTTTTATCGTATTAATAACGGCAAAAGGTGGACGTTTGAAATATTCACAGAATATTTAATCATGTTCACTTTAGAAATAAATAATGAAATAAATTATGGGGGGCTTCGATCGCTGAGAAGCGATTTGCAAAAGGCTGCTGGTAGAAGCTGGATGTGTCGAGCTTGGGACAGGGCGCAATGACACTCATTAGGGGAGGCCTATGTCCAGCAGTGGACTGCTATAGGCCGATGATGATGATGATGATGATGATGTTGATGAAGGAAGCTTCTATACATGTATAGATGATGTACGGAAACCTTCGTGCCAGTCCGACTCTCACTTGACCTTTTTTTTTAATATAGTTTTTTTAAGCTGTTGGTTTTCCTAGAAAATAAATAAATATTAACCTTGTGACACCCCCTGGTCCGGTAGCCACCTGGTTGAGCTTGATGATTTTGTTCTGATCATCCTTTTTCATGGCCAGCTTAGGCAGCATATCTTCAGGTTTCTTTACCAACGACTGCTTGTTGACGCTGGCCGGAGGCGTCGGAGTTGCAACATCCATTTTCTCAACTTCATTGGCATCATTGATGGTCTGCTGCCACAGTCCTCGAATCTTTAAGACCTCTCCTGCTTTCAGGACTGTGTCCAGCACTTCATTGGAAACTGTTGTTTCACCTGAAACAATTTGGAAACTTTTGTCACGCACTTGATTTGGTCTTCTTCTTTTTATGAGTGAGTGGCCAACTCTGGTGTCAGAGTTTTTAGGCCACTCAAAGGCCTCTGACATGGCTTAACGACTTGATTTGGTTGTGCAATTTGTTTGTAGGTTCAATTGGCTAGTCCTTATAGAAGCCAACTTTTTGAATAGCTTCCATCTGCAGCTTAGCTCAACTGCATTGTGCACATCACTTAGCCGTAATTTTGTCTTCTTTTTAACCCATGTGGCAAACTCTGGTTCCAGTGTTTAGGCCAGCCAAAAGCCCCTAACAGGGCTTTGATCTTGAGCCCTTCATGAGAACCATATTCAAACAGATTTTTGATAGTTTTCCTTAAAAAAACTATACTTAAGGTTGTATATATTTAATTTGAATGCAAGTAAATAGGTCGCATCATGTAAAAAGTCTACTACCATACCTATTTTTGCTTCATGGCAGCATTGTTGGGTCTTGTATCAAAGGATGAAGGTGCTGGTGATGTTCCTGGCACACAAGGCTTATTCATCCCTCAAGTTGATGATACTGTTTTTATTGAATTTTGACTATGTATAAACTCGACCAAATTTTTATAATTAGAGTAATTGGCGCAAGCCATTCTAGTTATTAAGTCAATAAAATAACAAATAAATAAATAAAAATACATTGCATCATAGGGCACATTCTAAACAAGCATGACCTGCGAAGCAATACTTTGTTATAAGTAATGGTTACCACTTAACATCAGATGGACCATGTGCTAGTTCACTCTTCCGGTATCATAAAAAAAATGGTCAAATCGTTTGCTGCACCTAACTTCAGAGGGACAGATACGTAGTTTTGAGTACTATACTGTATCTATTTCCGAAACTCACCTTTATACATGTACTCGACGAGTATCTTCAAAGCTTTCGTAGATATCTCCGAAGGCAGCACCACATAGAGCATCCCTCCCATGCGCATCACTGAGCGCTGTCCTTCGAACAGCGAGCTCAGGTAAACGCTGCACGAGCTCAGTATGAACTTGTGCGCCGGGATCTGAGACCCATCCATCGTGCACAGGACTACATCTGTGAACCGCTCCGAGCGGAGTAGCGCCGCTACGGAGCCGTTCAGATGAGCGCTGTGCGAGTGCCATTTCAACTGGTATGTGTCCGTCGAAGTCATTGTGCGGCACGCATTGTTTCACCTGTGAATGTGTGAAATTGTAAATGTTTCGAATTTTTATCGAAAGTCTGTTGGATGAATCAATACAATATTTATGTTTTTTTGAGGTTTATGATCAAATAAAAGGATAACTACCGATGCCGCGCTGTATTTGTATGATGATTAGTTATCTTTGATGATGATGTTGTCTCACCATTTAGTTTTAACTATTGATTAATTGATTTGACATTTTTTTTTTCAAATAGATATCGCTTCTCGCGCGCCGCGCAGCAGTGTTGCCGTTTTATATTTGGAGAAAATGCTAAAACTTGTTGCAGAGAATGAAAAAAAAAACGCAAAATAACTATTAAAAATGCTAAAACATTTTTTTTTATCCCGAATAGCAAACTGAAGTGGTCAACTGTTACAATATATGCATATTCGCATATAAAGAACGCAAGAGAAGACTTTGAGTATTGAGATTAATTTGCATCGTAGGTTAATTACATTTTATTGACCCTTCGGCATGTTCCGCGGCTTAAATGTGTTGCTTTAGTAAATTTTAGCTATTATGTTACACTTACAACATTTGCAATAAGTTAAACTCTGACATCTTTTCCCGTTTTTTCTTTTTCTCATAAATATGAGAAGCCGTGATATTATATTAACACATCAGATTCAAATTAGAAGTAAAAATTAAGAACACTGCACTGATCGGCAGCAGCGTCGGTGGTGCGAGAAGCTGTGCCCTGCGATCCCCAACCCGCATGCCCAGCGTGGGGATTATGGGCATATCCCCCTTTATTAGGGGAGGCCTATGTCCAGCAGTTGACTGATATAGGCTGGTGTGGTGTGGTGGTGGTGGTGGTGGCACTGATCGTTTAGAAAAATTAACAATCGCTAAGCAAAAGATAAACATAAACGGGGAAGTCCTAATTCCTATAAACGGAGTTCCCATGTTTTAAAAAACTACTTTGAGTTCAAAGAAAAATCGTCTCGGTTTCTGGTTTACGTTGAAAAAAATGTAAATCATGATTCATGAAATATGCTAAATGTGAATTTTTCAAGCTAATAGACACGGAAATATGCTAAAACTTCAACACTGCCGCGCTGCGCGGCGCAGCCGGCGCCGCATAGAGCTCGCGCACGCGTATTCAAAGCAGTGTAGCCGGAAGTCAAACAGAAAAAAAAAAATCCCAAAACAGAAAAAGATCCCAAGTTGGGATCGGATCTTTTTCTGTTTAGGGATTCCCAAGGTCTAAATACTCCGAAATGCGACAAAAAAAACTAGTTTTCTAATTTCGGTAGGTATACATAAAATAATATCAAAAATTCTAATTTATCTTTCCTGCTTCATCATCAGACCCTGATCTCCTTATTACTATATGACACAAGCTTTTGCCTTCACTTATAATCTGGTTAGACCTAGTTAAGTCTAACCCCATAAAGTTTGAGTTTGAGTGAGATGAAGAGAAAGGTTGAGTTTTAATTTCTGCTTTAAATCGGGGTTTCGATGTATTAGCAATACAAAATAGATTTGATGTTTCACATTATGCCAGGCATACAAAGAATTTTTTTTTTCTTAGAGCAAATTAATGACACTTCACGGGCAGTAGGTAGCCGTACCGACAGACCGCGTTGAAAACCGTAACTCTCGAACATCGGCAGAATAACGCCTCGTGACACTGGTCATTAGTATTAGGTTACTGTTTAGTTCAAAAGTCGAAGGATCAAAAACTTTTGTGGGTTAGGTAGTTATAAGATGATTAATAGTAGGATTTGGATACCTACGATACGAGTACGAAACAAACCCATGATTGTTAGTTCCAAAGAACTTAAGATAATAAGGTATTTATTTATTTAATTTGATATGAGTAAGTTTACCTACATTCAATTACTTTTTTCAAGTTTACTAACGATTAGTTTTTCCTGCTTGGAGAATTGTAGGCAGTACAGAGTGACACTGCTGGGTGTATGTATGCCTGATTCCTAACTCACCAATGCTGATGAAGACAGCATTGGTAGAGTCCTAAAACTTAATAATGTAAAGTGATAAGACTAGACCTATGGGCAAGCTACCCTTCCACTTGCCTTTCCCCACCTCAGTGCAGCAGCAAAATGTATAAGATTTATGTTACAAAGTTATTAACAAGTTAAACCCAACATTGAAGATTTCAATCGTGTGGATACTACTGTATTTTTAGGCATCACTTTATATAATAAGCTTCAATGGGTCGCTCACTTAGATGGCTTGTCGACCATACTCAGTTCTGCAGCATAGGTAGGTACGCAATCAAAAGAATCCGTCAACTTACTGACGTAGAAGCGGCTAGACTGGTTTATTTCAGCAACTTCCACAGCATTATGTCGTACGGCATTTTTTTGTGGGGGAATGCTGTAGAAATGAACTCCATATTTGTGATGCAGATGAGGGCTCTTCGTGCAATTTATATTCACTAGATTCATTTAGATCCCAAAATAATTTCGAACTTACTTTAAATAAATAAATATATTATGACAGTTCCGTGCCAATACATGTTTATGAAAGCTTAATGTATGTCCGAAAAAATATAAATATGTACAAGAAAAATAGCGACAATAATAATGCTAACACTAGAAATAAAGGTAAACTAGCTGTTCCTGCTGTAAGGCAGTGTGCGTTTCTTTAATAAAATCCCAACTGACGTGATTAATTTATTTGAGAATAAATTCATAAATTTTGTTTAACGTGACCTCTGTAATAAAGATTATTATAAAATATCTGATTATTTAGATGACCAAAAAACTTAGGATGAATCTGTTTCCAACTCCCTCAAAAACGATGCAAAAGTTAAATACAGCTAATGTACAACAGATTTAAAAAAAATATAAGCTTATAGCAGAGTTTCTTGAACGAAATGGTGTAAATTAAAAAAATTACGATTCAAAGTGTACTTTACAGTTCTTATTGAATAAATACATTTTGACTTTGACAACTCGTACCGCACTTTACAGTTAACACTTTACCATATTATATTAAAACTTATTTAAACTTATTTACGTCAACTGTTTTCCATTCATTAACGGACGATATTCCAGCGACGTACCTACGTGGCGTCCAGGAAGTATTGTAGTTTACTACATGAAGCAATAAAGAGAATATATTTATAAACTCTTTAGGTATTTATGAATATGAAAAAGAAGCACTAAGTATTCTATTAAAAACATAAAACGTGTAAACGTGTGCCAACTATACTAAAACTGGTAGAGTACTTAATTAAGTAAGTAGTATGCTAGATCACGATCAATGTTCCGCAAAGTGTAGCATAGTAGTGGTGTGTCTAGTGTACCTACTGTGGTCATTAGTTGGCGTACCTCGGAAAAGTTGTCAATGCCTATTTAGGCATGCGGAAGAAAAATATCTTTTCATCCCCCCATCTCGGAGATAATATTTTTGCTCTTCGATAACTGAGTGCAAAAGCCGTTTTTATCCGCTAGAGGATAAAGTAAAATTGAATTTAGAACATGATATGCACTAAGTTTGTGTGTTCATAATATCATTAAACCTATTTACTTCTACCTCCATGGTGCCGAATTTATCATACAACCTTTTTTTAATTTGATAAAACCTCGGACTCAAAACCTTTTGGTGTATCTTTTTTTTAAATTTAAATGTTAAAATAATGTAAAAATTTTTTAAATTTAGTAATTTCCTCGCTAAGGTGGGATGGAAAGATACGTGTTGCACTCAAGTACAAAGATTTTTCACTTCGTGCTCTTTTGATTCCCTCGCTAACGCTCAATTACTCATTCTAATACTTATTTGAAATCCTTCGCTTGCTCGGTCATCAAAATTTAGCACGCGGTTAAAAATGTTGCACTCACGTATAACAAATACCTAACTATTATAAGCAACCGCAAAACGCACGGATACGCGAGCGAGACGTTTTCCTTGATTTGGCGCGGCTTTGTTTGGGTTTGTTGTTCATAAAATATTTTTTGATGACTAATAATAAATGTAGATTTTTCATTTATGGTGTACCCCCCTACCCATGTACCTCCATAATTTCCGATTTCCTATAATGATGTATCGAAGTACCTTGAACACAAAAAGTTTTGGAACACTGTGCTAGTCGACTCTACCGTTTACTTCATCCATGTACACCAGGCTTTATTTAGATCTACTAATAATGCTAATAATATAAAGGTTTCATCAGTCTAGATAATGTTACATGATATAGCACCGTATTACAATGGAATAAACCCCTAAACCGTATTATTTTATTTGCGCGCATGTGCGTTAGTCTTTGTCACCCTAATTTACCCTTCTCGCGCAACAGAGCCGCGTGGTCGGCCATTTAATGCGAGAATCTACAAACCTACAGCGAAAAATAAATTTCTGGAATAATTTTGGTACAATAGGAGATAAATGGTAATAAAATTGATCTTTTCGATCTCTAAGATATCTAACTATACAGGCAGGTTGCACCTTTATCTTATACGTAAGCAACTAGATAAGCGCGAGATAAATAATAAATTGGTACATAATGTACTAGATATAAGTAGGTATGTTAGTGCATAATCTTCTCATCATTTCAATTTAAATTTCTGCCTCCTGAGGTAGGTATATAAGTAATAAAAAACTTTAAAAGCATGACGATACAAACGAACTGTTTAGGCAACTCTTCTATTCAATAAACTTCAAACACTAAGTTTAATTAATTAAATAGATTAGGTAATAAAAACACAAAAAATATATGTACGAATAACCCTCAATAGTGTATTTTTTTTAAAGCAAAGTGCGTATGCTCATGTTGCTCATCTTGACATTATTTTGTAGCGTACCTATAAACAAGGCCAAGATGCTTTTCCTTCATGATTAACAACAACTAGAAATATAGTAATTCCTGTTATTACCTGGGTAAAAAGTTTCCTTTTAATTTTATTATTATTCCAGGTCACAAACATACATTTTTTCTTCCAAATTCACTCAGCCTATGCGGAGAATTAGCATACAAACACAAACTTTTTTTCCTTTATTTAATTTGATAGATCACACAATTAGTGATTATGACGGACTAGTAAATTAATAATTTGTAAGAATATTACCTCAAAACAGATAATCGATAAATCAATGGCGTTGATGCCACGTTACCGACCGCTTCGCCACTGCCCCCAGTTCTATTATTTTGGATTTTCACATCGTGGATCAAACATATACTTTTTTTAACTACTATTTATAAGTAATATTAGAAAAAAATTAAGACTACAAAACGCGCAACCACCGCGTGCGACCATCGGATCCGGTGTGCGGCGGCTGCGGCTGCGAAAATCGATGGAATTGGTATTGATTTAACTCGAAACGCGGGGTTGCGTATCTCATCGATCCTAGTGGGCGAGCGTCGCCCCGTGGCGCGCGCGGGGCCGCCGGCGCTTGACGCGCCTGCGTCATATCCCGAGGGGTACGATCGGACGCCGTCGGCACCCTGCATCTAGCTTCGCTTCTTGCCACCCTGTTCATGCGCAAATTGCTTTTGTTCTGTAAATTCCAATTTAAATTTTGAAAAAAATTTGCTGATGGTTTGGGGTACGTGCAGGAAGAGAATGATGATGATTATTATTATTGAATTCTGTTGACCTACGTAAGGTTATGTTATTAAAATCGGACTTTCCCCTATTGATAATAATGAACTATTATTTAGATGATGATGAGTTATTGTCATTACACCTGTCGTAATAACTCATAGGCGTTCATAAAAATACAACACAAGAGAAATCTTATTAATACCAGTGTAACTTGAACTACGTAACTATCGAAACTCCAACATAATGGGAGCTCAAGTTACATTGGTTTTTCTAATTTTACTCCGTCGTATCTTAAAACATCTTAGAAAAAAAAACACTATTTTAGAATGTAGGTATTCTTCGACAAAGACTTTTCATATGGCTTGTTATATTATTTGCACCACTTTGATTTTTCTTGTAACCCAATATTGTAACAACACTCGCGTAAATCTTGCAAGCATAACTGATTGACAAAATCAGTAAAAAATACCTAGCTCTGTTCGTTAGATAGGTACCTTTAAGATAATGTTTAATAACTAACATCTCGTTAATTAACTCCTATTTAATTAAATAACAGATGCTTAAACCTTTACTTAAGTATTTTACCCTACCCCAGATGGGTAAAATCGTGCGTTCCTGGCTACAAACTACTTAAATCCGTAAGAAGGTACCACTACGATCCAATACTGTGAGTACTTACGTCGGCCTATAGATACGACCAGCACGTTCGGTACTGTTCCACGCTGGCCATGTCAATGCCGTTTCATGGGAAATAAAAGCAGACTTGTCGTGTTACACCGACACCGTATGTGAGCTGCCTTTTTTCAGTCTGTACTCTGTACCCGGAACTAGAATGATTTCTGAGGAATGTAAACTTGTAAAGATACTGGTTCAGGTTTGCACTGTATTTAAGTAATGGTTCCTGAACTATAGTTTCGGGAGCTCATGGATTTAATTTAATGTTTTCTAACAGTTTTAGATCTTCTAATAATTAGTCAATAATTGTGTCGGTTCGGTAGGTAAATTAATTAAAATAGTATTTTCTGCGGGTCTGCTTGATTTGTAATTTCTATGATACAGGTACCTACGTACACCTACTTGTACCTACTAAGATAATTTCTATGGTTTAGGAAGACGTTTCGTATCTTGATTTTCATGCAGTTAACATAGTTATTATGGCTTTGTTGAACTTTGACTCAATGCGAGCATTTAATTAAATCAAAACATATTTTTAAAGTAACCGTCCCTTAGATGTAATGAAAAAAATCGGTACGTATTGAAACTTAATACTTAGATAGATACCTATTCATTAATGTTGAAGAGGAAATGTAAGTGTACTCCGACATAGGTGTAATAGTAGGTACTTAAGTAGGTAGAGCTAGACAGGGGGATGGATGGCAAAACCGTGGGGTTGTCGACGCAAATCGATAATAACTGCGCACGCGATGCGCACACTCGCCCCCGCTCCCACGCCGCGCACCCTGCCTTCAGGCGTCCGCGACCAAGGGCCTTCCTCTAGCTACCTATTCATACCCTGCTTTGATGTATGTAACGCTAGACCATTGACTATTATGCTGAAATGCAATTTGCGATGGATGCATTACTTTTACACACCCTTCAGTAGGTATCTACTTCTTTCGCCATTAGCACCACGTTGTACGTAACGGGTACCTAAATTATTAAATTACCTATCATTATATTTTAAGTGTATGGGTAAGTGTAAAGTACATGGGTATGAAGAGTTATTTCAATAATTGATTTTTTATATCAATCTCAAGAAGGTAAATATGAAATAGGTACAAGCTATGATAATTATGAGGTTATCAGGTTGCACATTTTCACGAATGTCATCGGAACGTCAAATCCAAACCCGCTTTACTATAAGTCCCCAATGATTAGATTAATGTAGAGAATTAAATTTTAAAAAATTAGTTAGTAAAGAAAATTAGGTATCTCTATTGGTACTCCACACCACATAGGCCTCCCTTGATAAAGGGGGAAATTCCTATAATCCCCACGCTGGGTATGCGTGTTGGGGATCGCAGGGCACAACTTCTAGCACCACCGTTGCTGCTGCCCGTCTGTGGCCAGGGGATTTAGCGGTGGCGGTTTTGCTGCGCTATACATCAATGAGTAGGGTGCACCACGTGCAGGCGAGGTTCGCTTGGGTTCCGAAGATGGAGGTTGGAAACCCTTACAACTCCTAGGTACTTCTTTAGTTTATATAAAAGCCGGGATTTGAACCCACGACCTTCCCATCAATACGGGAATGCCTTGAATTGTCAAAATGTTTGGGCAGTCATGGCTAAGCACCGCGCCACCATTTGCTAAGCCTACACTACAGTGGAAACGTTGCAAATTCGGCTCGGAAGGTTGCTGGCACAAATCCAAACGAAATTTTTAGGTTATTATAATTATACCTTACATTTTCTCACGACTGTGGGTTAACATTTGAAAAAATAAAATAATCATTGATTACGATTTGGCAAACCGACACCTCACATCAATGTCAACCAATTAAGCGACCTTAGGCACTTCTAATTAGGTAGAAATGAAGATCAACAGTTACTCAGACAGAGGATCAAGGCGAATGGCATAAGCAAAGGATGGAATCAAAGGATAAGCCTAGCAGCGCGGTACATTAGCGACTTGTTTGTGGGCTTTGCACAACACACATCCGGTCAAGGAGCCGTCCATTAATCACGTGAGGCTTGAAAGGGGGGAAGGGGGCTTGGTAAATATCTAAATATCACAAGGGGGGGATAGGGGTGTAGTAAGATATCACGTATTTATTTTTTTCGTCAAATGCGTGATTTCTAAACGATAAGCGGCGTGTAGACCTTGACTCGCAGCGGCGAATCACTTTGCGGCGCGCCGTTGCGAATTAATGTGAACGAATTTCTTAATCATGGTACATCATTTCAGAATAAAATCAGCTTACAGTATAAACCAGTATTTAAAGAACATATTCTAAAATTTTTAAGATTCTTTGAAAGTACTCAACACGTATCACCAAGGCTCCCCCTTGGTGATACGTGGTGAGGTTTAAGACTAATCCCCCCTCCCCCACCCAATATCACGTGTATTTTTCAGTACTTTCAAAGAATCTTAAAAAATTTAAAATTAGGGGGGGGTTAAAAAATACATCACGTTATATAAAGACGGCCCCAACCGGTCAATTACCGTTGAATTAATACTTCCCCACTCTATAGTTTTGTTTTTCACCAGATTTTTTTTCGATCTGAATGTCAACGTCACCTACGTTACTGTTAATGTCAATTGTCAACTGCTGCCATGTTATGTCAAAAAACAAAAAAAACGCAAAATGAATTTTGTTTTTGTGTATCTTTTTTTTGTTTTGCATAAAGACGTAGCGTTTATTTTCTCTACTCTATGTAAATAGATCTAGGTATTTCTGTATGAAATTGTGTAAATATGAATCCACAATCCAAATCGGCGGCATTGTCTGCAGACCTGAACAATTTTATAGTCGGTGTATCGAGACGAAACTCGCAGAATGCCCCTGACCTCACCAAAATCGGTTTAAACCTCCTCAAAGTCTTCCCAGCCGCCAGAGATGCAGTCTTGGAATACTTTGGACTGGTATTCAACGATGCCGTCAATGTTTCTATCAACCAGAATGAGTATGAGGTTTGTCCGTAGCAAATATTGCCGTTAGGTCGAGGCGGCCGGTTATCCAAGTCCATTGACCATAAAAAAGCTCTAATGCTTTTTTTAGGGAAAAAATTCTAAGTTGTTACCTGCTTTAGTTTCATATCATTAATCTAACCAACATTTCCTTAATTAGGGATCGGTATAGCCTTTTCTATAACGGTTTGGCCTTAAATAATGGCCTCTAAATATATTCCAGCTAAAGTACCTTGTTATTAAATAATAATAACGAATGCTGGACATTATCACACAAACCCAGCAACATATTGCGGGTAGGGTTTAGAATATCGTAGCACGAATCTGAGGATCCTGTTAATGTAGGAGGGTTAAGCGAGTTCACCTGAAGCCATAAATATTGATTTTAGCTGCAGGGACACTAACGTCTATATATTTTAAATATTTTTTTATAATATTTTGAAACTTGCGAAATGAACCTAATTTGTGTTACTTGTGACAAATTAGGATATTTTTTGGTAATATAACAATGACGACATTTCTCATTGTTTTCTCGGCATAGACAGTAGGTTACTAGGTTTTTTTTTATAACCACCTGGAAATCCTTCCTGCAGCAGTAGGTCTAGGGCACCCCGACTTGAGTAGATTAGGTTCTAAATATATCACAGAACCGACACAGAGCACCCCCATGCCACCCAGTCTTTTGGTCCCTATGCCTAAAAAATGTGGAGCCAGAAACTCGCATGGTCTCCCATGCGAGTTTCTGGCTCCACATTTTTTAGGCTACATTTTTTACTGAACAGAAAACTTTGAATCTTTATAAAAAGAAAACTATGTGTCACCTGGGGGGGGGCGAGTAGTAGGGGGGAGTATCCCTTCACTCCTCTCCCCCCTCGTACCTCCCCCACCCCAAATCGTGCGACAAGATTCTAAACTTTTACCCATATTGCTCCAAACTAAGCAGAGTGTGTACTATGGGAACATGAATGTTATACTACATTGAAACAATTTTTTTTGGAAATATTTACGTAATACACTGCCGTGAGACAAATATTTGCATATCATACAGACATTTGTCCTGCTGCCGAAATCTAACCAACAATCTTCTGGACCTCAAGCAGGCATTCCCCCTATGCTATAGAGGTCTTAATGGTAGCAGAACTCTTCCTGAAATGAGGCTCAATGAAACATCATAAAATTCAATTCATTACAATGTTATTAATTTTAAACATGTCACGTAAACACGCTTTAGGGAATTGGACTAGATCAGAACACTGTATCTATAGTTATGTTAGTTATTATTAATGTACTCTTCCTGTTGTTTTTTTAATAAAATAAAACAAAAGTAAAATGTATTGGTTGTATCTGGGCATTCCATACTGTATTTATAATTTTCTATCTTTTTAAAATTACTATTGCAGAGTGACCCAAGTGGAAATGGTTCCTTAGAAAGTGTGAGCATGATAGGCCCTGAGCTCTGCAATCTCGGTGAATCATGGGCTCCATTTATTGCCCCCTGGTGTATCAATCTGATCATGGATATTGCAACAAAGAAGCAAAATGTACCAAGTATGTTTTTCTCAGTAGCCATTCTATCATCTGTCTTTAAAACTTCCTTCCTTTGTATGAGCATGAACTAACAGTCAAAGTTATGTTATTTTTGTATGTTATATTTATCCATGTGAAGTTATGTATGTAACTTCTTTAAATACCCTAGTTGATCAAGCATAAATTCATATGCATTTCATTAGTAAACCTTTAAAAATCTTATAATTAATTAATTTACAGATGTAACACTACAAAGTGCGGAGCCAGTCAGGGTGTTACTAGACATTACTACTCAGAACCTGACTCTGCTGAAACCTGATGAGAGAGCCAAATGCATTGATATGATGCTGGGTGTGTATTACATTTTACCTTCCACCCTCATGTTAAATTCTTTTTTAGTTTTTTATTGTAAACATAAACAATATTACTGAAACAAATTTAGCTAAATGCAATGTACAAAGGTGAGCTTAACCCTGAAAGAGTTTTCTTACAGCAATATGGGTAAAAGTTAACACTTAAAAGCAGCAATAATACTGAACACTATCACACAGGCCCCATCTTAAGGCCCCAAACTAAGCAGAGCTTGTATTAAGGGAACCACATGAGTGATATATTTTCTGCATAAATACTTTTTACATATTATACCTAGAAAACACCCAGACCCAAGACATATTTGCAGATTACAAACATTTTTCTCGCGGCGGTAATCGAATCCGCAACCTTCTGCGTCTCGGGTGGACCTACGCCCGCTGCGCCACAGAGGTCGTTGATGACCGACGATGAAGTCTGACGCATGAAAATCTATTTATTACCCCACACTCAAAATAATAAAAAACAGTAAAATACAAACAAAGAAATTAAATTTAAAAAATGAGTACAAAAGAATGTAAATAAATATACAGGCATGGTGGGGACAAAAGGCCCTATCTCAGCATATTGCTGCATAGTGTTGCCACATTATGCATCGCTAGTAATTCTGTCAGTGCCTTAGTGTGAGTGACGTCACGAAGTATTAAATATGACACAAAATAGATCATATTATTCATTTATCTTAATAAATAATGTACACTGACAACGATCAGGATATTACACTAAATAAAATACATTAGAAAACACATAGAGTATAGTGGTCCGCCTATGGCACTCTCTAGAACTCCGCAAACGTGTTGCTTCGCCTAACGCCAAACAGAAAACTCTCTTCAAACAGGAAACGTCTGTTTGGCGCTCGGCGAAGCAATATGTTTACGGAGTTCTGGGGAGTGCCGAAGGCGGACAGCGAGTTGATTATTTTCTGATAATGCCTTAATGAACCTACCTACCTATTTGAAGACTCTTTAAATAAAAATCAACGGTTAAATTATGCCATAAAAATAAAAATCAACGGTTAAATTATGACTATAAATGTATGTAGGTTCGTGGGCGTGCTCGTGGGCGGTGGGGTTCGTGGGTCGCGCGGAGCCGGCGCTGGTGGCGCCGCGTGCGCTGGCGCTGGGCCCCGAGGCCGCGCGCGCGGTGCTCGCACACCTCGCCAACCACCCGCCTGCGCTCTTTCACGTGCGCGCCGCGCTACGGGACCTCTTTACTGTAAGCATAATCCATACAAAACCATTTTAACAAATACTTAGCACAGCAACCGTAGACAAGGTTTTGTCGACGAAAGAATAGAGAAAACTTATTTTTGGTTGTAGATGGAGCAACATTTTAGATTTTTTAAAATACGGTTATCTATAGGATAGATAAAAATAAGCGTTTGGGAAAAAAATAGGCATGTTTGGGATGCAAGGAGACCCACAATCAGGAAAAATACGTTGTCTTCTCTATCGTAGAGTAGGTAGACATAAAAAAGGGAAGCTAAGGGAACAAGTCAGACATTCTAAATGAACCATCCTTATCTAATCACCTTGAAACAATGAATTAAACTATTGCTCTATTTTACGGCTGTTTTGCAGCAAATCATTGATTAGATTCTAATAACTTGAATTTATTAGTAGATTTTACAACAAGTGCACAAAACGAACCATTTATATCCGAGACTTTTAGCAGCCTGAGTCGAAGGCGAGGGCTGATAGTAATGTCGAGAAATATAACTCGACGAGTTATAAACTCTGCTTTTCTCTTCGATTGCGAGGAAATAAAACAGTAGTGTAACATAACATTTCTTTAATTAAAATTCAAAGTAAAATTAGTACAGTTTTGAATACTGAAGGAAATTGTTTTTATGTCTTAAAAAACACTTAAGGCAAATAAATTAAAGTAAATATTATAAAATAACAAATTATATCTATGAACTTCTTATTGTGTTTGGGTGTATGGCTCTTTTTCTTTGCCTTAATATATATACATTTATGAGTAGATATGCACTTGTGCACAAAATTTGATTTTGTTGCTTGTGCAGCCTATATCCTGCACTCGATCACAGGTCACGCTCCTCGCACTACTGACGCTGCTGCCGGAGTTTGTAGAATTTAGCTGTGCCAGTGTTAGGCTGCGCTATGCCTCAATCAGCCGGCCGCCAGAGCCCTGTTTGTTATATATAGCAGTGTGCACCACAGGCAGGTTAGGTTGTCTTGGCTTCTCAAGATGAAAGTCGGAACGTCGGAATCCCTCCTTTAGTCGTTTCCTAGAAATATTATAAATGCGAAAGTTTGTAAAAACTGTGACTTGTAAAAAGATGTGAGTTCTTTTTTCACGCCAATACTTCTGGAGGGATTGAGCTGAAAGGACAATGCCGTCTGATGTATGGCGCTCGGTACCAATGCTAAGTGATTGCGTCAAAACGAAACCTAATTTTTCTGAAAGATATTATACCGTTATTCATGAAATACTAAGTCTTTTTTAAGATAAACGTAAACAAATTGTTTTTATTTGATATTCGTTTAAGAGTTTTTTTTTTAAATGCTTTCCCGAGCCCTTGTGTGTTCAGTTTTGTCTACATAATTATATGCATTACACTATAAACATTTAACTATGATACTATATCTATAAGAAAAGGTTTATATACCTCACAAAGATAGGTAAAAGGGTGTTTTAACTTCTACTTCGTAGGTAGGACATTACATACATTACTACTGTGTTCTACTTTATATTCTTTTCAAATAATGATAGTGACGAGAAAGTAGATAGGCATTTACATCATTATAATAGGTATTAGTACTTACTGGTGAAGGTGAAATCCAAGCTAAGATCCAAGATCTTAACACATTCATCACAACGACGAAAAGGCCATGGATGCCTCTTCCAAACTATGCTGGTTTCGCGTCACCGGTTATTAGCAAACAGTTGATGCCACGATTGTTTATCGTACATTATTGTGATGATGTCTAATAAAATATCTATTTACAGAATAAACACTGCTACACAATGCCACAGAACACTAGTAATACATAAAGATAGGAGATAGTTTAGTAGTACCACAAAAAAGTTTCTGATCCAATCTCTTTGATTATACAAAGTGAAAAAACCTCCAATGTTTTCAGTAAATTCTACTGTCTAAAATTAAAAGTGAGGGTGGTTGCAATGTCATGGCGCCGTGCGCCGGAAACCAAATAAACGAAAGAATTTTTACGTGATTATTAATCGAGTCGGTGTGTAAGACTAAAAAAAATGTTAATGTTATTTATAAAATAAAGGCAATTTTATGGGATACGTTTGGTTTTGACGCAATTGGTACGGGTTATCGGCATTCTCCTTTGCACAATTCTGTTCTAGGACCAGCAAAAACATATAGGCTAGGTATTTATCCAGGTTCCACGCAAGCATAAATAAATTGATTACCGCATACGAGATTTACCAATACATCAAGCTGAACGGATTTGGACGAAACTGTGATTATAGATAGTTTGTAAACCTGGATATACATAGACTTCTTATCTCAGTACCACACGAGCATCAGCCCAGATTTTTTTATAATTTAAATGAATATATTTTTATTGTTTACCAGTTTTAATAACCCTCTGTTCCACAGGAAGCCATACATCAAGACGCTAAGCCGGAGAAGAAACGTGAAGTAATACCGTACTTACTGAACCTGGCGTCGAAGTCTGATATTGTACTCAAAGCACTCACACAAGACATTGAACAAACTTGTAAGTAACTCAACTACCTGTTTATAGGTGCAATAATTGGGTTGGATGATTAGACTTACGTTTGCTAAATTTGGAAATGCATGAATGATTAAATATATTAGTTTCTAGTTTGGAAGCTAAAAGATAACATTCAAGTGCGCCATTTTTATAGTGGTTATGATTTGAAATCGCCTCTGCCCTTGCAAAAGCCGAATTAAATTAGTCTGCTAAGTTATAGTTATGTTACAATATTATTCCAAGAGGTAAATCTGGTTATGTGCTTCACGCGAATGACAATATCTCGATGGCATGTCGTCACGCCGGCCATATTAGTTGCGCTAGTTTGCATTACCGATTCCAAAGTGGATCAGGATCTTATTGAAGTTTTTATTGAATTTACTCTCTCGGTCTCGCTTTGGTGTTATTAGTGTAGGAAAAATAGAACCGAACGAATAGTTTCAATAATAAGGAAATAAGTATTGAACGAAAGAAGAGACCGGATATGAACAGTGAATGTTGAGTCTATAGTCTAACAAAGTGTGTAAATTAATCATGAAAAGCTTAATATACCTGTTTAAATTCGTGCCACAGCTCTGCGTTTTGTTTCCAATCCCATAATAGTATTGTTGTTATTCCAGTAAGTCCAGACGTGATAGAGCGTCTGACCGTCCTATGCCTGACGCAGCGTCACACGCCGGCGTGGGAAGGTGTCACGCCGGCTGCGTTAGTTGCGCTACTGTCGCGCTCTCATGTACGCTGTTTCCTACTGCTCCTACAATACGCTAGAGATATACCGTTCTGCAGACAACTACTAGGTGAGTAAGATACATGTGAAACTTAACATTTTTTCATGTGGTGTGAACAGATAAGCAAGCGAGCAAAGCGAGCCTATTTTTGTGGGAGTTTTTTGGCTGGACGACATGCTAAAGCGAAAGCCAACTAAAGTTACTAATATTTCTAAATGTACAACACAGTAGTAGAGTTCTTTGTGACGGGGAATTACTACCAACATGCTTATTTCTGCAGTAAAGCAGCATTGCTGTGTTTCGGTCTGAAGGGATTATTCCCCAGCACCTTATGGTGCTGGTGAAATTGTAGGCACAAGGCCTCAAGTTGATATGCAGGGTGTTGCATCGTAGGGCACGTACCAAATATCCGTGACCTACGAAGCAATACTTTGTTATAGTTAATGGCTACCACTTAACACCAGGTGGGCCATGTGCTAGTTCCATCAATAGGTATGTAGGATCATTATGATGTATTCGAATGTGGTTTGTATACTAGACTTTTGATAGATGATCGAGTGATAGTATATCTGTGTAAGAGTAAAAGGAACGAATGAAGGAAGAATGTGAATGATCTGGATGAGTTATGATTGATTGATGAATGACACTTGGAGTTTTGCTTTGTACGAGTGAGGACGACGATAAAAATTGTAACGAGGTACTTGAAGAATACACGGAATAACCTGGAATCCTGTTTTATTATGCACATCCCACAGGTATTATAAAAAAAATTGCGAGCCAAGTAAGCCGCGAATTCCACTTTAAAATTAGTATATTACCTACTGATTATTAAACATACCTATTGCACTTAAATTAGTTTTTTTAATTCAGTTGATATTTTTATCTCATATCCTGGATATATTTCAGAGTATCTATTGCAGAAGCTGGAGTACGAAAGTTTATTCCCTGAGAGGATAATTCCACTTATAATGAGTGCGGCGGAGGAAATCAACATCGTCAGGGAGAAACTGCTCACTGGAACACAACTGGAACAGTACTCTGTGGCTAGGATACTGATACTAGTTAGTGAGTATCATTTGAATTTATTAATGTTTGTATTCTAGACCGTCCGGAGTCCAGGCGAAGCCGGTGCTATTTTTCAATTGTTGGAAATAGTCATAAACACTTCAATTTTGTTTAATTTGAACCGAATCGTCAACTTATTGGCGCCAACACACAGATAATAATTGGCAAAAACTCTGCATATTAAGGTTATAATATAAAAAAAGACGTGTGGCACTCGGGGACTGCCGCGGTAAAGCTATTGCATAGCATTTTGTATTACTTATTGCAATTATAATTATTTATTTATTTTATTTATGCAGTATTTCTTTTTCTTTGATATTAATTCAAGTTACACTTTTTGAGCGTGGTGACCGATAAGAAAACATTTTTTTTTCTTTTATTAAATAAAAATACGTCTAGTTGCACGCACACAAACACCGTGTCGAAGACTGCCGAAAAGAAACGACGTTAGACAATGCACGGCCTTCAAGCCACACCTCCGTGCCCGTCGGAGTGGGGAGCGTGAGGTTTTTTTTCGTAACGGAATTTCTGGATTCGGTCCCCGCGCTCAAGGCCCTCGATAGAAGCTATGCAATAGCTTAAAAATAGTTGCCCGTAAAACCTTGGAAAATACTGCAAGTAATTTTTTGTATAGGACTTTTGTAAGAGTTTCGAAGAATAGGGATGACGACTGGGTAAAAAAAAAAATTCTAATTAGTTCGTAAAAAAATACGCAATATTTTTTGTTGATCTATCATATTTTTTTTTTATTTATCAAATAAATAATAATTGACGGAGATAAAGAGCGTCAAAGTTCGGGAGTGGGGGCTCGTGACGTCACGGCTAGGTAAAAGTGTACTAAGCCGTGACGTCTCTGACGACTATAACTCTGTCATTTTTTGTTCAATTGACAAAAGAAAAAATACGTGTCCAATATTTTTTGATAATGTAAATGATGGACTAATTATAATTTTTCAGTCGTCATCCCTAATTGACGGGACTACCGAAAAAAAAATTGTAACACCTCTTCCAGGCTACAACTTACCATCAGAGTTTGTGAGCACGATAAGCTATCTCCTCCAGTACTCCCGTAGCGACGCTACCCTGGCGCTGTTGGTGCGCGTTATCTCCGGGACTATCAATATGCACACGCCAGCAGACACAACAGATGTCAATATGGACACGGAGAGATACCAGAACTTTATTAAGACAGGTAAAACTAGCTTAGGATCAAAGCTAAGGAATTTGGTTGAAAAAAGCTACAACTAACTTTACCGAAGATCATAGTGGTCCTAAGGACCTACCGGATCCATGAACCAAATTACAACGTGGCTGTAACGGACATTGACAGATTTACATTGGAAAACTGTCCAAAAATCTGTGTTTTAATTCATTTTATTCGATCACGTTGTAATTGAAGATAGTAAATTGAGCGATGTTTTTTTATTAGTAGGATAAAAAGGAAGTTAATTTTATGTTATGTTCGTGTTAGGTGTTGAATACGCGTTGAGGGACTCAATGCTATCGGACATGGAAATCAAGAAGTGCTTCATAGAAGGAACTTTGGACAGCAGCAAGAAAACTTATCTTCATCACTTTTGTATGAATATCATCACACTTCTAAGGTAAACGGGCTCAAATAAATAATACTAGTTGAGAACTTGTTGAAATTAACTTTATTTATATTAAACCATTTATTTAGATGTTGCATTGTTCACATCGTCAAAATTGATATAGCGCCCCGCCTTAATTTAAAAATTACATATCATTTAACGACCTCTGTGGCGCAGTGGGCGAAGGCCCGCCTGAGATAAGGAAGGTGGCGGGTTGGATTCCCGCTGCGGGACAAATGTTTGCATGTTCTGCAGATTTTTGTCTCGGGTCTGGGGGTTTTTTATGTATGATATGTATGTATTTAGAAAAAAAAGTATATATGTAGTATATCAATCGTGTGGTTCCCATAATACAAGCTCTGCTTAGGTTGGGGCTACATGATGCTTTGTCATAGTCCAGCATTATTTATTTATTTATTTACAAAAAAAAAACAATATCGTAATTGTTACTATAAAGAGTGAGTAAGTCGGTTATATACATTACAAATAGTAATGGTTCCAGTATTGAGCCCTGTGGTACACCCATCAATACCACTGACCCCGGAAAACATTTTCATTTACATCAACTATTTGTACTCTGTCAGCATTTAAGAACTAAGAAAGGTTAAAACCACGCTCTTGGCCCCATAAAAATGTAAATGTAAATGTAAATGGACTCCCTTTTCTGCAATTGGACTCCTACTCGGACTTGGCCCCATAATAATGTGCTGTAGTTTTCTGATAAAAGCACGGATATATCAGGATTTTTAAACAATTTGATAACAATGCATAATATTGCTATGTTCGCGGAAGTCAAGCTTTCGATTTGTTATGATGACCTCTAAGTGGCGAATTCTAGAGACTAGCTATTTTTTTTTTTTTTTTTTATTTATTTAATTAACATAAATACGTATTTTTTATTGTTTTCTTACATGGTGTAATCCTGTAGTCCTATTTCGTCAGATGGGAGAACTCCAACCGCGTGGGGCACCTGCGTACGCGCCCTATCGGCCGCGCCGTTGAGGCTAACCTGCACCGGCTGGGCGGCGCGCTGCAGCAGCACGCCTCGCTGCTGCGTGCGCCCCGCGGCTGCACGCATGCGCACCTGGACCAGCTGCACACTTGTCACGCGCTGGCGGAGGTATGTAACCTGACCACAGATATAGAACACAACTAGATGAAGTCCTAAAATTCACTATGTTCTGAACGTCAACTCATACGTCTGATCTCTACTTTCTTATGTCCATATATCATTTGCTAGAAAGGGATGCATACTTTATCTCAATGCGATTTCTGCGACTTCATACCAGGGCATTTCAATGAAACTGCAAAGAAGTTTGTTCGAGCGCCCTGGTACGATTAACTTTTTGATCTCATTTGAAGTCGCATTTATATATGTATGCGTCCCTTTCTAACTGATTATATTGGACATAAGAAAGTAGAGATCAGCCGTATGAGTTGATGTTCAGAACATAGTGAATTTTAAGACTTCATCTAGTTCTCTTCTATATCTGTAAACCTGACCACGCTACACACAATACCAGCCTATATAAGTCTCCACTAATAAGAAGGGGTATTTTGCCCGTAATCTCCACGCGGGTTAGGGATCGTAGAACACAGCTTCCTGCCGCCGACCCTGCTGCATGTCGGCGGCCAGGGGATTTAGGTGTGCCAGTTTTAGGCTGCGCTATGCCGCAATCAGCCGACCGCCAGAGCCTTGTTTGTTAATCGGTAAGGTGCACCACGAGCAGGTGAGGTTGTTTTGGGTTCCGAAGATGAAGGCTAGAACCCCTTAAAAACCTGACTCGAACAGATGGCATTTTTTTTATTATACATAGTAGGTTCATGTCAGGGTGTAAGGGGTTTCAACCTGAACTAGTCTACCTCACTTGCCCGTGGTGTACCCTGCTAACTTACAGACGGGTCTCGGTAGCCAACTGATTGCATAGCGTAATCTAACACCGGCACGGGTTCCCGCCGACCGGCAGCAACTCAGTGGTACAAGCTGTGCTCTGTTATCCCCAGCCAGCATGTCCAGCTTGAGGTTTATGAGCATAAACTCCTAATAGAAGAGGCTATATCCAGCAGTAGACTGATAAAGGTGTTGTGGCAAAGGTGCAAGTCCGACCAGTTCATCGAAGTTCAGTTGCGTAGAAAAGCCTTTTATAAAATTTATAAAATAGTAGTCGTCAATTTTTCTTATTCCTTTGATACTTGTATCTTACAAGCTTTGCAAAATTGATTTAATTTCGTTGTGAGAATGCTCTCTGCAACTCTTCGCCCAGTCGCACCGAGGTAACCCAAGATTTTAGGTGCAGTTGGCAGCGCAATCTACTTAAGAAGAGATAGATCACAAGTAAGGTAGTTAAGCCCTGGGGTAAACAATTTGGAAAATTTGCAAAAAATGGTGTTGAATCTGTGTATCGAACAGGTATTGGACCGAGTGGATATGTCGGGGACTAAGGCGCCCCCACCCAGTGTTGAAGCAATCCTTAAAGTGATCCAAGCTACCGTCAACTACTTCTTCCGCTGCTTGCATTTGAAAGGTAAATAGCCAACAGGCAAAAGATTAATTCTAAAACTTAAAACTAACGAAGCTGTCTGACTCACAGACTGACAATCAAGGAGTTGAATTTTAAAGAGTTTGTTCCTTGCCTGTTGTTAGGGTGCTAAGAAAGGATTTCCCGAAATCCCGTGTTTGCAGGGGTGAAGCTAGAAATGTCTTCTACAAGAAAAAAATAACATAACAACATAATTTAATAAGCATAATTATAGTTTTAGATACTTTATGCAATAGCAAACACAGCTCAAATTCCCTTTAGTTCTTGGTTACCAGCTGCTCTGCTGCCCCAAATCCTTTTGTGTTGTGTTCTATGTGTTCAGTAGTAAATAGATAAATTTCTATGTGTGTCTATTTTCAGACATAATGGACAAACTCCGAGGCGTGCAAACAGCGTGCCGCTTACTCCGCAAATTGTGCATACATAGCGAACTAGCTAGAGCCGTCGCTTTGCGAGACCTGCTGGAGACAGCCATGTTTAGAGAGGAAAAGGCATTCGGCAGTCGAAGCGTGGTGCCCAACACAATACAGCAAGATAAGGACTGGACTATGGAAGATCTGCTCATTTACGAGAATCAAAAGCATGTGAGTTTGAACCCTATTTTGTAGTGGACAAGGTTCAGTGATCTTCTGGAGACCGTCATGTTTAACAGGATATGAACTGGACTATTGAAGGATCTGCTTATCTACGAGAACGCGAAGTATGTGAGTTGATCTGAACTTATAATTATAACCTTTCTTTGGAACCCAAGCAAACCTCAGCGGCCCGCCCTGCTAACTAGCAAACGGGGCTGTGGCGGCCAGCTGATTGCGCCATGGCATATCGTAATACTAGCTATTCCCTAACTGCCGATGGGTAGCAGCGTCGATGTTTCGAGAAGCTGTGCCCTACGATCCCCCCGTCCTGGTCCCCCCTTTGTATTAGCGGGGGCCTATGTCCACCATTGGATTGATATAGACTGGTGTTTTTGTTGTATGTTGGTTAGTTGTGAACTTATTCAGGTTTTGGGGTCACTGAAACAAATACTGCATTCTTGGTAATTAGTTCAACACTGGGGGGACTCCTCCTATGATCTGATCTTCTTCGTCGTATGAGCTAGTGGCCAACTTTGGTGTCGGAGTTTAGGCTTGGACAGGGCTTACCGACCGAAAAATATGATCAGCGGGGTGATCGGCTAACTCTGTTGCAAACAGAAATTATTGTTTATTTTGTTATTACACTGATCCTGTTTTTATAAACATTGACATTTTATCCGTCAATATTCAATGAACGTCCATTGATAAACTGTCACAGTTTGTTAAAACAGGATCGGTGTCAATAATTTCTGTTTGCAACAGAGTTAGCCGATCACTCCGCTGATCATATTTTTCGGTCGGTAAGCCCTGTCCAAGCCTAAACTCCGAGAACTCCAAGTTTGCTGAATACATCTACTCGATTGTTTCTACTTTAGGGTCCGATCACTCAGCTAACCCAGAGCCACACGTCGGTGTTCCACGCGGGTATCATCGGCAAAGGGGTGCGCAAGCAAGCCGATGATGGAGCTGATGTCCCGCCCATACTGACCACCAATAACGAGCTGCTAATGTCTGCCCTCATGTCGTGTATGGTGAGTCACTTCATTCAGATATTATCTAGTAAAGATTTTGTTTTGCAAATAGGCATGGTTAATTAATTAAACATGTAGAATGTAGATCGTAAAAGCTACCTTTATCAAAACACAATGAATTTATGTTTTTTTTTCTAAGATTGGAGCAGAATAAAAAAGTATTAATGTGCTCTACAAACTATGTGATACCTATGACAGATAAAGTAAAGAATAAAATTATAAAGCGCCATCTTGGGGCGTCCACCACGTTCAATTCAAAATGGCATGACGTCGTATTATTTTCTACCTATCGAACCCTTTAATCTAAACCATTCACAAGACGGTTGTGATGAGAAACAGATCAGTTGCCATGTTGGTTTTCTGCCATATTGGATTTAGAATTATATTCATTATAGGATGGCAACAGCGGCATAGTTGAAGGAGCGACGTCCCTATCGCTGTTACTCGTAGAACTGATCTCTCCTGACGTCATGTACAACGGTCTGCCTTGGCCTGATGAGGATTTCACAAAGGTAAACAAAGATTTCACAAAGTAGAGTGTTGAGTGTCGTGGAAAGTGTTGAGTTTCTAATGAAGTATCGTTTAAATTGTCGAATGCCTGGTTGAATGTCGTAGAAAGCGACAAGTGTCTAGTTTCTGGATGGGATGACTGTTATGAACAGAAAGTATCGAATGTCTGGAGGAGTGTCTTTGTAAGTATCGAATATCTGGTGGAGTATAGTAAGTGTCGTGTGTTTGTGGAGTGTCGTTAAAAGTTTACGAGTGTCTGGAAGGCCTGTCACAAGGCCGCACTCTCATGTCTCTAGTATCCGTTTCTAAAATAGAGTGTTGTTAATTTACAGCAAGTAAGCATAGAGCGTGAGCTGTACATGCGCGGCGCGCTGGAGAACTGCTGCGTGGCGCGGGCGGCGCTGCGGCGGACGAGCGGCGCGCCCTCCGCGCTGTGCCTCGCCTCCGCGCTGCTGCGGGCCGTCGCCGCCACGCTGCTGCACCGCCACAAGGCCACCAGAGGTATGCCAACAGAGGTACACCGCGGCGCTGCGGCGGCAGAATTGAAAGAAAGAAAGAAAGCAAATCCATTTATTCGCCCCACAATGCATACAAAATAAGTAGGTAGGTACACATTTGGTTATAATTTATAATACATAAAATTAAAATAAAAAAGCAAAAACACACTTAAAGTTAAGTAAAAATGAACAACAAATATTATTTCGCATTGCGTGGGGTCGAATCGGTCCTAGGCAGGAATGGCACAGCACTGGTTGACAGACGCGGCCGAAGTGTTGACGCGAACATCGTGAACTATAAAAAAAACAAGGACTTTTGAAGTACTAATGATAATTCCATGGAAAAAAGAAGTAATAATAGGTAGGGACGTTCTTATGTAACCAATATAAAGATTATAAAAATTGCTGTCAATCCTCTTTTTATCGGATTATCATCGTCGACGATGGTTATTAACATAATACTCTGATACCACCAGATCAGAACACGCAGTCTCCGGAGCTGGTCCGCGAGCAGGCGGCGCTAACGGAGCTGCTGTCTACCATGACGCTGGGACAGCTGCTACCGCATCCTCTCAGCCACATGCTGGAGCTGGCACCGGAGCTCACGCCCAGCGAGGTAATAAATTATTACCATCATTTCAAAACTTACCGTAAATTTGCTAAGAACGATACTCTAATATAGTGCCGGCGACTTCACCAGCTGACACTTGCTGCGACACTAAAGAACACTTAAGTATGATTCACATTTATCGGAGCGCGTATCAGGGGATCTAGTATTTATGTCAGTGTTTGACAAAGCTCAAAGCTGCGGAAATAGCATGCAATTAAGGAACTTAGCTGCTTTGTGGATGTTTCAATTTCCTTTAGCGTGTTATAAAATGCTCTTCGATTCTCTCCGACGCGCGCCGGTATGTGTGAACTGTACATTATACTTTCAACGACACCGTTGGACCTTGATACGATCAGCAGACCCTCGATACCTCTGCCAAACACTTTGACCACGCTCGACCGGAAATTACATTATTACGACACTTCACCGGACACTGCGCTTTTATTCAAGGCAATCGATGTTTTCAAAACAGTTCTCCGGACGCTCATGGGCACTCCTTCAACGCACTCCTTCAAACATCTTTAAATAAGCTGCGTGTACTTTACAGATAGTCCAAGTGTTGCGGGATTGTCTATGGAACTACACAAGAGACCACGTGCCATCCCCGGCACTATTCACCTGCGATTCCAATGGTAAAAATATTTTTTATACTTCGATTTTCAATATCGCACTAACT
This sequence comes from Horisme vitalbata, assembly GCA_951804965.1. Taxonomy (NCBI): domain Eukaryota; kingdom Metazoa; phylum Arthropoda; class Insecta; order Lepidoptera; family Geometridae; genus Horisme; species Horisme vitalbata. The sequence goes on along the minus strand of OX638092.1, from coordinate 18,159,585 downwards.
AAGGTTCACTTTATGTGACGCGTTATAGACTATACAAGGTGAGGTAAAATTTTACCTCATTGAGGGCAGCAACCTTTTCATTTGCAGTTAGAAGCTTAGAAGGTTTTGTTGGAATTTATGTCACTTCAACACCGATATGGCTTATCATATGCGGGCGTTGCGGATTACATTCCGGCGTGACAGTATATTTGTGTTTTCTTTGATGTATACAAGGGAGTACATATGCGAATGGGCAACTACCTATATGGATTGCCAATACTCGTGCGTGTAAGAATGTTTATTTCTAGTACCCACTCAACTTGATAACAGCTGAACGGATTTGCATGAAAGAAATAGTTCATAGTTAGTGACCTGGATTAACACATAGGCTACTTTGTATCCGCGTGCCACGCGAGCGAAGCCGCGGGCGAAAGCTAGTTATAACTACTTTAAAAGTTAGACCAGCCCCTTTATTTGCTTCTTCAGTCGCCAACTCGAATGATTCGCATCGGACTTGTATTCGCAAACATTTGACATTTCATGTGATTTTAACAACGTCAATTGACAAACTGTCAAATTTGTATCAACAGGTCCGGTGCTAATCATTTCAGTGATCAGCTGATACTGAATAGGCCCTTAAACCAGTTAAGTACCTATACCACTAGACCGTAATAATTAGGTATGTTAAAGTTTTTAGCGTCAAAATCAAATCTAAAATCAAAATCGGAATTGAACCCAAAAACGTCCAGATGCTCACTCACGAAAACTAGGGAAAAAGTACTTATCCATATCGCAGACGTAAAATTTTGACCAATAAGAATGCGTAGATTCAAAATAACGCTTTGTCATTGTAATTTTTTTTTTGTTACGTTTATGATACTTCAGCTTGAAATATTCGTGATCGCCCTACAGAAGTACATAAGAAAAATATTTGTTGGTAAAAAATTACTTATTATTCATAGGTATTAACTTATTATGTTCGTATTCTAACATAAAATTCCTAATTCCAGGTCTCTATTGGCGGGATTCATCAACCTGCAAGCCTCCTGCGACCTATACGGATACCCTCAGGATCATTATACAGAAACGGATATCTAAATTAGGACATTTGTACCCCATTATGTTCCTGAATCTTGAAAAAGAGAGTAGTTGAATGGATTTTTCTGTGTGATTGTCTACACATTTTACTTGTAATTAATTATGAATGATAAGTATTATACAAATAAAGTGCCTATTTCTAAGTAAAAGTTGTAGTTTTTAATTTTAAGAGGGTCGAAACTGTAGGTATGTTATGTTCATTCCACAATTAACTATATTTTTGTATGAAAATCGAACAGCATCCCTAGCGAAACTTTCACGTCTCCATATATTAATAAAGTGTTATGATGACTATTGGCCGGTTTCTATATTATACCGTTACCGATTACGCCCCGTTTTCCCTTAAAAAACTTGACAGTTTTTCAGGGCAAAACGAGGCGTAATCGGTAACGGTATAATATAGAAACCGGCCATATATGGGTTTCATCTAGGCCCCTGTTCAGATATTTGCTACCGCGCCATTGTTAAGCCTATCGGTATTGAGTTTGGATACCAGTTTCAAATAGGCATATAAATGAAATAAATAAAATGTTTATTCAAAAGTTTGACATGGTACATTAAATAAATACAAGATCGTGTTTAAAGATCAGGCAAGAATAACACATGAGCCTGAATTAGGTAATCCTGTGTTTCAGGTGAGAAGAGCTAAAATATAATTAAAAATATGCACCCTTTATGGTACAAGTAGTTTAATCATGTTAAACCTATTTCCTGCCATTATTTTCGCCGGGCAGTCATACTGTCGTATCACATCCGTAATATGCTTACATGGGCTTTTTGTATGAACAACCACGCTTTAATCCATTTTTTTTTCAGGCCGGAAACGCAATGCGCCAAATCAGTGTTGTTTAAGCTAGAGAGGAATGAGATAACTCTATTTGACGCGTTGCCCTTTCCTTTTAATATTTATAATGTAATAAGATTATGAAAGATCCCGACTATTTTTTAGCCCTTTTCATGACAAAAATAGCGATATCTAGCCCTGTCTAGTTTGTCAAAATGCCCAAAACCAAGGTGGCAACACAGGCTGCATGAGTGCATGCATGTGTGACCTATGACACCAGAGGGCTTACCACAGGTTTTTATAGTTTACGAAAACTTTATAAGTTTCGGTATCTTTCCATACATTTTCAGTACAGCGCCTCTAGGGAAACGTGCATGAACTACGAAAATGTATGGAAAGATGCCGAAACCATTAAAGTTTTCGTAAACTATAAAACCTGTGGTAAGCCCTCAGTATGACACAGAATACAGAGAGGACGTGGAGAGTCAAGTTGAAGCCGTAGGCACACAGTGTTGCCGTTTTCGCATTTTTAATGCTAAATCTAGCATATTTTGTGATTCCATTAGCATGAAAAATCTGCATTTAGCATGTTTCATGATCAGCATTTTTGAACGTGTAAGTACATGGTTCAAAAGATTAGAAACCAGAAACAATTTGTTTATTGACTCAAAGTAGTTTTTAAGCTATTGCATAGCTTCTATCGAGGGCCTTGAGCGCGGGGACCGAATCCAGAAATTCCGTAACGAAAAAAAACCTCACGCTCCCCACTCCGACGGGCACGGAGGTGTGGCTTGAAGGCCGTGCATTGTCTAACGTCGTTTCATTTCGGCAGTCTTCGACACGGTGTTTGTGTGCGTGCAACTAGACGTATTTTTATTTAATAAAAGAAAAAAGAATGTTTTCTTATCGGTCACTACGCTCAAAAAGTGTAACTTGAATTAATATCAAAGAAAAAGAAATACTGCATAAATAAAATAAATAAATAATTATAATTGCATAAGTTGATACAAAATGCTATGCAATAGCTTTACCGCGGCAGTCCCCGAGTGCCACACGTCTTTTTTTTTTAGGTAACATGGAAACTCTCGAAAGGAATTAAGGCTTCCTCGGCTTATGTTTATTTTTTGCTTAGCGATTGTTAATTTGTTACGAATGATCTGTACTTTTCTTAATTTTAACGTGTAATTTGAATTTGATGTGTTAATATAATATCACGGCTTCTCATATTTATGACCAAAATTTGCGCGAACAATAGGAAAAGATGGCAAAGTTTAATATTGAAAATTGTGTAATAGTGTAATATTATAGCTAAAATTTACTGATTAAAGCAACATATTTCCAAAAAAGTCAAGGGTCAATGACAAATTATCAACCTACGATGCAAATTAGTCTTAATACCCAAAGAGCAGCACCTATTTTAACCATTTCAGTTCCTTTTTGGCGAATAAAATTTGGATTTTAGCATTTTATGTACAGTTCCCGCAAAATAACTTGGCCGCATTGAATATAGGCACTTTATACTTCTGCGCATGTACAGTCGCGGAGAAAACAGTTTATCAAATAGATTGTTTATAGCTCAGTAGGATTTCTTATTTTTTGTAAAAAAAAAACTATTTTAATCTTGCAATTGTTTGCCCAAACTGAGATCTCTGTCTGTGTGACTATTTTGCTAGAATGTAGGTAGCTATAGTTTTTGAATTACAACGGAATAAGTAAATTAACAACCACTTGAACGATGTACTTAGTAAATAATTCTACATCAGATGGTAAATATTTTCATTGGTTACCTACCTACTAACCTACTTAATTTGTATAATATATTTAGTAACTTACCAAAATACCTTACACAACGAGTAAAATGTTCAGATTTATTATTGCTCGTCACAAGCCAGTAATAGTGTTCTGTGTCACAAGCACAGAATAATTCGCGTGCCGCTGCGGCGCCGCGTCAGTGGTGATATTTACGCGATAAAAAGGGATGCAAAGACACATGTTAAGTAACAAGCGCGGTGCGAGCTGAATAGAGCTTTACTGCGTGGCCGCTAAAGTAGCTATTTATTTAACGTTTTGTGGAGTGAAACTTCTGTTCCTATTTTATTCTGTGGCAGGGGTGAGTATTTCTAGCACGTTGACAGCGGGCCTCGGACATTAAGATACGTGCCATGCCCGAGGCCACGTCCTGTACTAGGTACGGGGATGTGTTATTCAGCACTCAAAGTGTTAAGTACCTAGAATGATTTCCGTTGTAATATTAATTAGGTGAACCATTTGTAATATTAATTACAAATGGTTCGCCTCGAACTGAAAGCTCGTGTTTATGAAATGTAGGTATATTCTTTTGATATACAATGCAAATACATATATGCAAGTAAGGTTTAACTACCATTATAATATATATAGCTCGATTACCACTGATTCACTCACTCACTGACTGACTGATTGACATGATTGTTCTCCCAGATGCCACCTCGTAGGGTTAAAATGTTTGGTGGATTCGTGTAGAGGGAGTGGGGGCGACCTCAGGAAAAATCCGACTTTTCCCCTTTTCACCCCCTTTCACCCCCACCCCCCATGTATCTCGGAAACTATAGGTCGTAGAGGGTTCGCGCTCAAACTAATGTTGCTCAGGGTTCATTTTAATATAAGGATCCGAAAAAAAAAATTAGGGTTCCATACAAAAAAAAAATTATCCCATACAAAATTTTCACCCCTTCATACAATTTTTTTTTTCTTTACTTTAATGGCATGTGTCGATGTTTGGTGGAATCGTTTAGATATTTAGGGTAGGTTAGGTGAAGGTTTAGGTGTAGGGTAGTTGTAGGGTAGTTGTAGGGTAGGTGTAGGGTAGGTGTAGGGTAGGTGTAGGGTAGGTGTAGGGTAGTTGTAGGGTAGGTGTAGGGAAGGTGTAGGGTAGTTGTAGGGTAGTTGTAGGGTAGTTGTAGGGTAGTTGTAGGGTAGGTGTAGGTTAGTTGTAGGGTAGGTGTACGGTAGTTGTAGGTGTTGGGTAGGTGTAGGGTAGTTGTAGGGTAGTTGTAGGGTAGTTGTAGGGTAGGTGTAGGGTAGTTGTAGGGTAGGTGTAGGGTAGTTGTAGGGTAGGTGTAGGGTAGGTATAGGATAGTTGTTGGTTGATTTTGATTTCGATTTCGATTTCGATTTCGATTTCGATTTCGATTTCGATTTTTCTTTGATATCATCGTTTATTCCTTCTTCCTCTTCGATATTATCTTTAATTGCTTCTCTCACATCGATAACATCTTTGATTGCTTCTTTTTCTTCGATATTCTCTTTGATTGCTTCTCCAACATGGATATCTTCTGTGACTGCTTCTTCCTCTTCGATATTCTCTTTGATTGCTTCTCCCACATCGATATATTCTTTGATTACTTCTTCCTCTTCAAAACCCTCTCTGATAACTTTACGAATTAAAACATAAACCGCGAGCTGCGTGCAGCTCGCGCACCACCCAACCTCTAGTTCACTTATATTAATGCAACCGAAACTACCACAAATGAAACAGTAAAAATCATCTGCGTTCAAAAATCAGAAACGTAATCGAAAACTTTTTCAACCCATTGTACGTAAAAGCGAGATAGTGACACGAACACCCTCGGCGTTTAATAGGTGTGACAGAGACAAGAAGCCTCGTGCCGATCTGTCACGAGTCCAGCCGAATGAACGCCGATTGAACTGATAGTGACGAGCAACTGCGTATTGTACAATCGACTATGAATAAAAACGATTAAAATTACGAAAAGTTTTACTAGCGTTATTTTTATTTTAGTGGAGATTAAGTTTACGATTTTGCAAACAAATAGTATCGAGAGTGAATAATAAAATAAATACTATATTAATGTTGTCTGAGTTGTCTGTTGATTGAGGAAAGAGACATTTAGGTAACAATTAATCGATACTTGATTTCGATTCAGGATAATAACTCTATGCTTCATGGAACATCGCTAGACTAAAAATCCCTCCGCGCTACCACCTCATACCGCCGTTTGGTTCCTAAAAATGTGTTCTGCGCAGCTACTTGCGCAAAGTTCATTGCGGCCAAGTTATTTTGCGGGAACTGTAGCATACGATAATTATTTAGCATTTTTTTTCATTATTTGCATTCTAAACCAAGTTTCAGCATTATCTCCAAATAAAAAACGGCAACCCTGCTGTAGGTACTAGTCTGTCAGTCTGTGCCCTGTGGGACTGTGGTTGAAGCTTGAACTTGAAGCAATGTAAAACAAAAACAAAATAAATCAAACAAAATTTCACGAAACGAAAGAACAATAAATCTAAAATACTTCTAAAGCCGTCGTGCTGTTAAAATTCAACAATGGCCTCACTTATAACTGAAGATCAGCCTGAAAATATGGAGCAGGAGGCCAGAAAACCAATTTGTCTGATTATTTTAGGTTAGGATCTTGTTTTCGACGATGTATTCTGCTAAAATTCAGTGGGTAAATAAAATTTTACCTCAAAACTTCGCACGTTTCGGCTATTACAGGGATGGCGGGAGCCGGGAAGACTTCCTTCACTCGAAGACTATCTGGAAAAGTGGTTGATGGTTCTCGACCCTATCTTATAAACTTGGATCCGGCTTGTAGAGAAGTTCCGTACCCTGCAAATATTGGCAAGTATTTGACGGCCTCTGTGGCGCAGTGGGCGAAGGTCCGCCTGAGACGCAGAAGGTAGCGGGTTCGATTCCCGCTGCGGGACAAATGTTTGCATATTCTGTAGATATTTGTCTCGGGTCTGGGTGTTTTCTATGTATGATATGTATGTATTTACAAAAAAAAAAAATTATATGTGTAGTATATCAATCATGTGGTTCCCATAATACAGGCTCTGCTTAGTTTGGGGCTACATGATGCTGTGTGATTACGTCCCGCATTATTTATTTATTATTATTTTATTTATTACTAGCCACGAAACAAACCTTACTTATATGTCCACCACACCAACCTATATCAGTCCACTGCTGGACATAGGCCTCCACTATTATAGGGTAATAAGTCCATAATTCTCATGCTAGGCATGCGGGTTGTGGATCGTAGGGCTCAGCTTCTCGCACCGCCGATGTTGCTGCCTGTCGTTCAGGGGATTTAGCTGTGCCGATATAGGCTGGGCTATGTCACAATCAGCGGGCCGCCAGAGCCCCATTCGTTTATAAGCAGGGTGCACTAATATAACTTACTTATACACTTACCTATATATTGTTATGGTTCGTATTGTTCTTTATGTTTATGTTGGTGTGAGTCCAATAAGGAGTTTTCTATCTATCTATCTATATAAAATATACCAAACGAATGATCTAGTCATGAAGTTCACTGGAATAGGTAGGCACTTTAGAAATTGCAATGACAGTTCAAAATCAGTCTTGAATCAAGTTCCATCTACAGTATATGCAAGGGATCCTTTTGCCTTTAAAGATAGGCTCAGCAGAGAATTCAACCAATTCTAGTACAGTCTGACTCAAACCTAGGAACTATGTCGCTACTTGCAGCCAACTTCAAAAACAAAAATATGTTGCGACTATTTACATGTTTTGATTACTTAAACCAGGATATTAAGTATATGTATGATGTGAGATTTTATTATATTTAGTCATATTTGGTGTGTAGTGTTATTTAATGTTGTGCATCCTTCAAACTATAATAATATGAAGGCTCATGTCATGACAGTTATCTACTATTTTTAAATAGCGGTTCCAATAGGTTGGAATAATTTCTTGTTTGCGGTATTCTGGACAAAATTAAAAAATATATCGTGTGATGTGTAAAAGACAAAACATCTGTATCCCATTTCAGATGTAAGAGACACAGTTAATTACAAAGAGGTAATGAAGCAGTATGGGCTGGGTCCCAATGGTGGGATTGTGACAGCGTTGAACCTCTTCTCAACAAAGTTTGGGCAAGTTATGGAACTGATTGAAAAGGCAGGAAAGAAACACAAGTACTGTGTTATTGATACACCAGGTTCGTTAATTAATTATAATTTATATACAATATCCAATCACAATTTTCTAAAAGAATTTTCATATGAACTTATAACAACCACCCAATCTATACTATATATAGTCACAAGCACATACCCACTTACTACTAGTAAGGGCATCAAGCGTCACCATGAACGTTTGTTTAAAGTTTTATACAATTTTACCAATGATGTTTCTGATGTGCGTGAGTGAATGTCGTTATTGTCTGTATTTATGTGTACATAAATGGTAGGACCGCATTTTGCACGTGAAAAAATAAAACAGATCTGTGGAATGTATAAGTGAGGGAGAGGAAGAAACATACCGGTGATAGCGGTTCTGATACAAATTGTCACACACTGCCCTTCTATTGGTTTACTTTTTTGTGGCCACAGGGCTACGGGGACACAAGACACTAAGATAATTTCCTGTGCCGGTATGAACGAGTACCTTTTACTGCAGATCATGCAACCTATATTCCGTTGTTGGAATAGAACCAGTGGGTACTTGTAATCCAACAAAAACCGAAATTTTGGCATGAAGTACATTTAAGTAGTAAGTAAGTTTAAGTATGTATGTGACAGCCCGGTGAACGTTGGGCACCCTACTTTATTTCACAAAACATTGTAATTGACAGTAATAATCGCACGAAACGAAACACGAAATTTCGTATTTCAGTCAATTAGTAGACATCTGCAACTTCGCATCTCAGACGATTATTCATCCTTGTGACAAGGTTCTCAATTCTTGCATAATATGTTTTTATCTATATTCAGCTGTGAATTACAATCCTTGTTAGGGTTCCGTACCCAAACGGAAACCTATTCCTAAGACTCCACTGCCTGTCTGTCACAAGGCTGCATCTCATGAACTGTGATAGATAAACATTTGAAATTTTCAGAGATGAGATGTATTTCTGTTGCTGCTATAACAACAAATAGGTACCTAATAAAGTAGAATAAAATATATATTTAAGTGGGGCTCCCATACAACGGTACGGAACCCTTCGTGCGTGAGTCCGACTCGCACTTGGCCGGTATTTTTTTATAATTGAGTCTAAAATATCTCATCGTCACTTCCAGGTCAAATCGAAGTGTTCACGTGGTCAGCGTCTGGCACTATAGTGTCGGAAGCATTGGCCGCCTCATGTCCCACTGTGGTGGTGTACGTGATGGACACAGTCCGCTCCGTGTCTCCGATCACATTCATGTCAAACATGCTGTATGCTTGCTCTATACTCTACAAGACAAGGCTGCCGTTTATTGTAGTCATGAATAAGGTGAACTTATACTTTTTTGCTCATTCAAGTTTAGATGATTTATAAAGCATCATCATTATCATAATCATTAGCGTAAACTAGCAGTCCACTGCTGGATATAGACCTCCCCCAATGAGCGCCATTGCACCTTGTACCTCTGGTACCTGTTGCACATTAAGGAAACATTCTTGAGCTCAATTTTTATGTATGTTATATGGAAGTGCCCAAACTAGCGCAGGATCGAGACCAGTGGCATAATCAAAGGGCCTATGCCCAGCAGTGGGCTGAATATGGCTGAAATGATTATGATAAGATAAGATAAGATTTAAGATAATTTATTTCACTTAATACATAATATAGTTACATAGTACCTTACTTATATGCTATTTCTAGAGGCAACATTATCTATAGAAAGACAAAATAGCGCAGGCACTATGTGGTTCAGAGTTCTTACCTCCCGTGCTAGTTGTTAACTGTATTACGGCGAGGAAAATAAGCTCTTCACCCCATCTATTACCCAAAGTGTGCTTATTGCTACATTAGTTACCCACGAAACATTCAGTTAAGGTCTGATTATAATATGGTAGGTACAGTTCTATTACAGTTATTAGAGTATCCTAAAAGACTTACATACTATTTAAATATAAGAACTGAAACAAGACAAGGTAAACAATATGAGACAATAAAGACAAGGATTATTAAAACAACATGGAAACTCAACATTAAATCATAACAGAGTAAACAGGAGCAATAATAAGGAAAAAGAAAACAAGACAATTAACGAAAATTTAGGTACGTAGATAATAAATCAAAACTCAATAAGAGGGAGGTTACTTAAACAGGCACCTGTAGTGAACGATATCCCAAATATTGGTCAAACTATCCCAGCACTATTTCATAATTGCTAGTAGTCCTTCGGTAGACTCGTAGTCAAGTTGTGACAAAAACTCTTCTAGTTTCTTACTACAGATATACTTTGTATTGTCTTTAAGAATTATTTTTACTAATGCGGTTGTAAAGAAGCGGTGCCAAGAAGTAAGCGAAGCGATGTGCAAAAGAAGTCCTACATGCAGCAACTTCATAGACTTCATGCACCCTTCTGCTGTAGCGTTTGTCATTACGAGCAGGATTGGAATGTTGACGTAGAACTATAATTTTAATAAAAGCTATTAACATTTTCGTATGAATACAACTCATACTAACTAGGGTTACTGTCCTCAGCTCGATTTAAATAGCGACAGTTGATAACTTTTGCTCACTGACAAGCATGCTGTAGTGAACTGTAGTGCCTGGGATGTGCACCAGCGAACCTGGCTCAAAATAGCGCATCGAGGTGAGTGGCATAATCAAAGGGAGGCCTAAGCCCAGCAGTGGTCTGAAAGGGCTGAAATGATGATGATGATGATGAGGATAGTAGTTGCTTTTTACCAACTATGAGCAAAAATTTTAATATTTTTTTTTATATTTCCAGACAGATGTAGTAGACAACGCGTATGCAGTTGAATGGATGCGAGACTTCGAGGCATTCCAAGAAGCGCTGGATGCTGAGGGTTCAGGTGAGACGGAAGGAGGTTCCAGCTACATCGGCAACCTGACCCGCTCCATGGCTCTCGCGTTGGATAATTTCTACAGCGGACTCAAGTGCTGTGGAGTGAGCGCGCATACGGGCGATGTAAGTTTTTGATGTCTGAGAGAGAAATGGGTTTGATAAGATAAAGATAATTTTATCTCACATTAAAACCTCACGGATACATATTTATTGTGCTTTTTCATAAGCTACATATGGAATGTTAACTATAAAAGGGCAAAAATAGCGCAGCCACTGGGGTTTAGAGTACTTATCTCCCGTGCTAGTTGATAACTGTGTTGGTTGATGTTTTGACATTGGTTTATCTACAAATAGCGGTCCGCCCCGGCTTCGCCCGGGTATTTAACAAAAAAAATAACACACACACATACACCCTTCATTTCTTGATGTTGACTTCCCTTTCGTAGGTACCCCAGTGACGCCTATCCTACATCGCTTATTAAGGTATAGCTAGCCGAGCGGGGTAAGCGGTGACCATGCGACTCTTTTCTAATACTTTTTTTAAACTCGTGATATCTTTCGAATGGAATTGTACAGTCAATGTACATTTTATAGCGAACGCGGCATTTCACACGGTGCTCGCAACATGTACTTATCATTAGAATTAGTTTTAATAAATCAGTTCTCGTTCAGACACGGACTCGGGTGGTCTCATTTAAATCCCATCCTTATTATAATTTTTATCAATAACATTAGCAATAAGTATCATTTATCACGGAAGTGTAGGGACATCACCTTACAGGAATGTCCGAATTGAATAATTCAAAAACTTATGTGAAGTTATTGAAACAGTCTTAAATATGAAGTAATTTATTTTTATAAGGATTAATACCAAGGGCCAAATAAAGCGCATTATTTAGCGCCGGCATTTCAATTATTTTTTTTAAATAAAAGAACACTTATTGTGGCATAACTATAATAGCATATGCTGTCGCGACACTTTCTGTAGATAATGATGTGTTCTTTAAAGTCGTAGTACATAATTTTGTTCTATCATCAATAGTTTTCGCGGCGCACGCGATGTAAGGAATTTTTTAGGTAAATTTTTTACACCTCAGGTTACATTATTGGAGTTTTAGTGGATTTAGTAAGGATCCCTAATTTTTTTGAAAATATAATATTAACCTATAGCATCTGGGGATAGTGTAGCTCCCCAACGGTGAAATATTTTTTTAAATCGGTCCAGTAGTTTCGGAGCCTATTCAATGCAAACAAACAATCAAATCTTTCCTCTTTATAATATTAGTGTAGATAGTGTAGATGTACAGTCACTACGTACTATGACCCTCTGAAGCTCCAAATAGCGACGTAGTTCCTATATTTGAGTCGGATTGTACTAGGATTGGTCAAATTGTTAGTTGAGCATAAATTCAGAGGGACATTAGATCCGGTCTGACTATTTTTAGGATTATAATGTAATGAAGATAAAAAGTTGAAACACAATTGCCTATCTACTTAAAATCACGAAAAACGTAGACTTTTATGATTGTATGAAAAAATGCAAAAAGTGTATTTTCGTTTTTGCCTCCTGTGAGGATTGAACTCACGACCCCTGGTTTACAAGACCAGTGCTCTGCCACTGAGCTAAAGAGGCGGTTGAGTGGGGGGCTGAAATAAGCTAACTGTTACTATTGAGTTATTACAGTAATTTATTCTGTGACTAAGCAAAGTTGCCAGCTTTGAAATTATAAAAATACTATTTTCGTCAATGGTTATTTTTGCATAGTTTTTAATCATAGTAGTAACCATAGATAATGTACCAAAAAAATACTTAGCCATGATAGATCATAGAGGAAAATGCTATCAAAGAGTTCATAGTGGAAAAAGTAGTCAATGAGAATATAAAACAACAACAGAAACCCTACCCTAACCTATGTATTTAAAAAAAAAATAAGCAGTATATCAGTTATTTGGTTCGTGGTTCCCAGAATAAAAGCTCTGCTTAGTTTGGAGCTACATGCTGCTGTGTGATAGTGTCCAGCATTATTTGTTATTATTATCCTGCTAACACAAAATAATTAGTCCTTCATCATCTGCAGTCCACTGCTGGACATATGCCTCCCCTAATGAGCGCCATTGCACTCTATTCTGAGCTCGACGTATCCAGCTTCTACCAGTAGCCTTACGCAAATCGTCACTCTACCTGGTCGGAGGGTGTCCTAAACTATGTTTGCCAAGCCGCGGTCTCCACTCAAGAACTCATTTGCCGCAGCGGTTGTCGGTTCTTTGGCAGATATGGCCAGCCCACTGCCACTTCAGCTTGCTAATTCTCTGAGCTAAGTCGACAACTTTAGTTCTATGTCGCATAGTCTCGTTACGTAGAATTCGTTCATTCACAGAAACTCCAAGCATGGCTCGTTCCATAGCTCGCTGAGCCACTTTAAACTGGTGGATTAGCAGTACTGTGAGTGTCCACGTTTGTCGGCTCCGTATATCATGACGGGTAGGACGCACTAATTGAAAACTTTAGTCTTAACAACTTTAGCATTAATTTTTTTTACTCAAATTGAACAATATATTAACAATATATATATATATATATATATATATATATATATATATATTTAGTACATAACTTTAGTTTTTTTTAAATTAGTCCTTATTTTCAGGGAATAGATGAATTCTTCAAACTAGTAGATGAAGCGGCGGAAGAATACGAGAAGTAAGTTTACATAAGTGTTTTTGTATGAATTCTTAGCTTCCGCCCGAATGTTTGCATGCATACAGCAGTCGTTGTCGGTCCAGCATCTATACAATCCTCTCAGCCCAGGCAGTCTTATAGTCTCTCTCAGGAAAGATAAGTTATGGTGACGTAGTATGTGTGGACTTAAGGTCGACTCAACGCCGTTTCAACTCGCAACTTAACTCACTGTATAGCATTGAAATGTAAGCTTTAAGTTATGTTTCTTAAGAGTGAATTTGTCAACCAGTAAGATAAAAGGTTGACGACGCGTGGTCCACGCGTTGTTCACCTATTGACGTCACCGACCCTAACCGTTCATTGTTAACGACACCCCCAAAACTACACCTCCGAGGTATCGTTAACAAATAGCATTTGTTAACGACACCACTAATGAATAATGTTGTTGCCCTGACATATTCATATACCAAAATATTAAACAAAATAAAAAGAACATGAACACAATTTTTTATTTGACTTGAACAATAATAATAAATAAATAAATAATCCTGGACGTCATCACACAGCATCATGTAGCCCCAAACTAAGCAGAGCTTGTGTTATGGGAACAACATGATTGATATACTACATAGATACATTTTTTTTCAATGCTCAATAAGCCTTATTATTTCAAACATAATCTGTCTTCTTTTTAATATCGGTACGTTGTCAAGTTCGTGGCCAATTTCAAGAGTTTGTGTACCGACATTGCGATATAATGTTCTTAAACTATATGTTATCCCAACATTACGGTGGTGTCGTTAACAAACGCTATTTGTCAACAATACCCCGGGGGTGTAGTTTCGGGGGTGTCGTTAACAATGAACGAACCTAACATAAAACTTACATTTCAATGCCATACTGTGAGTTGAGTTGGAGTTGAGTGGGCGTTGGGTCGATGTAATGTGCGAACAATTTTAGCGTGTTTTTTTCACCATTGTGAGCGTTTTAAGCACGTACATCTTAAGAATGTACCTACGATGATACCTACCAGTTTAATTATCTATTTTATCAAAAACAAAAAACACCATACAATGTAGAAATTCCTATTAAAAAAATAACTGTTTTTCAGTGAATACAAAGCAGACTGGTTGAAAATGCGCGCAGAAAAACTGGAAGAGGAAAAGAAGAAAGAAGAAGACATCAAATCAGGAAAATCAGGTTGGGGTTACATTATTTCTTTGAGTTAATTGAAATATAGAAATATGAAAAAAAGAAAAAAACATTAAAAAATAGTTTAGAGTAAGTACTAAGTTACTGACTACAATAACTAAATAATGCTGGACGCTATCACACATCATCATGTAGCCCCAAACTAAGCAGAGCTTGAATTATGGGAACCACATGAATGATATTACTACTAATATACAGTCTATACACCCAGACCTGAGAATGTATCTGTAATAATAATGCAGACATTTGTCTCGCGGCGGCAATCCAACCCGCATCGAAACTTGCGTCTCAGTTAGACCTTCGTCACAATATGACATAACATTATCAAGACCAAATTTGAGGACTACGGTTGTTTCCTATTGCTGATAACATTTACATCTAACTATATTGCGGCGGCCTTCACACTAGGCAAGCCTTTATCCAACTAATCACCAATATGCTTACTGTGACAATGCTATTCCAGCATCCAATAAGGTGGCTCCTAAGAAGAGTCTTATAGACGAAGTGCCAATGGGACGTGAAATCAGCGACATGTACCTGAAACACCCCGCCAATGAGAGCTCCAGCGACGACGAAGGGACGGAGCAGGAACGGGAAATGGGTAAGTTTTAGAAAGAAATGTTTTATTTGTAACACAACTTATGGTATGCCAGAATAAGCGGTACACATTAGGAAGATGGAAAATGAACCTGAAAATTTACTTTTTTGATTAACATGAAAGAGTTTTTATTCTACTTCATACTAACTTCCGGCCACACATTCGAAATTTTGTAGACTTGTTCTTTCAAGATTTATGATATTACAGGGATATTTAAAATAATAAAATTAGTAAATTACTAGCTCCCGCCCGTGGTTTCGCTTGCGTAGTACCTGGATAATAAATAGTCTTATGTTAATCCAGGACACAACCTATATTCCCAAGTTTTATTCAAATCCGTTCAGCCGTTACGGATTAGGCTTGAAACAAACATACACACACAAACATTCGCATTTATGTTAATAGAGTGATATGTTTATTAGCTCAAGAGATAGCCACGTTAAGCTGGGTACGGATAGCGCGTATATTGGTACGTGTATCTTGGAACGCCATGTCTGTACTTGCAGCTACGCGTACCCTTAGGGAACGCGTGCCGCGCGAGCTGGCTCCCGGCGCGATCCGTAGTCAGTCGGTTTCGGCTCGCGTAGCGCTATGGTCTATGGATCGATTGACCTCGCATTCAGGTTCGCGGCGGTCCACATTAACTATACGCGTATCCAATAAACGCGTGTACAGCGAACCCCGACTACGCATATACAGGAACGCGCTATCCGTACCCAGCTTCAGTTATATTTTTGACAATATTTCACATTTAGTATGTTATATATTTTTTAATTGATCTTATCTATGCATTTCTCTTTTAGACGATCCACCGGAAGATGTGGCTGCTTTTCAAGAGTTCCTTAAAAAGCACATACATCCCAATAACAACGAGAATAAAACATAATTCTTTAGTTAGTTACTAGTAAGATAGTAAGGATCTGTAAATAGTGTTATTTTTTTACGAATAAAACAATATCATTTGTTTATGGTGCATTTTATTTACGTAAAACAAAATAACAATTTGTAAATCAAATAAATAGAAATAATTTAAATTGCATTGCAGTTATTATACATTACCTAAACAATGCTAGAAAAGTTTTCAAATTATATTTGAACAATAATTGAACTATGATTGAATAAAATTCTGACCACATCATTGTGATTTTGGCAATGTCCCACAACTTGCTACTTTTTGCTTGTATTACAACTAATTATGGTACTCGCAATGGACCAAGAAGTTTTTATTAGGAAGTGCGTGGTTTGAACAAATATCTGTGCCCGATTTTTCTCAATAAAAATGCCCAAAGGGGGATGTGTCTCGTTCCCCCTTGTGTAACACCATAGATAAAATAGATAAATTGATAGATTGCCTGTGGTGAACGATAGGAAACGAGACACAACCCTCTTTTGTGAGGAATAATCAATTTATTGGTAAATAACAAATTTACATGTCAATGTTTGAGGTTAACGGAGAATACATTAGGAACAGATTTGCATATTTTTTATATAGAATTTGCATAAATCTTTTTCGTCCGTTGTGACTATTATATAGGTCTTAAGGACTCGGACACTAGAGTTGGCCTCATACCGAAAGGGGAAGCTAATAGGAGAAGACGTAAAATATAGTAGCAAGTTGTGCTATGCAATAATCAGCGGTGCTATTATGTACATTTTGCAATAAGTAGAAGGAAATTTAAGTATTCAAATAAATTAACTAAAAATAAGTGTGTCAATAAGTACCATTACCATTGAAAACAATGTATAATATAAAAAAAAAAACATAATAAATAACAAGTACCTATCACCATAAAATAATTCGGTTTATGTGAGCCTATCGTTAGCTTTCCTGCACAACAACACGTGCACTGATTGGCTGAACGGTTTCGTAACTACTGCCCGACCAATCAACGTGTCTATAGTCGGCGCCTGCGCCGATACGGGACTTAAAGTTAAGTTTCTTAAGCGCTCTTGGCGTTGCTTACATCGATTTTCTTAGCCGATTCATCTTGGTTAAGAAACTTTCCACCCATTGTCAGTCACTATTTGGATGTTTAGTGGCTTTTAGGTCTGAGCGTTTCCGTGCTTGAGAAGGCACGTTAAGATGTTGGTCCCAGCTTTTTCAGTCGTTAGCGACATGTTACGAAGGCTACCGCTTTGAGTACCCTTAAAACTGCGGCACAAGGGTTGGCATCATACTAAGGAAGTCTAATAAGCCCCATTGGCTCTGCCCTACTGGTGGGGATAACGACACATTCAAGTGTGCTATAATCCTCACCGCGTGATCACGCTTGAAGCGGTAGGGAAATTATCTGCACGTGTTTATCTTAGAACATTTTTGATTTACTTAGCTGCAAATCACAATAGTTTAAACATTTTGATTTGTCAGTACTATATTGTACACTAAGCACTTGGCAATACTATCTCATACAGGAATGTTACAATCTAAATATTGGTATTACCTACTACCTACTGGGCTGAGGAAAAATCAACAATAGTACATTGTTCACCGAGAGGAGAAAGTGACCGATTACCGTCGAGAGTGTCGTTTGAAGCCCGAGCCGTAGGCGAGGGCTTTAAGGAGTATCTACAATGTACATATTTTGATAGTTTTCAATTAAAAGCTGTCATTATCTATGGTTCTCAATGAGGCGCTTATGGTGTGGCTTATTTCGGTGTTCTTAGCAGATCATCTTGGTTAAGCAACATTCCGCCCGGTCACTATTTGGATGGGTGACCGTTTAGTGACATTTAGATCTGAGCACTTTCGTGTGGAAGGTGCGTTAAGATGTTTGTTCCGGCTTTTACATGCCACGGCCATCACGGAGATCAGACTGATAAATAACTCCGATATCAGAGTTGGCGAAAGCTCATACGAAGAAGAAAATAGGAGTCAATAGTTTTATGTAACATAAACATAAGAAATGTCTTTAATTGGTGTTAATCTTCCCAGATTTGCTATAATATTGCGTAGCTTCCTCCCCTAAATCTATAATGCCTTCCACTACGAATGGGTAATAGTTTCTGTCATTCATATTAATTTAAAACGACTTTACTTCTTGAAGTCGTTTTGGTGGCAACTATCATGAATTTTCGCTCGATGTGAGCGTTACAAGTCGAATATTCGGCATGTCAGTACAGCGAGACGAGCGCCGAGCACATGAACGCGCTCCATCCGGCTGTCGGTTTTTAGGCGAATCCCTTTGAATGTTTACATTACAACTATTACAAGTCAGTCGCTAGGGTTGGGAGCGTAAGTGTACGACGTTTAGCACTAATGCTCTATTTGTGTCGTGGTTTTGTGCGTTTGCATAGCAATCAAGTCAGGAAAAAACGCTTTTGTAGATTGATAAATACCGCAGTTATCTCTAACTGTGGAACCCTACACCCGTTTCTACCTTTAAATAGCAATAACGAATTAAAAGGGACGCAGCACACATTACACGCTTGACTCAAATCCGCTCAGCCGTTGCCGAGTTGGGTAGGAGCGAGTGGGAGGGGTGATATAAGGAAAATATTTAATATTGTTAATTGTGCGACTTTAGAATTGTCATAACTATACTTTTTGGTGTATTAGATATTTTGTTGTAAATTATTTGTATTTGTTGTAGGGTATTGTAAGTTGGTGAATAAATGTCTTTTTATTTTATTAATAAGGTACGTATAAGTCCGCCATTTTGACTACTAATTGCTAGGGATAGAGCACAGTGTCAGGTGTCATGAGCATTTCCTCACAACGAACAAATTATGGATTCGAATATTCACATCGAGCAAATGCTCATGTCAGTTGCCACCTTTAGGGGTGGTATTGTTCTGAATTCCAATCGAAGAAAGAATTTTCCAAATCGGTTCATAAATGATGGAGCTATCGGTAGTCAGAAGCACGGCTTCTAATAACAATGAGTAGAATTTTTTGATGTCAATGTAAATAATTTTAGCCGTTATTCAGATTTATTAAGGCCTTAGATAAGACTTCGAAATTTTACGCTCGCGCGTTTACTGAAGGCACTTGCTTCGTTTCTAGTTACGGACTCGCTCCGCGGTGGAAGGCATTAATCTTTAAAAGTCACTTTTCAAGCAGTTTTTTATCCCGTTAGTGGTAGGTTTGGTGATCCGGCCGGCGCGTTCTAACGCCGCATCTGTTAGCTTCCACGCGGGCTGATAGGAGACATGGCCGCAGCGGTCGGTGAAGGCGAGGGCGGGGTTGGGACATGTGTTAAATGTACTGCCTATTGACGTGTACCTGCAAGAATTTGAGGAAATTAAGTGTGTGAAAGGAGTGCAATGGTAAAAATTGTGAAATATTTACAATCAATTTTTCAAAATTAAATAAAAAAAATTTTTAGAAGCCAAAAACACTGGTGTAGTCTACAGGGCCAACCCTATCTAATCGTATACTACTATGTATGACAAGGTGTATAATCAACGATAAACCCGCCTGCGAAAATACCCATTTGGCATTCTTTTAGGATACACTGGCCTAGAAAAAGATAACATTTAGTGTATCGTAAATTATACACTGGCGTTAAGCGTGTCGACATGGATGGGCGAAGATCTGAGCGCTTCCGTGCTTTGGAAGGCACTTAGTTTTTTTTTATTGTATTGCATTGCGTTTGTCCACATCTCGTCTGATGGTAAACGAATATGTAGTCTACGATGGAGCACGCTTGCCTAGAAGAAACCTGTAAACTCGTGCCTGGAAGACGCCAATATTACAATTATGGGGGAACTCTCGGGTAGGGCGTTTCACTCTTTGGCGGATGACTCTTTGTAGAGATGTTGGTTTCGGATTATTTGGTCAACTTTAAAACTGCGACACCCGAGTTGGCCACTAGCTCATACGCAGAAGGAAAGGTCCAGCAACTCACCCTTTGTCGTATAGGGAGCAGTAAGGCACTCGCCGCTGAAGCACGTAACTCCATATTTGATGGTAGGACCAATTCAACAGCGGAGACACGCGCATTATCTGGGGCCAGTTCGGGTCTGTTTTCTGGAAAGCATATTATTTTAAAAAACTTAGAACGATTTATTTAATAAACTTTGCCCGGCCTGTCTTTTTTATTTATTTTTTTACACCCCATTATAAAGGGTTAAATAAAAAGACAGGCCAAGAGTGAGTTGGATTCGTTATGGAAATTTATGGTTTTCGGATTTGTTTCTTGCCAAAATTCATGATTCTAGGTCAACAGGCAGTACCCTATAGTTTTGATTGTCCTTAACATTGCAATAAAAGGTGTTGTGTCGTGTTTACCCTTAACTACAACTACACCTTAATACAGTAGGTGTAGGTACAGATTTTTAAAGGAGAATGGCCGTCTGATATATGGCGCTCGGTACCCAGACTAAAGTGAGTGCGTCAAAAAAATCTCCCAATAAGTTTTTAGTTGATTCTACTGTCAAAATAATTAAAAATGAGGGTTATTGACATAGTAACACTTCACATCAATGTTTATTGCCATAGTAACGTATATATCATTGGTCGTTGTAGTCTAATGGCGGCGTGCGACGGAAACCAAATCAACAAAAATTTTTTTTACTTGATTATTAATCCCGTCGGTGTGTAAAACTAAAGAAATGTAATTTATAAAATATAATAAATTTTATGGGATACGTTAGGTTTTGACGCATTTGGTACGGGTTCTCGGCATTCTCCTTTATAGACAAGTAGAGGTAGGTACAGATTGTTATTGGGGCCGTGGTAGAATCCTACCGTGAACCCATGAAGTGCTACTGCAGCGTCGAGCCCTTCATCAGGCGATGAATGGTTCGATGATGCACTAGCACTGCGGTGAGTTCAGGAACATGGTGTGTTTTAAGTCGGTAGGCCGCTGAGCTAGCGCGCGACAGCTTGATGCTGGCGAAGAGCCCGACAGACCACTCTAACTCTCCCCGAGTTTGAGGAAGTGCGTGACGCATTTTCGCATCGACAAAAAAGGGTACTAATGAGTAATGTTCCATGGATATGTATGAAGAAAGTAAACGGATTTTACAGTTGCACGACCGCTCGATTGACCAGTTTCGACTTTGTTTAATAAATATTGCTTATTAACTAGAGGAAACATGGTAACAATAGGCAATAAACATACCTGCATAAAACCAAGGTTGGCGCTGTACGGGTCGGTCCGTCTCGTCCCCATAAGACACGCTTTTAACCTCTGGTCATCTTCCAATAGCCTCTGCAACGTCCCCCTTAGTTCTCCCTCCGTCACCAACAACTTAACCCCGTAATGCTTCTCTATGTCTTTCACAAACTCTTCAATCTCACTGAAGGGACCTGTAAATGAATCAAAGTCAAGTTTCCAGACATACCACGTTTGGTAGCAGCGTTTCGCTGAGATAGTTTGTTTGGCCGCAACAGGGAGGGGGATAAAATGGTTGTCTGTGTTAGTGTGTTTTTATTGTTTCTTATCTACTGTTTTGTTTGCTTACCTATTATTTTTTTGGCAGTGTACCTACATTATTTTGTTTCTCAAATAAATACATTTTTCTTCTTACCAGTTGCAACCCGACTGAGGAGGGTATAAGTTTTAGGGTGTATTTAGTATATATGTATGATCCTTGGGCTCGTCGCTATAGCCTAAACGGCTGGACGGATTTTGACTAATGAGGTGTCATTGAATTTGCCTAGATGAAAAGAGTGACGCATGTTATATGAAATGTAAAAAATCATGTTCATCATGTAAAAAAAAACAATATGGCGACTGTCTTATTGTTTTTAATTCATTTTCACTTAACGATGATCTAAAAGGTATCAAAAACTTATCGACTTCCACAAAATGTTGTGTCAAGTGTCTGTGTGTATGCTTGTCCTTATTAACTCGGCAACGACTGAACGGATTGGATTTGGATGAGATGTGGAATAATAATCTATATAAATATGTAGATTGTTGCCTGAATTAACACATAGCTTACATTTTATAGCGGAACCACGCGAGAGAAGCCGCGGACGAAAGCTAGTCACGAATATTTCAATAATCCGTGCCGTGAGCGTATCGTACAATTTTGACCAATGACAAGCGGCCAAAGACAATTATTTCTGATTTGCGCTTTCTCATCGGCCAGTACTTTACCTATGCTTGCGTAACGAAAGCTAATGAAATATGTGATTCAACCTCTAAGGCTCACGCAAACTGCAGACTCTCTATCGGCCGTTAGTTTGGCGGACTTTTAATCAGTATGAAAATGTATGCAAGTGCTATATAATTCAGTATCGGCCAATTATACACTAGCAGCCCAACCCGACCGAACTATCTGATAGATTTGAGCCATTGTTACAGATAGAGGCACGGATTAAAACATTTGTTATAAATCCGTGACGGGACCTACCTGTGGTCCGAATATAAACGATCTTCAACATCGTTGCGATATCATCAGTTCTATACATCTCCCGCAGCACGTTGAGGGTAATGTCCAGTAGAACAGTGCAGTCCTTGCCTCCATTGAACGATAGGAAAACCTCATCCAGTCTGTACTGTGTGAAGCATTGTCTGACTACCTGTAAACAAAGATGTTTATTACAGTCCGTTTCATGATAAAATAACGCTCAGTCTATCCTTGTCATTTGGGAAGGATAGGCATGAAAAAGACGAAGATAGACCGACATGGAAGCAGGTCATCTCTCTGTCTCTAGACCTCTATAAAAGTCTTTCAGGACTGGTAACTATGACTGTCAGGACTGCAAGGATCGTGAAATCGTGAGTACATTTATAAGAATAGAATAAGAATAAAGGAGAATGCCTAGAACCCGTCCCAATTGCGTCAAAACCGACCGTATCCCATAAAATTTATTATATTTTAAAAATGACACTATAATTTTCTTTAGTTTTACAGACCGACGGGATTAATAATAAAGTAAAAAAATATTTTGTTGATTTGGTTTCCGCCGCACGCCGCCATTAGACTGCAAAAACCAATGATATATACGTTACTATGGAAACAAACATTGATGTAAATTGTTACTATGGAAATAACCCTCATTTTTTATTATTTTGACAGTAGAATCGACTAAAAATTTATTGGAAATTTTTTTGACGCACGCACTTTAGTCTTGGTACCGAGCGCCATACATCAGACGGCATTCTCCTTTATTTTCCAAAATATCTTATGCCTAAATTAACAAAGTATCAGTTTATAGACATCTGTATAAACATAATAAGTTAGGCTAAGTTGTAAGGAACATGAGTGCTATAAGACAGTCAGGTATCAAAACAGATAAAGAACTCTACCTTCCGTGCTAGTTACAAACTGTAATACGGCAAGGTAATGCTTCACCCTAGTGAGATGAGTTGATTTGATTTGATTATATAAAATCTAGCAAACCTACAAAACACTGATCAGTTGATTACAGTTTAAAAAATATTATTCTACCGTTTTATAGAAACGTGGTACTCACTGATTCAGTTTCCTGAAGCACGTCTGTGATATCGGATAGGTTCATGTCAACGATCTCACGTTTAGGCTGCATCGTATCACTTTGCTAACTGAAAACGGAATAATTAACTCATTAGTTACACGTTCGCGATAGTTTAGAAGTACCTTCCTACTTATAGTTAGTAGCACATTATGTTCTTGCAACAGTGCGGCGCGATATCGTCTTTCGTCCACTATATAAATTGAAGGATTTTATAGAACCGGCATTTAAACTGCGCAAGACTCGTTGACGCTGTCTTACTACAGGGCAAACGGTAGGCACGATCTCGAAGGAGAGGGAGACTTTACCTTTCCCTTTCTTCGAGATTTAACTAGCATCAAGTCATGTTGATAAATGCAAGTCGCATTCAATGCATAGCTTTCCTAGGCGGTTTTTAGTTCTGAATATCACAGCGCTTCTCTGCTTTGTCTACCAACATTGATTTTGACTGCCCTACCATTGAGTAGTAAACCTAGGTTACTGCTAAACAGTAACCTAGGTTTTCTTTTCAGTGGTACCTGACAACAGACAATAACATGGATAGTGGGAAAAGCCCCCGTGGAGAAACCACCTTTGAGATGACGAGTACCTATCCGGGTCCGTCGGAAGCACAGAGTGGTCGCAAGAAGTCAACTGTTTTTCAACAGTCGGGACAGACTACTGACGTGGTGGTTGATCAGAAGCTGGTTTTATTTGCTAAATGACGCGAGTATAATCATAAATATTCGAAGGTAAATATTTGCACAATCATGTAAGTTAAGGAGGTTTTTTTTGAAGAAAACACATCATGTGAGTTGGTAGGTAGGTAGATATTACGATTTTAATTAAATTTGATATTTGTAACAAAAGCGACTTTAATTAATTAGGTAGTACCTACTTATGTAGGTAAGTGCAATTTTAAAATTTACATACGTAAGAGTATGTTAAATTAGGTAATACTTTCGCTTGCACTTTCGTTACCTACTATCTATGAATCCTCCAAGAAATCTGTTGCTCCAAGAAATCAAATGTTTGCTTCAACTTCTATCTATCTACTTATATCTATATCAGCCGGTAACACCCACTGCTGAGTATCTAAAGGCATCTTCTATATCACGCCACTTCCGGCGATTTTGTGCCAATTACCAATTTACTAAAAAAATATTGTTAAACCTATCTTTTAAAAATTGAGGAATAATCTTACAGATTTTTTTAGAGAATACATTACTTACGGAACGGAAGTGCAAGCGAAAGTATAACTTAAGTTAACCTACTTTTACGTACCAAGTTTTAAAATTGCATGAAGCAATTTACAACGCCTAATTGTTACTAGTTTGTACAGCTGATAAACGAAAACCATTAAAATTCAAGGTTTTGTAATACCCGTTTAATGTAGGTAACTCAGCTTAAATGTACCTATTATATTTTTTACGTACCTAGGTCACAGATATCATATATACCTCTTTCACCAGGTAGGTACAACAAGAATAAAATTAATTGCTCTAATAATTCAAATTCTGTTCTAGATTCGAATAGGGATGATGCCTGGGTAGAAAAATAATAATTCTTATTAATCCATCAAAAATTATCAAAAAATATTGGACACGTATTTTTTTATTTTTAAAATCATTGGAAATCAACAAAGTTATAGAGCGTCAAAGTTCGGGAGTGGGGGCTCGTGACGTCACTGATATGTAAAAAGTGTACTTACCCGTGACGTTACGCGGAACTTCAAAGCACTATATCTTTGTCATTTATGGTTTCATTGACAAAAGAAAAAGTACGTGTCCAATATTTTTTGATAATGTAAATGACGAACAAATTAGAATTTTTCAGGCATCTAGCCTATTTTTAGAGGTTTTAGAGGTGGCGTATGGACTTTTTTTCGGTATCCTGGTAAAAGAATTCCTAAGGACGGGAAGTGTGGAAAGAGGAAGGGGGTCTTTGTCCTGCAGTGGGATCAGACAGGCTCAATGTGATAATATTTTATCTAACTTTTATATTAGTGGAACTAGAACACTTCCCTGTAATACTCCATTGTTAATAACAATGTATATATAACACTGAGTGCTGGAAATACACTGGCTCTAGGGCACTTGCTGTCCCACTCGCGCATCGCGCGGAGCATCATGTACGAGGCCCGCAGTCAACGTGTTAATAGGTTAGAATCAACTCGAAATAAAGCGCAGATATAGAGGCGTCAAAATTATGTTTACAACTTACCTATAGTTTGTTTTGAAAACTGATCATGTGTTTTGAAGTTCAATGTTTACAAATAACACTAGTTACAGCCACACAACTGGTTTGATTTTTCAAATTCTGAGAAGGGGAATGATTATTAGCACTATAAATTGAAGCAAAAAGTTAACTACATTTACATTATTAGACAATGAAGAAGAAAACCATTTTTTGTTATATATGCCAAAAAATTCTACAAAAAATTACGAGAACAACTGTGTTTTTATTTTTTTTTTATCTATAAAACTGACCGAGATATAAAAGTGCAAAGTTAACATTTTCGGTCTAAGCCGCGGACCGAGCGCGATATCGTTGATGACGTCACGGATCCTGTCTCCGCGCGAGCGACTCGGGGATTCGAAGCACTTACCCCAATGTGCCCGTCGCGCGCGGAACTACTTTGTTTATTTTAAATAAGAAACAATAAAAACTACATGAGTCCATCTAATAAATGTTGTATTGTTTCTCAGTGTAAAAATAGGGCCACAAAAACACCCGAAAAATTGTTTTTTTACGTTCCTAAGGATCTGAAAATAAAAAAAATGGACAAATGCTATGAGAAGAGCACATCCATTAGGGCCAAAAACAACAGCATATATATTGTTGTGAGAATCATTTCGATGTAAGTTGTTCAAATACCATGTGAAATACTAAGTAGTAGGTACTTAACCTTGCCATGTGAAATACTAACTAAGTACCTAGTAGGTAGACTAGGTAGGTACTTGGTTTTTGATAGTAATATGCTTTTTAGGGTTCCGTACCCAAAGGGTAAAAACGGAAACCTTATTACTAAGACTTCGCTGTCCGTCTGTATGTCTGTCTGTCCGTCTATCTGTCACCAAGCTGTATCTCATGAACCGTGATAGTTAGACAGTTGAAATGTTCACCGATGATGTATTTCTGTTGCCACTTTTTTTGCCGTTTTTTGTTCGATATTAATAACGGCAACAGGTAGACGCTTGAAATATTCACAGAATATTTTGAGTATATATTTACTTCAAAAATAAATAATTAAATTAAATTAAAATTAATTAAGGGGGGCTCCCCGATGCATGTATATATTAGTAGGTATATAGGGTACTCGACTTGCAGTATTATTGAACCATTCCAAGGTTAATGATTTCTTTATTTTTATAAAATAAAATAATCTGCCACCATCATTCATTTCATTTATTTCATTTATTCACAAACAATAAATTATTTGTCGGAAATATTTTACATACAAAAAAAAAGGGTAGTTAATTCTGATCTTAGGCTAGGCACACAAAGAGGATTTCAGGTAAAACAAAGAACTTAAAAACAGTCCTAAGATTAACCAGGGGAGCAACTGCCTGGGTCAAAAAGTATAAACATATATATCATATTGTGAACTATGGGTAGGTTGTTAGATTGGCCTTTTTGAAATCCTTCTTCCATTTTAGTTCTAAAAGAATAATTTACACGATACACTCACTCAATCAGTATTCTTTTAAATTAAAAAAATAACCAGAGCGCACGAGAGCAAACAACTTAGCAGCGAAATGTACTACGGACGCCCACCGCGCGGCGCCGTATAGGAGCGATGACGTCACGCGCTACTCGCGATCACTGACGAGATTTAAAAAACCTACGTTAACTTCCCATGCTTATAACTTCGGTAATATTGCACCGATCGATGTGAAATAAAAACTAGAATAATGTGAACGGTCTAGACTTTGATTCAACATGAAACATGAACGTGTGATATTTTAACCTTGTTATCTTCTTCATTTTAAGACAGGCACACACACTAAATTGTGTTATTAGATAATTTTAAAATAAGCACAATAAGATAAAATAAAGAATAAAGAATAAGAATAAAATTATTTAACTTATTTAAGAAATTACAGTAGGTGATTTTTTATGTAACTTTGTGTGTGCTGCAGTACGTAAAAAACCTTGGCTTGGTGATTTTTTTTGCTATAAAGAAAAAACACTGATTTTCAGCCAAAACCGGATCAACTAAACTAGTGGGTTATTTTCTACCTAATGGCATTCTATGATTTGATTATTTTCTACTCCTTTTATATCTTCTAGCTGCCATATTATAAATGATTTGACTTTATCGTTTTTGCTGATCTTACTTCCTTACTCAGAGCCATGAGATATAAAGTTAAGGTATCTATTTCATCATGATGATAAGCATTTTTATGAGTAGATTAATACTACTGTATAATAATCATTTATCCATGATTAATCTAAAATTAGAAACAGTAATTTTAATATTGATACAAAAATTTTTAAAAGACTATGCATTACAGCATATTAATAGACAATAGTGTTGGTTGCCAGTCAATCAAAGCATTCTGAGTTGGGGACCGTTTTACGATACACATGAATGTTAGATATTATTTACTTTTTTTTTGCTTCTAAAATACCTCTTTTTCATGTATCGTAAATAAATATTTTTCTATTTCTATTCAATAATAATCATCTATGGATTAAATTGTGGTCTGGCTAGAGTCTAGTGTCAGTAGTTTGTAAGTCTGTTTTTTTACATTAGAGACCTTCGTTTGACCACAAACTAACAAACCTGATGTTAAATAATTTTGTGATATGGACACAGACAAAAATCAGATTTATTGTTTATCTCGGCATGGATAATAATTTAATGACATGTCTAGTTAGTCATATATAGTTATATTATGTATGTAACTTATAAAGAAAAGTGCGCTTTGAACAAAAATCTGTGCCTAATGGTGTGTCTTGCTTCCGATTTAGTGTTAAATAACCTTTTAGGGAGAATATAATAGGCACAGAAGCTCACATTCCATAGATAAAACTCCTGCTTAAAATCCTAGCTAAATCTACCTAGAGAGTGAGTGATACATAGCACATACTATGAAAAATACAGCAGATAACAAGCTTAATTTTTTATTGCTCATTGAAACATTTGACAAGATTAATAAACAATATTATGAATCAACTTTGTTGCAACAATCATAATGTACTTACACATTCTAAGGGCCTATTACACTATCTTCAAGTAATGTTAAAGTAAGCTATTTGCTGGATAGGGACAAATATCTGAGCAAAGC
Organism: Horisme vitalbata; assembly: GCA_951804965.1. Classification (NCBI taxonomy): domain Eukaryota; kingdom Metazoa; phylum Arthropoda; class Insecta; order Lepidoptera; family Geometridae; genus Horisme; species Horisme vitalbata. The sequence goes on along the minus strand of OX638092.1, from coordinate 18,130,797 downwards.
ACTTTCACCAATTATCTTACTTTGATGCTATTTGAGGCCTTGACTTTCCACTAGCTATTAAAAATACATTGTTTTTTAACCGGTGGTTCACCAGTATTTAATGTGTCAAATAGAATATCTTTAGTCAGATTAAATGTCACTCGCATCATATCTTTCTTTGGGGACACCTTTCTCACATTAAAAACATTCACAATGAAAGGATCCATATCACAATCAAGGTTTTCACTCACTAACTTCTTTGCGGAATTGATCGGATCATCACTAACAAAGCAATACACATAAACTACTATTTCATTCTTCAACTTATCCCTAAGTTCTTCATTCTTCAGCAGACCTTTGAAAAATTTCAGAAATTCAACTGCCATCGCTGGCAGGTTCATAGTGACATGAACTTTTGCACTTTCCTTTAACGTCTCTGTTCCTTTGCAACAAGCGATGATGAAATCCTTGAAGTTGTTGCATATAAACTCTTTTCCATCAATATTATGAGATAGGAACTGACCTCTTAGTTTGTTTCTTGAAGCATTGTGGTTCAACCATTTGAATGAATCTGGGTTCAAATCATTGGCATAAACATTGCATCCCTTTTTAGCTGCAGGTATCGAAAATGGTCCCACTCCACAAAAGATGTCAAAGAGTACATCATTGGGCTTGAGGAAATTCAGTATTCTTTCATGTTCCATTCCCAGACGTGAGTTCCAATACACTTTAGAGAAGTCAAACTGAAAGTTACAGTTGTTTTCTTTTACTGTCACCAAGAAGTCTTCCTCACCTGCTATAACCTCCATGCTGAAGTTACGGTAAGTATTGTCAATTATGTTGCTCTTATTCACAACGGTTCTGCAAGTCTTTATCTTGTCCACAAGGACTTGGCCAATGAGGGGACGGTACTGTAGCAAATGCTCACGTAAGTTGAGATGTATGACGTGACCAATCTGTGAAAAACTGCTCACAATATCTTCATTCTCCGGAAGCACAGCTTTGAAAATAGAGTTGAATGTCCAGTTGTCATAGCCTAGTTGTACATTTTTGAAAAAGAAGTTACTCTCATTGACCCCTAGCTGCGTTAAACTTGAGCGGTTTTTCATTTCTATGTCTGACCATTGGGTTATCTGCTCGGGGTTGAGATGGATGAGTTTGTTGAAGTCGTCGTTACTTCCGGCGTCTTGAACGGGCTTGAAGTTTTCCACTTTGAGGTAGTAAGGCTTGCACTGCTGAGAGACCTTTGATAGGCCATCTAGTTTGACCTTTAGAACGGGAACTTGAACTGTACGAAAGAACTTCTCGCGGTCGAGCACTGTCATGCCGCGTACACCGACAGGACCCAGAACGAAAGGTACCGATGAAGACATTTTACTAAAAAACGCAAAAAAACTACAAAAAGTCATAACAATTACAATCGAACCAGATTTTTAAATCACATTGTAATACTAACCTATTCCAAGGTAAAACTTGTTTGTTCTGCGAATTAACTTATTATTTGATTTGTCTATTTATTTTTACGCTGTTTTTTAGTTATAATTCTAATTTTTTCACCAAACTGAATTCCTGATTGTTGAACTTTCTAATTTTTACAGATGCAGACTGAAACTATTGAAATGACATGAGCAGTGTTGCCGGCTGCCAAACAGAAAAAGATCGATCTTGGACCAACAGACACAAGGTCTAAATAGTCCGAAATATGAGAAATAAATATAGAATTTCTGTTTCCTGCCTTATCATCAGATACTGATCACCATATTTTTATGTAAGCCACTAGCTTTTGCATGCCGTTCACTCGCATTGAAAGTTATTTTCCTATCCCTCGGGAACTTTCGGATGGATCAGCAGCTTGAGTGTTGAACAGTTTACGTAACTATATATTTTTGTATCGAGATATCAAAGTTTTATAAACTCCCTGCTAAGGGCACTGTTCCATTTCAAACTTAGTTAAGATATAGTTAACGCAAACTTTGGGCTCAGATCTTTGAGTGGAAGATCGTCGCATTATCAACAAAGTTGGTGAGCGAAGCTTTCCTGATAGAGCTAAACCTACGTAGTATAATAAAATAATAATAATATGTGTCTAGGCAAATACAGCTATTTACTTAGATACATATTATTATTATTTCGTCTTCTTTCAGTACAAATATGTAAATAAGGTAAAAAAGTCCCAAGTCCGACCTCATAATCCTAAAAAAGTCTCCTGAGACTCGAAAAAGTCCGAAAACGGACCCAAAAGTTCGCGCCGGCAACGCTCGCTCTGAGAGCGATCGGGGCGGACACTGATGAACTTCTTTCACTTGTTTGGTCTGTCAGTGTCATTGTCGTTTATCATTGTATGGTAGCGTTGGTTTCTTAATATGATTCCCAGAAGCCATGAAAGTGAATTGAAGTGAAAATCTCAGTGACCGGATTCTACGTACTAAAATAGAAATACTTGGACGCAAAGCATTTTTAGTACATCGTGCTCATAATCCTCTCACGCACCACCGCGGCGCGCCGCCGACGATGCTGCCTGTCGCCGGCTAATGGATATAGGTGCCTGTGTCGGTGTTGACATGCGATGTCGCAATCAGCCGGCTGCCAGAGCCCCGTTTTTAGGGTTACTTTACCGAACCTATCAAACGAACCTTTATGGTGCCGCTTTGTCCGTCCGTCCGTCCGTCTGTCACAGCTGATTATTTCAGACACTACATAAGCTACCGACTTGAAATTTGATGTAGATTTTAAATGCACTGACTGAATAAGATTGCCAGTTAAAAAAAATATAAAAATATTTTCATTTTCATTCCCAAAAGGTCCAAAATAAGAATCGTTAAAATTTCAAACTGGTGCCAATAGCAAATAGGTCGAGTGGCATATCATATGAAAGGGGTCAATTAGCCCAGCTTAAAGCAGTTTTTTATTTTTTTATACGATGCTTGGTTTTCATTTTATGATCAAAAAATTTTTTTTATCGTCCAAAACATGACCATAACCCCCCCTAATCTCCGATGTTTGCAAAGGCAGAAATCTTATGTCAAAGAAGAATATTTATATTTTACATGAAAATTATAGCGAAGTCCTAACTGAAATACTGAAATTTATACATATTATTATAGAAGTATACAGGAAAATAATAGCAAAGTCTCCAGCTAATATGGTTTTGTAGAAACCTCAATAAATGTTATGACAGATGTGGTCAAGCTATAAAGAAAGTTACACGGCCAAAGGCGTGGAACGAGAGTTTGGTGGTTCTGTTTTTTAAGAAGGGTGATAAGACTCTTCTTAAAAACTACAGACCTATTTCGCTCCTGAGCCACGTCTATAAGCTGTTTTCTAGGGTCATTACGAATCGTCTCGCCAGAAGACTCGACGAGTTCCAGCCACCGGAGCAGGCCGGGTTTCGCGGAGGATATGGCACCATAGACCACATTCACACAGTGAGGCAGATTATACAGAAGTCCGAAGAGTATAATCAGCCCCTGTGTCTGGCTTTTGTGGACTATGAGAAGGCCTTTGACTCTGTTGAAACCTGGGCTGTCCTGGAATCCTTGCAGCGATGCCAAGTGGACTATCGTTATATCGAAGTGTTGAGATGTCTGTACGAAGCCGCCACTATGAGTGTCCGAGTACAGGACCAGCAGTCTAAACCCATCCAACTGCGCCGCGGAGTGAGACAGGGAGATGTCATATCTCCGAAACTGTTCACAAGCGCGTTGGAGGATATGTTTAAGACGCTGGACTGGAAAGGTATGGGCATAAACATAAACGGCGAGCACATCTCACACTTGCGATTCGCCGATGACATAGTCCTAATGGCGGAGTCGCTGGAGGAGCTGCAACGGATGCTGGACGGCCTAGCATCAGCCTCACGAAAGATAGGTCTCGGCATGAATTTGGACAAGACCAAAGTCATGGTCAATGACCGAATTGATCCGAGTCCTGTCGTCGTTAATGGACACCTTCTTGAAGTTGTTTCGGAGTACACATACCTCGGGCAGATATTGCAGTTGGTTAGAAACAACTTCGAGAAGGAGGCCAAGAGGAGGATTCAGCTGGGTTGGGCAGCATTTGGAAAACTACGTCGAGTCTTCTCGTCACCCATACCGCAATGTTTGAAAACGAAAGTTTTCAATCAGTGCGTCCTACCAGTCATGACATACGGAGCCGAAACGTGGACACTCACAGTACGGCTAGTCCACCAGTTTAAAGTCGCGCAGCGAGCGATGGAACGAGCCATGCTTGGAGTTTCTCTGAAGGATAGAATCCGCAACGAGACTATCCGACATAGAACTAAAGTTGTCGACATAGCTCAGAGAATTAGCAAGCTGAAGTGGCAGTGGGCTGGTCATATCTGCCGAAGAACCGATAACCGTTGGGGTAAACGAGTTCTTGAGTGGAGACCGCGGCTCGGCAAACGTAGTGTAGGACGCCCTCCGGCCAGGTGGAGTGACGATCTGCGAAAGGCTGCTGGTAGAAGCTGGATGCGTCGAGCTCAGGACAGGGCGCAATGGCGCTCATTAGGGGAGGCCTATGTCCAGCAGTGGACTGCTATAGGTTGATGATGATGATGATGACACGGTCAAATATGGTGTTATCTGAAAGGCCCTAATTTGCCCATTTTAAAGCCGGTTTTTATTTTTCTATAGGACGTAGATACATTTTAATTATATCGTACCTTACTAATTAGTATCGCACGCCATTGACGGTGGGCGAGTCAACACGCACTTAACCGGTCTTGTTTTAATACAGCAGAGTGCACCACGGGTAGGTGAGGTTGGCTTGGGTTTCAAAGATGGACGTTGAAAGCTCACTCACTGCCATAGACGGACATTCAGAATCATGTAAGTTTAATGGATAGTTTTTTATTGCTTCCAGAGCTCCAGACAACCTTTAGATACTGGATCTGAAACGATTGTACGACGGCCTCTGTGGCGCATGTGCCAAGGAGGACCCTTGTCACCTGCGCCTGAGACACAGAATAATAATGCTGGACACTGTCACACAGCATGCCGCAATCAGCAGGTTGCGGGCGCGATTCCCGCCGCGAGACAAGTGTTTGCATTATCTGCAGATATTTGGTATGTAAATATATAACTATCTACAAAAATAAGCTCTGCTTAGTTTGGGGCTACATATTGATGCTGTGTGATAACGTCCAGCATTAGTAATTTATTTAAATAAAGTACGTTAAATGCTATTTTCCAGGATATCCAAGAGAATGCCTAAAGAATCAGCTTTTTCTTTTTCTAAGGCCTTCGAATAAGCCGGAACCAACATCCTAACGTGCCATCCAAGAAATCGATTGATTTTTTGACTATAAAAACAAATGGCTATTAGGTACGCTACCTAATGTAAGTATTACCTAGGTAGGTAATACTTATACTACGGTAATACGTATACCAAGGTTAGTAGGTAGCAAAATATAGTACATAAATAAAAAGTTAAAGTATAAAAAAAAACAAATCACTTAGAACTAAGTTTAAAGAAATAAATGTTATGACTGTGCCGTGCCAATTTATATATGAAAACATAATGTACGTATGTCCGAAAAAATATCAAATTGTTTAAGAAAAATAGCGAAAATCATAATGATAAACACTAGAAATAAAGATAAACTAGATGTTCCTACTGTAAGTCTCCATAAAGTTAGTCAATCATTTAAAGGGCAAAACGTACGGTTTTTTAACAAAATACCAAATGATATGCTTAATTTATCTGTAAATAAATTTAAAAATGTTGTTAAACGTAACCTCTGTAATAAAGCTTATTATAAAATTTCTGATTATTTATATGACAAAAAAGCTTGGAATAAAACTGTCTCCAACTCCCTCAGAAACAATGTAAGTTAATAACAAACTTTGTAAAAAACAAGACTTTAAAAAAATATAAACCAAGCAGAGTTTCTTGCCAATTCTTCTCTGTTTGGTCACGTTACGAATTAATGTAAATTAAAAAAAAAAAAAACGTTTCAAAGTGTACCTACTGTATGTGCTTATTGAATAAACTTATTTTGATTTTGATTTTGAAAATAAAAGTAGGCAGTACCTAGGTTTAAGCATAGTTTTATTTTCTGGTGTACAATAGATCATTTATTTTATTTATTTAATTTATTTTATTTTATTTTACAAATTTTAGGAAAACTTACAGCTATGATTACACAATATGATCCTTGCTTATGATAACATGCATGATACGCTACTGAGGGCTAATTACAAGTTTCCACGTATATGATACTTGGTAAATCACTAATTTAAAAATCCATAGACGACGACATTAGCGAAAGTACATAAATAGGATATGATACACACAAAATGATAAATTAAATTTAGAATTAAAACAAAAAAAAAAAATTACGATTGATAGGATATAACCTGGCTAACACATAGGTGATCGGCTAATTATTAAATATACTGCATATAAGGTATAATCATAGTTTAACCGCTGTCCAAGAAGAATTTATCATTAAGAATACGCTTTAATTTATGCACTGACGTATTAAAGATATCAATATCGACATTTGCGTTTGATAATGAGTTGAAAAAATTACTCGCTCTTATAATAAATGCGTTCTGCCTGTAATTTGTATTAACGCGCGGTACATACAAAAAAAATTTAAAAATTTATTTGAGTATCTATGTATGTATTTAATAGGTTTTATTTTTAGCAACCTAGAAAATGTTGCCATGCTCTCCTTGGGCTCATGTTATTAAACATTATTTGTACACATGAAGACCTCTTTAGTACCACGTGTGGCGGCTAAGTACCAGCCACAAGTACCTATCAATCGGGCTGACGCGTCGGTTTTGTGTATAGCATCGCCAGTCGAAGGAACATAACATACTCCCCATACCTATGGTAATAAACAACTTTGACTTCGACTTTACCTTAGGTAATCATAATCATAATCATATTCTTTATTGTTTCATGTGGTACAGTACAAGGTGTTCTTAAATAAAATTTGGTCGGCAACAGTAGGTAGGTATTGGAAAAGTATGGTAGGTTAGGTAGATACCCACCATCTCTATTATTCTTTCGTATCTACGTATCTACTATACTTAACCAGTTATTTGGGTTCTCGTACACGAAGTAACCCAACAAACAGCGTTTACCGCGTACAATAAAATGTTTTCCGTCCCAAACTACAGTTTCCGAACTCTTGAATGAGCTTCGTGGATTTATTCATTGCCTCGAGTTTCTAAAACTGTCGTGGGTTAGCTCCCAAAGAAACGGTTTCATCAAGTTTCGTAATTCAGTCTTTGGACGATGCCGGAAGCAGTAACCGGTAACTATTCTAGCTAGGTTAACGTTTCGTTGGCGACGTCTCTACCATTATTTTTTGAAGGCTTGGTGGATTTCATAATGATAATAAGCTCTATCTTTTGGTTGTTCGGTTGGTTGTGTTAGGGTAGGATGGTGTTTATTATGACCTATCAGGACCTATGTTAACAAGATGCCGCATTATGCAATTTGATTTTGACTGAGAAAGTAAGTTTATGAACCAATCTACAATACATAATAGCTAAGTAGGTACCTGTCATACTTGATGTTACCCTACACTACTTACCTACTTCAAAGTTGGTTGGCTACCTACTTTAAAGTTGATAAATTTTGGTACCAAACTCAGGAAGGAACATTTATATTTGGCTGGTTGCAGGTTGCAGGTACCTATTGATTGAATAAGTAGAGTTGTAGGTACTACCTACTTCAAAGGTAACGTAACATGTTTAGGTATAGAAATAATTTTCTGAGATTTTATTTACTAATAAGTAAGTTACATTATAGTTAAGATAATTTTATTCACCTAACATTGCCTTTCCACGATTTCTTGTGGCTTCCCGCCTCGCCGTACTACCTAAGTAATATGTATATAACTCAACTTAGCAATACCTACCACTTAGATTTTTATAATGCCTACTTTATCATCATCATCATCATAATCATCAGCGTATAGCGCCATTGCGCCCTGTTTTCAGTTCGACGTATCCGGCTTCTACCAGAAGCCTATCGCAAATCGTCACTCCACCTGGCTGGAGGGTGTCCTATACTGCGTTTGTCGAGCCGCGGTCTCCAATAAAGAACTCGTTTACCCCAACGGTTAGCGGTTATAATACTTGTATGATGATGAGATACTTGTATGAGATGGAAAAAGAAAATAAAAAAAAAACACATGACCTACCTAATACCTATAACAAAGAATTGCATGCATTATGGGTCACGTATATTTGGAATATGCCCTACGCAGCAAAGCTCTGCATCCATCAACTGTTATATTATGTAGGTACTTTATAATGACCACACACTAGAAATAAAGACAATCTAGCTCCTCCTGTTGCAGGCTCCATAAAGTTAGTCAATCTTTCAAAGAGCAATGAGTGCGTTTTTTTCAAAATCCCAAATGACGTGCTTAATTTGTCTGTAACTAAATTAAAAAATGTTGTTAAATGTAATCTCTGTAATAAAGCTTTTATAAAATTTGCGTTACGGATTGATGTAAAGTAAAAAAGTTGACGTTTCAAAGTTTTCCAAGTTAAGGTTCTAATTGAATAAATATTTTTTGAAGTTTGAAGTTTGAACTCGAAGCATAATGGTCATAAGCCTCTACGCATGCAATTTCACCCGCACCCACACTCCAATCACACTGAAACACAGCAATGCTGCTTCACGGCAAAAAAAGAAATGTTCGTAGTATACGCACCCGGACGAACCCTTTACAAAGAGCTCTTCTACTTCAAAATTTAGTTTACTTAGATCGGCAATCTCGAATGCAATTTTAAGCTTCACTCTAGCAGACGTTTTCAACTAGGCAACAAAGTTGTTTAGACAAAGACAAGCCGCAAACCGCGGCTCTGCCTGGAAATCTAGTTTTCTTGTTGCGCTTACTTGGAGAAGTTTTTTAATTTAAATTTGAATCCCGCGTAGACAATGTGGCTGTGGAAACCCACCTAGGTGGCTATAGTAAGTACGTAAGTACGTTGTTGATTAAACCGATGTTGTTTTTGCAATGGAGGTTAGGTTACTTTAACTGCTCATTGCAAACTTAAGTAAGTGCCTAGGTGAAGGTAAGTGTCACGCAGCACTAATGTAAAAATAAATAACAAATACTGAGTAGATTAAAGGAATTCAATAAATAATGAACAGCTACTACGGCTACAATTACGTGGCTACGGCCACAGGTACGTGGCTATGGCCACGGCTACGAAACCACGGCTGCTGCTACGGTTACATGACTATAGATTCTATGGCTACGACCACGGCTACGTAGCTACAGCAACGGCTACATGGCGTGGCTACAGATAATGGACAGATATTGCTACGGCTACGTAGCATGTGACTATGGTCACAGCTATGCTTACGTAGCCACGGGCACGGTTACAAGGCTAGGGCTACGAGCCTACGGCTTCGGCAAAAGCTGCGTGGCTACAGTTACGGCACCGGCATTTATAGTAGCATGGCATAGCTACAACTGAAATAAATAACTAATGCTACGTAGGTTTAGCTACGCAGATAATTAATAGTTGCCTCATCTACTCATCCATACTAGATACCTACCTAGAAAGAAACGAAGTAACACCTAATTACAAGTATCTATTAAGTAAAAACGAGTTAGTGCGCAAACCCATGTCCCCGATTTACCACAAGCCCAAATACATATTCTAAACGATCCAGAAAATAATCTCGAAAAGCATCCACCGAGAACCTCTTCGAATAATACACCAGTAAAATCCTACAAAATTAAATCATAAAAAATCCCTCGCGATTTCCCTCCGTTCTTCCCAATTCACCTCCTTTAAACACCTCACACATCCGGGCGTGTAAATAAATCTCACTGAAACAATGGAGGCTGGGCTGAGACGCGCGAGAAATCATAAAAACACCATTACACACGCGTTAACGACCGCGCGGATACGCCGCGGTGGCGACACAGGGAGTTATGTGGGACAGTAGCACAACTTATAGATAACTAAATTACAGGCAGAATAAGGCCTAGCACTTGGACTGCGGGCCTCGCGCATGGTGTGGAGCGCCTCCGCCATTAAGCGTGGTTTGGTAGTTTTAATACCTGCGTGCCTAAGGCCGCGGTCACGAAGACAGCGGCGGCGGCGCGGGGAGCGGATCGACAACGCAAATCTATGCATAGAAACGCGCCGTTCCTAGGGCCGCCGCCGCCGCCGCGCCGCCCCGCGCCCGCTGACTTCGTGTCCGCAGCCTAAAGTCGATGTAGCGTTAGGCGTCAATTGGCGGTGACGATCTATTTGTATGGAGGTGTTGAGCTGCACGTACAATCTGGAAATGTTTTCAAAACTAGTCAGTAGTATTCTTATGGGTGAACTCAAGCTGGACCTTCACCTACGCCGTAGTTTTTTTAGTAGGTGTTTATGACATTAACAACGTTGCATTTTTTAGCAACGTTGAGAAAATTTCTTATTTCTATTGAACTGAGTACAAATGTAATCCAACCAATGACCAAAAAGCTTGAGTTATTCAAGCTTTTTGGTAATTTTTCAAGACAAATCTCAGTTTTGATACTACTCGTGGATAGATTGGCCCCTTCTTTGTTGAAGGTTTTCGAACTTGTTATGCTTGATAAGACAAAACTTTACTAACTGGTTCTAATATAGAGCATTGCTGTGTCAAAATGGCTCGATCCTACGGGAAGGATAACTGATGGAATTGAACATTCTGCTTTGATGGGTGACGTCTTTATCATAAAGGCAGTTCAGCACGGTGGAAATGGAGTGTTTTATTGTTTATCTATGTGATTTGGCTTATACTCCCTTGATGTTCGCTGTTGAGCGCTCGCCTTATGTTTAACGCGCTGCGAAGTTTTCATAAGGTTATTTTTGTGATGTGATTTTCACGACACACTTCTCTTGAGTGCGGGATAATGTCTATGGAAATCTATTTTCGCACCATGATACACCTATGTCTCGTTACCAAGGTTCTGCGTCATCCCAAATCAGTGTCTTTGATACGCATTCTAGTTAGTGCTAACAGTGCTTTGCTTAGGATTCAACTACTTATGTACGGAGTTTTTTGGTAATTGGTCTCGTATAAAAAGTCAAGCTAAAATAATTTCGCTAGATGTATTTAGATGGTACGTAAAAGACCGACCTACAAACTAGATATTATTTTATTCACACATATTTCTATTGACTAATTCTATTGACCTAAACTTAAAACGTTAAAATCGGAAATTATAAAAGTTTTACTCAAAAAGGAATCGATCTGCAACGTACACACGTAACAAAACCGAAGCTAGGTAAATGAAGATGAGTGCAAACATTTTTGGAACATGCGACTGGTGTAGGCAGTGAACTGCCATTTGTACAGAAACTCCGGCAAATGTTTGCCAGCCGCGATATTGCGGCCGCATGACGCTTTTTGCAATGCATTTCAGGGTGACCAGCTTTAACAAACAGTATATACACTAGCTCATTTATACCCGTATTTCAAAAGTTAGTTTTAGCAAAGCTAGTTTTGAAATAATTGATTTCGGGCCACTTAACCTCCGGTAGGTATTATCGGGTTTCTGGCCTCGTGGTTCGACCGAATGGTTCGATGAATAGGACTACGTCTACTTCTTTCCAGTTAGTTCGATTAATCGAACCATGTGTTCTTGAGACTCCTCATAGTTCGATCAATCGGACTATATGAACTTTTTTCAGTAGGTTCAATTAATCGATCCTAGTTGAACCTTGTAAACATATAATTACGAGTACTTGGGCGCTTATTCTATCTTTCATCATATCAGCAGTATCAATGCTGGACATAGGCATTTCCCAGTAAGCGATTTTCGGCTCTCCGCATTCACCTTATTCCATCTTTGGGAAATTACTTTAATATTGTATTTCTTCTCTTTTGTTTTAGTAAGAGCTGCTAAATAAGGCCTGCGAAGACCAATATCATAAGGTGCCTTCTGGAGCACGAAAGCGCTCAGATCCAAATGCCAGTACGGTCACCCACCCACCAAAATAGTGATCCTGATGTTGTAGGAGTACCTAGGTATTTAGTGAGTAATTCATGATCACCAGCCAATAGGCCTTCCCTTATAAGCGCCAATGCGCCCTATCCTTTAGTAATTTATATACGTTTAAAAAATAAGCCTATATACCTATGCTCAATTCTGAACCCAATTACAGATTTGGCCTCTACTACTACTCTAAGGACTCTAAGGACTCTAAGTAGGTATAATAAGTCTCCAAGGTTTAGTGCTCTTAGACTGAAATAACAACTATCCCTACTGCTACTTGATCTACCGTGATCTTCAACCGACTGTTTCAAATCGTGTCCTGTGTGCACAGATAACTTTCATCGCCAAGTGGAGTATTAGCACTTCTCTGCTTCCGACTGAACGAGGACTGAACCTGTGTAAAAAAAAACGAATCGAAATGAAAAATCGGAAAAGATTGCGTTTAGTCTTCTATCGACTTTTTGAGTCAGCCGATATTCAAACATGGTTCTCCGTCATCTTGCTGCCCTTATCCCACTTTAAGTGGGGTTGGTAAAACATGTTTTTTTCTCTTCATCGGCCTCATTGGCTTCATTCAGTGGGCCAAGTATACGTACTAATAGGTGCATGGCCCATCTAATGTAAAGTGGTAACCATAACTTATAACAAAGTATTGCTTCATAGGTTACATATGTTTGGAACGTGTTCTACGATGCAACGCCCTGCGTCCATCAACTTGAGGCGTCAAGGTATGTGCTTGTAACTTCACCGGCAGTCGGCGTCTTTCACACAATCACAGTTTACTAGTAGGTACCTAGCTATATTAAATTCTAGAAATTAAACTAAATTTGTAGGACCAATGTTTGATCTGTGAAACTATAACAGAGAGGTTTTTTTTTGTTCCAAATGCTTCGTTTTTTTTTTGTTTTAACAAATAATAATTAGTTAGCCAACTAACGATTTTTGTCTGCTGACTAAAAACTTCAGCAACTTCTTATAAGAGAGAGGTCTACTACTATTCAGTATAGGTATTTACATGAGAAATGGGAAAAAGCTATTACAGTGGATAAGAGAGCATTTGTAATAGAATAATAAACACCTTGTCAGGTAATATCACTGCCACTAACTGGCCTTATCTTACGTAAATACACTTCTTGTGTACCATGTTGGGACCAGCAGGCCTTTGGGACTAACTCCGTACACAAAGCCTTTTCAACGAGCTTTTCGTTTCCAAATTAATTTTGTTGAAATTGTGATTTTCGATTTTTGCTTGCAAGAAGCCACCTTGAACAGAACTTTTTTATACAAAATTGCGTTCTTCTTAATAAACCTGTTTTGTTATTATTGCATAGTAAATATAATAAAAAAAAATAGATATACCTGGTTTCTTGTCAAATTTGTCAACTGTCAGAGAGCTTTTGCTGTCAAGCGAAACGAAAAAGTCACCTAAAAAGTGGCAAACTGGTGGCAAAGAAATATGAACTACATCAATTATTATTATCTATTTAAATAGGTACCTATGATATTATATAAGGAAAAATATAATTTATAGGTACAGACACCGAAGAAACTTAAGAATTATTATTAAATAAGTAAAACTTAGAGTAAGATGTCTTCGTGCGGCTCCAGCTTCGTAGAACAGAGTCCGGTGGACACGTTATTCAAGAATGTCCTATCCTCATCATCCGAAGAACCTCCCATGGAGGAGTGGTCTTCTCTCATCATTAGGACTCCACCATGCTGCCCCAAGATGGAGCTGTTTAGGGAGGGTCTGTATGACCCGGGGAGTGGAGAGATCTGTGCTAAATATGTGCCTATGTCTGATAGTACGGTGACAAGGCATTTGTACTATGGGTATCCATGTGTTTTGGATCCTGGTATCAAAGAAGCTTTGATGGATCCAGGTAATTAATGAATTATTTTTTAATAAATTGGAATTATTTTTAATTATTTATTGAGAAGACAGTTGGAGAGCAGTGAATCCGTTTGGCAAAAAAGGGCCAGGAGTGGCGTGTTATGAGAAGAATCCTTTACTCAGCAGTAGGTGTTAGCGGTGTGTAGGCTGAATAGATAGATGGAAGTAAATTAGAATCCCTATTGCGGCGTTTGGTAGATTAGGGTACCTAAGCCACAGATACCTAGGCAGTGAGAGGTACTTACTCAGGGGGTGGGAATTAAAAGCAGGTTTTTAGTGCCATACTTTTAATGTCCTTATAATTACACAGCCGCACAGAACCGCACTCCTAGCTTAGTCACTTGATATAGGTAGGTAATAGGTATTGCACTGGCCTGAGCACACACAAACGCACGAACGCCGCTTCTTCCAGGGGTCGGCCTAGGATCAGGGACACCGGCCCGGAACTTGTGACGTGGGATTTCCCGCCTCGACGAACACAAAGGAATCGAGTTTAGGGGTCCGCCGCGACACCGCAGCGTGGCGCGCGTCAACAGAAACCTTTAGATTATTGTGCTAGGAGACGTGGTTCCGTATATATATTTATTAGTTTTTAGTTTGTATGCCTTATAGATAGTTAAGTTTTAGGATTATATTTACAAATAAAATAAACTGTTATAATTTAGCTTACCTACTACTTCGAATATGTAACGGCACGAGAGGCAACGTTACACTATAGCTAAGAGTATGGGGTGTAACGTTTTCCAACCTCAAGCTACATCCCCTGGGCAACGACCGACAGGCAACAGCGTCGGCGGCGGTGCGAGAAGTTACGCCCTGGAATCCCCAACTCTCATGCCTGGGTTTATAGGGCTGCTGGGGAATATAGGTACACCCCCTTCATATTATAGGAGTCCTATGTCCAGTTGTGGACTGACATAGGCTGGTGTTATGGCAAAGAATAATCTCAAACCCTTATGTCTTCTCGTTACAGGTAACTCCCTTCAAAACGGGGTCGGAAAGACTTCTCCTAGCGCTTGAGGCCGAAGATGAATGAATAATAATATAGTAGCTTCCGCCCGCGGCTTCGCTCGCGTGGTATCCGGATAAAAAGTAGCCTATGTGTTAATCCAGGTCATAAAATATGTATATTCCAAGTTTCATCCAAATCCGTTCAGTAGTTTTTGCATGAAAGAGTAACAAACATTTATCCATACATCCATACATACTCAAAAACTTTCGCATTTATAATATTAGTGTGATAGTCTGATAGTGTGATGTCATGTGATGTGAAGTATGATTTATTTTATATTTATTTTATTATTTAATATTAATAGGATGTAGGATGTAGGATTTAAACGATCATCATCATATAGCTCGTCCGGGGAAGTACTACCACCATGCCTATTTCTGCCGTGAAGCAGCATTGCTGTGTTTCGGTTTGAAGGTTTGCCGGTGAAATTACAGGCGCAAGATTATCATCTTCATGCCTCAAGTTGATGGGAGCAGGGTGTTGCATGGTAGAGAACGTTCCAAAAAACGTAATGTACGATGAATAGGCCTTCCCTAATGAGTACCATTGCGCTCTGTCCTCAGCTTTAAGGTCTTGGCACATTACGTCCACCCAACGCTGACTCAACTTCAACTCAAATCGCAGTATAGCATTGAAAGTAAGCTTTATGTTGTTTCTTAAGAGCGAATTTGTCAACTTGTAAGATAAAGGTTGACGACGCGTGGAAGATGCGTGGTCCACGCCTTGTTCACCTATTGACGTCACCGACCCGTTTGCCACTCGTTGTCGACTAATCGGCTACAAGTCGACGACTAGTGGGCGACGCGTTGCAAACTAGTCCTGGCCGGGCGTTGACAATGCGCATCCCACTCGTTGACGACGCATTGCCAACTCATTGAGGTCAAGTTGTCCACTGGTGACAGGCGTCTTGATCGCCTACTTGACGACTCTTTGATACCGGATCGATAGTTCTAGTTGGAACGGTGTTGGGTTGGCGTCGAGTCGGTGTAATGTGCGAACGGCATAACTCATACATTTTAATACCACTAATTAGTGTTGAAATGGCGTGACGTCGTTATTTCACAATTTTCCTTTCCACTTAAATGGGCCGGCTTTAACCCAGCCCACGCAGTATTGCGTAGGATGCTCCACTAACGTGTATTTACGGTCTCAAAGGGCTTAGCTTGAGGCTAGTTTGATTCGGAACGTCCCGTCCTATTTGCAGAGCCAAAGAAAACATACAAATGCGACGGCCAGGAGCTGTATCTCGACTTGTGCAAGCAAATGGACGTGGTGCCTGTAAGGAGTTTTCATAGGGGATTATTAGAAGACGTCATTGACCTTAAAGTGTGTATCTAACAGCTACTGTTATTTTTTTATTTATTTATACATCAAGTGGTATCAGAGCGCTTCGAAACGCACTGGTTCTGGCTTTTTCAGTCATAATCCATGGCCTTGGGGCGATCTAAAAACTCCGATACCATAGTTGGCCATTAGTTCATACGAAGAAAATGAGAGAAAAAAAACAGAATTAGTCCTCTGAAAAACGAGCCGATTTTTTATGTAAATTTTTCGTCAAAATATCGGGTATGCCCCTGAATACACTGCGCGATATCGTGCCGGATAGTTCGAAATCGAATCATGTGAAAATCGACGCCATCTCTCGATTTCGATTCGGCTCAACTTTTCCACAATCCCAAATCAAATAACCCAACCCTTTGTGAAAAAGTGTTTTGTGGATTTTTATTACACGACTTTGAAACTGGTAATTGCATTTACTCGCGGGCTGTTTGATATTTCTCACCTTACTTATCGTATTACGTGATAGGAGTACGCCTTTTGAACGGTATACCTGCACACTATGTGGTATAGACATAGAGTAGCGCCTTTGCCTAGACTGTAAATTAACGGACCTAGGTTACCTGAATATACCAAACATGATCCATCTGTTTTATTAAATAATGCAGGACAATGTCACACATCATCATGTAGCCCCAAACTAAGCAGAGCTTGTATTAAGGGAACCACATGAATGATATACATAATTATTTACTTGTATATTTTTTTGTAAATCCATACATAGAAAACACCCAGACCCGAGACAAATATTTATATTCATAACATACAAATATTTCCTCGCGGCGGGAATCGAACTCGCAACCTTTTTCGTCTCCACGTGTATATGCCCACTGCACAACAGAGGTCGTCAAATTGATTGTTGTTTTTGCTACTGAATTTTACACCGATTCCAACGCGACCAAGCTTGGAAAAAAAGCAAGGCTAGATTTTGATTTCCATAACAATTATTTCTGTAAGCCCTTCGTTGGTCCATCCACAGTACTACTGCGTGAACCCAGTAGGTGTGCGAGCTATGTGCCTCTCTCTGGTGAACAATAACACAGTGCGCCGTCTCGACCTGACCGAAAACTTTCTGAACGACGACGCCTGTTTCCACCTTGGCCAGCTTCTGAGGGATGGTTTCTCATTGCAAGAGCTCGTGCTCTCGGGATGCAGGTAAGATTTCCGGCAAAGATAATATGCAAGCATAGATATACTAGATTACACAGAACAGATTTCACTGAACGGGACGATGTGGTAAGATATAGTTACACGGAGTAGGCCTGGCCAGCACCGTCGGTCTAAGATGGAAAAAGACAAAGTCGATATGTGCAATCTGACTAAGCCGTGGGATCCCTCAACAACAACAGTAGTGTGTGTGTGTGTGTTCGGTGGGAACCCAAGCCCACCGAATCACCGGCCCGTGTGCACCCTGCTAGCTAACTAACAAACAGGGCTCTGGCGGTTGGTTGATTGCGGCATTGTGCAGTCTAATAATACTAGCACTGCGAAATTCTCTGACCGCTGGTGGGCACCAGCATCGGCGGTGTGAGAAGCTGTGTTCTACAGTCCTCATCTCGCATACCCAGCGAGAGAAATGTGGGCATATCTTCCTTATTACGGGAGGCCAATGTCCAGTAGATGACTGATATAGGCTTGTGTTGTTGTTGAAATGATAATGGACTTTTCTATTGTTGTTTACCTTAGGGGTCAGCAACCTTTTATGGCGGAAGAGCCAAAAGACACAACTTACAGTATAATCCTTTTTACTTACTATAAATTGACAAAACGTGATACTTTAGCAGCCATGCAAGGGCGTAACTGTATTACGAACTGCTAAGTTAAGTGTCAATAGTAAGTTTAAGTGTATACCTAAATGAATAAATCAATATAGTTAGGGTTACTTTCCTCCTATTGATCCATTAGTTGGATGGAATCCATGGAATCCTGAAATCTTTTTCAGGATCCAAGCTGAAGGCGTACGTCGACTGGTTTTCTCGCTGTCAACCTACTCCCTGGACATACTCGACCTTTCCAAGAACAACATCAGAGACGAGGGCTTTCAATATCTCGCCGATCAAATTACAAAGGGAGCTATAATTAAAAGGTACTTTCTGGTATTCCAGACTCAGCTTGTTTACTAGTGTATAGGTATTGTAGCATTTTATGTAGAAAACATTATAAAACTTTTGTTTTAAAGTATTAAACTAGCTTCCACACGGCTTCGCTCGCGTGGTACCACAAACTATGTATATTCTAAGTTTCATACAAATTCGTTCAGCCGTTACATGGCCGTTACGGACTTGAGTAGGAACAAAAGAATTTGACAGGACAACGTCCTTAAAATAAGCAAGTTATTAAAAATATAATCAGTTATTTAAAATTAGCATTAAAAAGGCTTTGACGGTACCTATTCTTAATAATTTAACAAAAAACAGTAATCATTATTTAATGAACACAATTTTACAATTAATTAGTATTTTTTTACCAACATACCTTGTCCTGTTCTTGAGTTCATACAAAGGACTCATATGAACTTTCAGTTTATTCCGTATTTTCCCATTATATTTTCTAAATACCTAAATTTCTTATTCGAATTACTATTCACATATCGAAATAAAAATTATCCAAATCGGCCCAGTCCTTGTGATGCGCTTAGCACCACTAGAGAACGGGACTTCCACCTGTTTCGATGTCTGCCCGTGTGTAATCAAATCTTGGAAAGGAGAATGCCAAAAATCCGTACCAATTGCGTCAAAGCCGAACGTAACCCATAAAATTTAGTATATTTTATAAATGACATTAAAATTTTCTTTAGTTTTACACACCGACGGGATTAACAATCAATATTTTGTTGATTTGGTTTCCGCTGCACGCCGCCATTACATTGCAATAACCAATGGTATATACGTTACTATGGCAACAAACATTGATGTAAAGTGTTACTATGGCAATAACCCTCATTTTTAATTATTTTGACAGTAGACTCGACTAAAAACTTATTGGTGATTTTTTTGACGCACTCACTTTAGTCTTGGTACCGAGCGCCATACATACATACGGCATTCTCCTTTAATTCCCGGTTCCGATTGTTTATTATAATTATTAACGGTTGAAATTCTAACTCCGTACTCAACAAAATGGCAGTTAGCAAAATTTGTGACTGGACAGTTTTGCAGTTATTACCTACTATTATTAATAAGCCCTCAATATCTAACTGCTGAGCAAAAGCCATCTCCTCCCTTTTCCTGCAATAATGGCAGTCGGTCCAGATTAGCAGATATGAAAACTAAATTAATGGGAATCTATCCAGTTATTATACATGTTCAAAATCATCACCAGATTGAATCTAAGCTTCAACGGGCTGACGAGCAAGGCAGCCCTAGCATTCAGCGAGGCTATTGCGTTCAACAACACCATTACACACCTCGACCTCGCCTGGAATAATATGTACCAACAGAGAGGTAAGGCATACCTTTAGGTATTGATCAAAGATAGTTGATTGGAGAGGTGTAACATTATTATTTTTTACTCGCTCGTTCCAAGTATCATTCTTCTATGCATGTTGTCTATCATCTTTAATTATAAAAGCACTAAATTCATGTCATAATTTTTGTTACTACTTACATTTAATGGGTGTATATTATGTTGATGATTCTTAATAAATAAACAAATAAACTCAACCTCAATCTGCCCGAGGTGCATTCTGCTAACAAACGGGGCTCTGGCGATGGCTGATTGCGGCATAGCGCAGCCTGACATCGGCACAGGTCAGTAGCGTCGGTGGTGCGAGAAGCTGTGTCCTGCGATCACCAACCCGCTTTATGGATATATCCTCCTTCATATTTGGAAAGGCCATGTTCAGCAGTGGATTGGTATTGTTGTTATTGTACAAACTAGCTTCCGCCCGCGGCTTCGCTCGCGTGGTACTGGGATAAAAAGTAGCCTATGTGTTAATCCAGGTCATAAACTAAGTATATTCCAAGTTTCATCCAAATCCGTTCTGTAGTTTTTGCGCGAAAGAGTAACAAACATTCATCCATTCATCCATCCATACATCCGTACTCACAAACTTTCGCATTTATAATATTAAAGTAGGAAAGTAGGATATGTGATTGTCTTAGGCGCGACTTTGCGGAAAACATAAACCATCATGGATCTCATTCAGTTACCCAATAGGATAGATAACTACCTAAAATGTTATAAGATGACCTATTTACTGAATAAAATTATGGTAAATGATCAAGTTACTTTAGATATGGATGATGATTTGTAATAGTTACACTTGATTTAGTTATAATAAAGCTAAGCTACTTAAGTAATCTAGCAATTACCAAAACAGCCCAAGAACGTAGGAAATTAGTTTTACTTTTTACGTCTAGCGGATAAAGAAGCTCAAAATAACGTCGCCAAAGAAAGAAAAGAATAATATCGCTCATTTAAGCACATTCAGTTTACGCGGGCATTCGCCCCTAATTGTGCCACTCTCTCCAAATGACGCGCCATTTGACCTCCTCTTTGAATTTTTAAACTTTATTTGGAGCTCTTGTTTAGAAGGACAGTTTGACAGAGTGAGGAATGATTGTTATTACCTACAATGGAAGTGTTTTAAACTTATTTTGCGCTTCCGAACTCCCTTTTAAGCAATCACTGCTTTTGAAGTAGTATTGCTGAAGGTATACGTGGAATTCGAATCGTCCGAATCCTAAAATTTCAATTCCCATTCCAAAAACGGACGCGCCCTAATTATGCCGGTTGTTTCGACCTAAAAAAAAAATCCAATCGCGTTCCAGCGGCGAATAAAAACAAAAGATCCCCTGCCTGCTTTGCTGCAGAAGTGGAACTACACGGCGAAATAGCCGACTGACATTCCTTACAAAGTTGCAGCTTCGGTTCAGTGGCAACGCTTTGGCAGAGGCATGCCTCAACTGTCTTTTGAAACTTTTTCAAATGGCTGTTTCGTCCTAATTGCTTACTACAGCAGGAATGAAAACTGTGGCGACCGTGGGAGGCACAGAGCTCCAAAGACAGAGTTCAAATCCCGTCACCGACGGTTATTGCAATCAGTGATAATTTTTGTGTCGATTATCACTTGCTCGAAATATTGAAATGTATATTCGTGGGAAAACAATACAGAATATTTAGACGTCACACATTTCTATCGCATAGTGAGATGGACCAATAAGAGATGAACAGCTCTAAACCACCTGTGTACTCACTACTCAAGACCAACGTACTACGATCAATTTACTTGCCAAATGTGCTGTTAGCTGCAAATTCCCCCAAGTTATATGCTTCGCAATGCAACCTCTCGACTCGAGAATGATAATAATTAATCATTCTGATCTCTGGAGATGATACTAAAATTAGCCTCAGGAAGTGAACCTGCAATCGATTTGCCCCGAGTGAAAACCCGTTACTCCCTGATGATGCTGAGCCCATGTAGTTATGAACGGTAGCGTATAATTCGAGTAATAAGAGTGATGCCACACGTCATCGCAGTGCAATTATTTCAACGCACTGTGTGCCACTCGACAACTGCGACAGCGCAACGCAATGCCACTAGCCACGTCGTCGCAGCGTCCTGGTGTAGGGTGTGTCATGACCATGTAGTCTTTGAACGGAAATGAGACGTAATGTTTATTTTCCACACCGGCTACGCAGCGCATCTCCCCTCCCCTCCCCGTTTCGTATTTTTGTTACCCTTGTGCGTTGTGTGTTTGTGCGCTGCGTCGCCGCTCGACGTCGTAACGCATCAGTCACCGCTCAGTTGACGTAACGCACCGGCAACGCACCGTGTGGCCTCACTCATATGCGTGAAACGTTGCAATAAAGTCGCAAGAGAAGGCGGCGTGCCCCCCGAGCCCCGACCGCTTCGGAACCGTTCAACGTTTGAAACTTTTAGTTGGCTATTCCATTCCCACGGCGGGCCTCTCATAAATATTAAACAGGACACGAGTTCAACTCGGTGCCGTTTTATTTTCAACATGTGCGATCCGATGCCGCCATTTCCATACTTAGGTGCATGATATTTGACGGCGAAAGTGTGTTTTATGTACGTTCGTGTACGGTCGTTGGTTGGCAATCGTCTTTAAATTCTTTATGCAAACTTCGTGGCGTTTGCTCTGCTTCAGGGTTTCTGCGGAAAAGATTTGACCCGTGTGCTTTGAAAATTGATTATGAGGAAAGACCATGAAACAGTGATATAAAAGTAGACGGGGGAAAAGAGGTTGTTTGGTATTTATACAGTTGAACCCAGATACTGTTAGGAATCAATTTATATTCAACATCAGCTTATAGCAATCCACTTACTTCAATTTACATTGAATAGTTTTAAAATTATGTTCACACCCTGAATTGTGTAATTTATTGAAATACTAAATTAATTAATTTTTCATTTCCCAATCTAAGAACAATGGAAGACTGACGTTCAAATTCAAATTATTATATACTTAATATTTATATTCTTATCATTCTATTCATACCAGTTCTATAAAGGTATCTCTGATAGCTTAAAATATGATCTCGACTCTTTATTTACAGATAAATGACAGGAACATTTGGTTATGAATAAGGGGTTATTGCCAAGCATTATTATAACTTAGTTAAAAAAGTTTTACAACCTGGCTTTAGGTTCGAACGACTTGGTTGGTATGCTGGGCAAGAGCAAGGTCCTCACCGAGCTGAACTTTGCGTGGAACAACCTCACCATCGGCATTGTGCTGCAGCAGTTACTCAGTGTGCCGACGTTACGAGTCCTAGACCTCAGCAATAACAGGTAATAACTGAATGTCTTTAATAAATAGTACGGCCATTATAACACATCATCTAGCCCCAAATTAAGCAGAACTTGTATTATGTGAATCACGTGAATGATATAATTTTTTTCAAACTAATACGACGATACATAGAAAACACCCTGTCTTTCCTGATAACTATAATCCAGGGCTATTTAAGTCCAGCGTGAATAAGTGTCTTCAGCAACTTCATGCACCATCTTAGACCACAACGTTACTTAACATCAGATGAGTTCGTGGTCAAACGAGGGTCCATCCAATATAAAAAAAAACAGATCCGAGACAAATACCGAACGAGATAAATATTTCCATATCAAACAAACATTTGTCTCGCGGCGGGAATCGAAACCGCAACCTTTTTTGTCTAAGGCGGGCTTCTCCCACTGCACCACACAGGTCGTCGAATTTTTACCCACATTGAACTCTACATTTGTTTCTTATAGCTAGAGGTCACAAGGCACGGGCTCGGTAAGTCAAATAATCGGTTGCCCTGTAATTATTATCTGTGTAATTAATTTCAGGATTGAAAGGTGGCTAAGTTTTAATGAAACTCGAAATTAATATCAAAGTTTTGTTTACAAATCCTTTGAATTACAATTGAAAATGGGACCGTACTGAAATATAATATTAATTGGCAAACTACGCACCTTAGGTATCTATGTATAATTTTCTTTGAAATAAACATGCATGAACAGGGGTTCATTCTTACATCATCATCATCATCATCATCATCAGCCTATCGCATTCCACTGCTGGACAAGGCCTCCCCTAATGAGCGCCATTGCGCTCTGTCCTGAGCTCGACGCATCCAACTTCTACCAGCAGCCTTTCGCAGATCGTCACCCCACCTGGCCGGAGGGCGTCCTACACTACGTTTGCCGAGCCGCGGTCTCCACTCAAGAACTCGTTTACCCCATCGGTTATCGGTTCTTCGGCAGATATGGCCAGCCCACTGCCACTTCAGCTTGCTAATTCTCTGAGCTATGTCGACAACTTTAGTTCTATGTCGGATAAACTCGTTACGGATTTTATCCTTCAGAGAAACCCCGAGCATAGCTCGTTCCATAGCTCGCTGAGCGACTTTAAACTGGTGGACTAGCCGTACTGTGAGTGTCCACGTTTCGGCTCCGTATGTCATGACGGGTAGGACGCACTGATTGAAAACTTTTGTTTTCAAACATTGCGGTATGGGTGACGAGAACCCAGCTGAATCCTCCTCTTGGCCTTCTTCTCGAAGTTGTTTCTACCCAACTGCAATATCTGCCCGAGGTATGTATATGACACGAGGTGTCCATTAACGACGACAGGACTCGGATCAATTCGGTCATTGACCATAACTTTGGTCTTGTCCAAATTCATGCCGAGACCTATCTTTCGCGAGGCTGATGCTTGGCCGTCCAGCATCTGTTGCAGCTCCTCCAGCGACTCCGCCATTAGGACTATGTCATCAGCGAATCGCAAGTGTGAGATATGCTCGCCGTTTATGTTTATGCCCATACCTTTCCAGTCCAGTGTCTTAAACATATCCTCCAACGCGCTGGTGAACAGTTTTGGAGGTACGACATCTCCCTGTGTCACTCCGAGGCGCAGTTGGATGGGTTTAGACTGCTGGTCCTGTACTCGGACACTCATAGTGGCGGCTTTGTACAGACATCTCAACACTTCGATATAACGATACATACATTCGATATTCATACATACATACATACAGTGACGCCTTTTTCCCAGAGGGGTAGGCAGATACCACAGATCTCCTTACTTACTTGCTTAGTTGGTTGATTTCACTTGCTTGGTTCATTCAAAACGAACATAAAGGCTCATCCAAGTAGTGACTGGGTGGAGTGTTACCTAACCAAGATGATCAAAGAATACCGCAGTAAGATTAAAGAGATAAACACTGAATGTTAACATCTGGGATTATTCAAACTTCTATAATTTGGACTAAAATTACATGTCTAGATGAAGGATTTAGGCAGTGCTATTCTGCATTCAGCCGGCTGCCAGAGCCTTGTTTGTTATACAACAGGGTGCACTTCGGGTGAATTTGGCTTGGAATTTGAAGATGGAAGTTGGTACCCTTTTACCCCCTTACATTCGGTAATGACCACTTTTTGCTAGCAGTTAGCATTACACGTGAAGTTGCAAGCCCATTACCGCTTCATTATCAATGAATCCTATCCTCAATAGATAGGGGCACTTCGTTAAATAATCGTGGTAAGTGATCGTTCCAGACAAGTCCTTCAGGGAGATTACTAAATTAGCAACATGTTACACAGCTCTCACGTGTGACTGGTGCTAGCCACACTGTAAGCGAACTGACAAGGCCTAATTTAATCAGGCTAGGATGAGACGCAGTCGAGGCATGACGAGCACGGACTGTAAGGGAAAGTTTAATGTTATCAATCGGTACATACAAATATCTCGTCCATAAAGTTATTATCTCAAGGTCTTGTGACAGCTGTGGTTCGATAGCGCCAGCATAACAGCGCCTACTGCTCTAACAGTAGGCGTTATGCTGAGTCAAACCTTTTGCTGCTGTAGCACACATACATACATTTATTATCGCCAAAGTATTCTCTACTATTATAAGTATTCTGTATTGTGTGTGCTGTGGCAAATAAATGATGCGTCTATGTCTATTCTATGTTTCTATGTTCTTTGACGCTTCTGTACATACATACATCATAAAAAGAGTAAAATTTAAATAGATATATGGTTTTCTTTAAATGTATTGAGCAATGGAATAATTGCCTGCGCGTTATCTGCTAACGTTAGAGTTCCTGATCTTTTAACTGGCATTTTCTTATCGAAATTGCCGCAGAGCGAGAGATGAAAAGAACAGTGCAACTGATTTATTATAGAACTAGCCCTGGTATTACAACGAAAAACCAATGACGTCACAGAAGCCCTATTGAGCTGTCAAATGGGTGGTTGACCACAACCACTCAAGCGATTCGGGCCAATACCAGGTCAACGGACCTAAGCTCAAAACAAAAGTTTGCTCTTCATTCTCTATGCCGACAATTATTATTCTTCCACTCAATAGTGACTTTCAGCAACGTTCAAAGTTAATTGATTGAGATATGTGATTGATGAAAGATAAAAAAACCGATATTCTCACAAAAATTTAACTCTTTGCTGCGGGTATAAAAATGACCAAATGTCTAGTCGGCTTTTGCGAGCATCGCTTGATTGGCTAATGACTACCGGGAAGAAGAATTAATCGATTTAAGCTAATTAAAAGTGAATTTAGACTGGAATTCTCTAATGAAGAATATTGTTCACTGATCGTTTTTTTATTATAAGTCACCATTGCTATAGTATAGCAGAACAGGACCTGAGTGAAGACTGGATGACAGGGCTAATATAGCATCCAATGGTGCCCCAAATTAATATGTATGATATACTTGATATTGGCGAAATTGTGGAAATCACATTAATCCCAGATGCCATTGAATAAAAAAAATACATGAACAACCTTCATATAAATCGTTGTACTTCGTTCAGCTTCGTTGTGCCCGCTCGCACTATGAACGACGCTTTAATCGCGACATTGCTCAAAATAGACGTCTCCGTTTCATTGTAATAAGGAAGCGAATTATGTGCGAAGTACAGGCTGCTTCCTTGCAACCTAACTCCTCTTGGTCTAACATCAGTCTTTGATAACATAAAGAGGTCGAATCAGAAAAAAATGAGAAACATAGAAGTACACTAAATCTGAATCACAGTCTGAATGTGGATAAAAATTTAACGGTACCTACACGCATTTGGAGTGTAAGGGGTTCCAACCACTTACTTTGGAACTCAAGCAAACCTCATCTGCCTGTTCTAATGAATAGGGCTCTGTTGGCCGACTGATTGCGGCGTAGCGCAGTCTAACACTGACACAGTAAAATTACCTGACCACCGAAGGGCAGCAGCGGCGGTACGAGAAGCTGTGTCCTGCGATCCCCAACCCGCATGCTCAAGCGACCTAACAATGATTATGGGCATATCCCCCTTCTTATAAAGGGAGGCCTATGTATTATTGTGCTATGGACAAAAAAATACAATAGTACCTATAATTTCAATAACACGGAAGTAGCCGTGTAATAGTAGGAATATAGATGGCAGAGGTACGTACCTACTGACAGATTGCGTAATGGGGCGTACCTTACGGTATGCGCGGCCGCGATCGGCATCAAGCTTTGCATTTAAATATCTTATGCCTAGAAATTGCATTTTGAATGAACTTCATGCCCCTTTATGAAGGTATTTTTTCTTTGATAGCTATTCGCTATTCTTCGTAGAACCATCACAAAAAAGAACTGTAGAACGGTATCTACTTACCTCGTAGGTATGTGTTTGTAAAGCACTATTTCAAAATACTATCAGTTTTCGGAAGTAGATTTATTAGTACATTGTTGTTCACGTTTTAAAATCATACAGTCAGCATTTTACGTGACATCAAAGCGAAATACTTTATCTAAACATACCTATAAATAACTGGAATGAAGCTCCATGAATAACTGCCGGGACAGTCAACGCCTAGTCTAAAGTATGTCCAAGAAACTTTTAATTTTAAGGTTTATGTTCTGCACAACTAATATAATATACTAATAAGGATGATTTCCTGAAATTCAACCCCTAGCAGCGAGCCAGCCAAAGGGGTCTGGGTGTTTTTTCTATGTATATTTTGGATGTATTATAATGGATTTACAAAAATATCTGTGTAGTATATCAGTCATGTTCCCGTAATACCTACAAAATCTTCTTAGTTTTGAACTTGGTACATGATGTTGAGTGACAGTGTCTATTATGTGTGCGTTATTTATTCTCATTTATTGATTAACGCTTGAAAATCTCCACAGGCTATCAGAGGCTGCAGTAAAAGCTATCGCCGTTAAACTCCCATCAGCCAGGAAGCTTCACACCTTGGACTTGTCTCATAACCCCCTGAGTCCAACGGACGCCTTCCTCTTGGTCAGCAAGATGAGAAACAAGAACGTCAATTTGCAGAATTTACTGTTGGTTGACGTGGCTGTTTCTAAGAAGTTTGTTGTGGTAAGTTTATGTTCTCTTGGGGCCAAGTCACACTTGGTGCAGCTTCGAATTGTTAGGGAATCCTCGACGAGAAATTACAGGCGAAGGTTTGGAAGAGGCCTATGTCCAGCAGTCGACTTTTGTAGGATGATGATTAAAGTTTATGAAATGTGATATGTAAAATGTTCCTTCTTTCACGCCAAAACTACTTACTGAACGGATTGAGCTGAAATTTTCCGTATTATGTACATAGTTCTGGACTTAACATATTCTTTTACTTTATTGATACTACACTATCTGGGACGCTATAGTGCCTAGGGTATGCTTAGATGGAGGCTTGCCCAGCACCTATACCTTCCTCACAGTCAAGTTTACCTTACCCACAGGAACGATGATTTCCTTCACTGTTTAACACACATAAACAAAACGCACATAAATTTACATAACATGAACCTACAACCTCGCGATCCTCCCATTAGGCTATATAAATGACTAGGGTCAATTATGACCCCGAAAAAATGTTGTTCTAAGGAAGTCTCCGCTATTTTCTCTATTCCAAGAACTTTGGGTACATTAGCTCTACCTATTTCGATCCCTGCTAATTAATCACATGATATTTGTAGGAGTTTGGATTATATTTAATTATCATCCGTACTAATATTGTTAATGCAAAAGGTTTGTCGGCTTGTTCCGCTTCATGACTAAATTACTAATCCGATTTCGATGAATAATCCATATACCTAACCTATTGACTATTGACTTCGTAATGTGTTTGCAAAACATTAATCTGGGATTTTAGTTTATTTCCCATTTTGTAACCATTATTGAGCAAATTTCCTTTATATTTCTGCCCTAATATCTATATTTTGTATCCCAACTTCGTAACCTATCGTATTAGGTACAGTAATCCTTAAATTGATAGTCACATGCAAGAAAGAGGTTATAAAGTATAATTTGTACCATCATAATGCTGTCTGATGGAGTAAATTTAGCCTTTTAAGAGATTTCCGGCTTTTGCAGGAAATACTACAATATGCGCAGTTTACATGACAAAATTCGCTAACTGGATAATATAGTCTGCTGTTGTTACAAAGAATTCTTTTAACAATGACCTCATTAGAGCACTAACAAAAAGATACATTCAAATCCCACGTAATTATACATATTTTTTCGTATCAAATTAAATGTTTTAGGATCATAATGTACGGTAAATTAGACACGTGTGTGTGTGTGTGTGTGTGTGTGTGTGTGTGTGTGTATGTATGTGTGTGTGTGTGTGTATGTGTGTAATAAACCATATTTGTGGGAAGTTCATCATGCATATGCATTACAAAGGATGGGTACACTGAGAAATGATTTAGTGAGAAAAAATCATCGGGCCCTCTGATACCTACATTCGTGCAGGTATGCAACGAGATACTGAGCTATAGCTATAGAGCCTCCACAACAATTACATACGGAAGGGTGGTGCGTGACTACGTCATCTCCACTCCGGACATGAGGGAAATTGTCATGAGGAGGCTGGAGTTCATCACAACGCGAGCCAACAAAAAGTGCAAAATGGATATTGCGTTAGTTGTTCTTATGATTATTCTGGTTTATCACCTTATTGTGGTTTTGACTACGCTTTTGTCAGATAAGCAATCTCTGTGTAAGATTTTTTAGCAGTTATTTCAGTTGGCGGTGTCAGTTTGTAGTCATAGTTTGTGATTTTTTTTATCAAGGTTTCTGTCGGGGATATCAATTGGTTTAACTATAGTTTGTGCCAGATTTTTTGCTGTTGGTATGAACCAATAGCTAAAAATCATAATGAAATATACTTCCCTCCTTCTACCCTATCTATCTTTCTATCTGAAACATAAACAGAGTGGTATTCTCTATAGATCTAAGTGGTAGGAGACAAGATTTTGTTTAAGATTTTTAAGATGCAGTTTCTACCAAAATGTTGCCCAAAAACAAAGGTACCGCAAAGAAAGCGAAGGCCAGGAGGAATCTCACAACGAAAAAGGTGCAATATTCTTTTTAAACTCATTTTTTTTTAAAGATGGTATTCGAACATTACTGAATTTTAATTATTTTGCCAGGCTTTACTTTCTCCAGCAGTTCAAAGAGCGTCCATTCATGGAGTCAAGAAAACTCATGACTGCTTTGAAATTGGCTTCTGCGCCAGTGGAAGAAGGTCTCATAGATGAGATAGCGAACTGCTTCCCAGGACCCAAGACTGATAAGGGAGGAGTGCAAATTAACCTTGAAGGTACAGAAACTTAAGCTTTTTTTTTAGATTAATTCTTCAGCGTCAGGAGTAATTTTTTGTTTACTGTATGGGATACACTATTTTGATAAATTCGCAAGCTGAAGTGGCAGTGGACTAGGCTTATGTGCCGAAGAACCGATAACCGTTGGGGACGATCTGCGAAAGGCTGCTGGTAGAAGCTGAATGCGTCGGGCTGAGGATAGGGCGCAATGGCGTTCATTAGAGGAGGTCTGTGTCCAATAGTGGACTGCTATAGGCTGATGAATGGGACGCTGTAGTACCTGGGACATGGTCAGGTAGAGTTGGCTTACCCAGTTCCTAAACCATGCTCTCAGTTAAGTAAGCTTTAACCTTAGGAAAGATAAAGTGAAAACAATACGTGTGGAGCTAAATAAGCCGCGGGGTTCCTTCGCGATGTTTTTTATCACTATTTTGAAAGTGGTAATCATATCACACTTATAATTGTTAGTGAGAAAGTTTGTGTGTCTGTTGATAATGAACAGTATGTCAATTCAATTCCGTAACGGCTGAACGGATTTGGACAAAGCTTTGAATATACATAATCTTACAAACGAAGATCAGAGGAGTATATATTTATGCAATATATTTATATTGCAGACATATCCAGAATTGCACGTATTACATAACATAGTTCTCAAATCAAAATATCAATTTCTAGCACAAAGAAACATCCATCGCCACCAAAAACCAAGAAAAATGAGGCCGCTTGCATTTCCGCGCTCGTATTTATACCAAGGCTACTCTGTCCACGTTGCGGGAAGGAAACGTTTTATAACAATCGCTTATAACTTGGATTAACACATAGGCTTATTATGCTTGTACCACGCGAGCGAAGCCGCGGGACGGAAGCTAGTTGTCCCATACATTTTAATCGAAAAATCTTACACACGCTATACGATTCCACGGCCTCCTATCCAGAAATTGGGATACAAACCATTAGGCCAGCACGACTACAACGAAGTCGATGGCTGACCTCTTTTCTCTCCAGGTGTAGTGGAGTACGTGAAGAGACGATGTCCCGATAAGAAGCTGCCACCCACCCCCCCACCTGGGCGGAAACCAGTGGCGGTGAAGAAGAATAGCAAGAAGACGAATAGCAAGATGAAGAAGTAGCTTTGATAACGTGTTCTAAAACGAGGACTTTAAAATTATTTTTCTTATATATCGGTTATCCAACTAATATTATAAAGGCGAAAGCTTGTAAAAAGTTGTTAGATGTGAGATGTGAAACGGGACAAACCCTTCTTCACGTTAAAACTACGCTTTATGCTACGCTTACGCGAAATTTTGTACAAAGTAGGTATTTATGTATTTTTTTATTTATTATGGGCCAGCTCTTGACCTCGAGGGTTGCGTGGGGTAAGGATGAGGTCGACGATGGGGCGAGCTTTCCCAGAAGATGCCTATTAACTCTCTTTCTGAAGCGGTTAGGGTCGTAAGTCAACGGAAAAACAGAAGCTGGCGGTGTAAATGATGTTTGAAAGCGCTTAGTTTTGCTTAATGGAATATCAACTGGATGCGGTTGTTTGTTAGCAGAGATGTAGTTTCAAACCATAAATAACATATTAATGGCTACTTTATATTTTTTATCCGGGTACTACTACGCGAGCGAAGTCGCGGGCGCAAGATAGAACATTATATTAGGATCATTGCTATCCTAAAGAAGCTGTTTGATGAATACAGGTCATAAGTTTTTTATTTTCACTTAGATTTCAGCACACACAAATTTAAGCAAGGGGTTGACAATGCTATTAATTTCGTTAAATTGAGAGATATTAACAGTGATGAGAAGTATTTAAGTTATTAATAACTTTAAGGACTCACGCTCTCCTGAGTAGAACACCAAGTTAATTGCACTGGCAACCGGGTTAGTAAAACAAAGCAGAAAAAGTTTCGACTCCAAGCAGGATTTGAACTCGCGACTTTCCCATCAAAACTGCGCTACTCAGCTAACTCTTGAAAATCTTAGATCACATAAGGTTACCACTAAAAGAAAAATGTGGAACGAATGTAAAAGGCATCTTCAAAGAAACCAAGGGCCAACCAAGGGCTGACTAAGACTAATTACTCTTCCAAAACCAAAACATTGATAAACATACAATGAAT
The DNA here is from genome assembly GCA_951804965.1 of Horisme vitalbata. Classification (NCBI taxonomy): domain Eukaryota; kingdom Metazoa; phylum Arthropoda; class Insecta; order Lepidoptera; family Geometridae; genus Horisme; species Horisme vitalbata. Next base: position 18,098,436 of record OX638092.1, on the reverse strand, counting down.
AAATAAACAGTCAAATAGAACATTATCGCAAAATAATTATTTTACAGCATACCTAATATTAATCAGTTAACTCTATCTCATTACTAAATCCGTATAGCACATTCCAATGTAGTATCGACGGACTACTTACTTACCTCCCGTGCAAACCCCCTGCATACGAATACCCCTCTTATTACAACAGACAGTAAACCCATTTGCGGTTGCATTGAACCGTATACCATAGAATACATAATATGACTATGTTCAGAATAGCCACTCGCCCCTTCTCACCTAAATTTTAATACATTTGACGACCTCCGTGGCGCAGTGGGCGAAGGCCCGCCTGAGACGCAGAAGGTGCAACCTTCCTGCAAGGCTCCGCCGCAAAACAAATGTTTGTATGATTTGCAAATATTTGTTTCGGGTTTAGGTGTTTCCTATGTAGAAAGTTATTTACAAAAACAATATATATGATTAGGGTGCTTACCACCGAGCCAAATCGAGAACGGGATTAGAATTGGATTTATGTCACTCGAAAGTCAAGATGGCGGAGCCACATCCTCACAAATATATATTTTTTATTAGTGTATTGTAAATTTTCGACCTGTAAATAACGTGAGCAATACTCGAAAATTATTACCATTAATTATATTTTATTTGTTTAGATAAATTTCATAATATTTCATATTTTATTTAAAAATAGATAACTCAACGATATTATAACTATCCGACATTGAAAGGTGTCCCGCCAGATTTAACGTCAAGAGGGTAAGATTGCTGTTTGTCTTGCAAACGCACAGCAGCATATTTCAGTATTTATCTAAATTTGTACCTCGGAAATAAGTTTTTGTAATAGGTAGCAATTCCAGTGAATATTAATAACAGATAATTTGTACGTACCTACCTACTTAGATGATTATTTATTAATTTAGCGCACAAGCACATAGTTATGTATCAAAATAATATTTGGTTTTGCCTCAGACTACCTCCAAATTTTTTTACCTAGTTTTTTCAAACTTCATCATGATTAAAATCCTCGATCGCTAAAAAGTTACTTTTACAAAACTGTAAAAGCTCGATAGTAAACTCGACCAATTTCAAATATATCGACGTCAACAGTGTCAAAAATAGACAAGTCTATCCTAATCTCGATTCAAATTCCGCATGTTGTAATTTTTTGTATGAGTAAGAGGCAGGTTTTCAATACTACCAATGACAGAAGTCAAATCCTAATCCCGTTCTCGATTTGGCTCGGTGGTACAGGCCCAGAACGTGTCAATTCATGACATTTCTTATTTACTTATGAATAAACGAGACCATTTATATGCACATACAATGCATGAGTAGTACGTCGCGTCAATGTCTTTATCGCGAGTGACCGGGGTATGCTTGTACTTAACCTCAATCAACTCAAAGGTACTTTGATCAACTCGAAATATGTCCTTGGAGAAATCCGTTTGTTTCCCTCGCGTAATTTAAAAAGATTATAATCTCCTGGGCCGCTGCCTGAGGCGGAATTAGTTCTCAGATATTCACTGGGAGATTTGCTCGTTATCTTAAGTTCCTTTTGGACAATTCGGTGAAATATTTAATTTACTTTGTCCTAAGTTTGCTAGGAGATAATCGTGGCTGTGAGAGTAGCGATTTACGCTGTTAATTTTTTACTTAAACGCTTTGTCTAGGGCAAGTGTGGGTGATACGAATATCGAGACATAATAAGGCTTTCTCAGTTGTTAAGCCATGTCAGAGATCTTCGGGCGGGCTAAAAACTCCGACTGGCCGAAAGCTAAGACTCCAAAGGCTGAGAGGATAGTATAGGCAAGTACTGACCAACCATCAGGTATTATAGCGTCTAGGTTAGTGAATAAAAGGTACTTGACTATTTAACTAGCTTCACTATTTAACTAGCTGCCGGCATCTTAGTTTGCATGACCTAGCTTAATACGAATATGGTTATTTTAGGCAAAACTCTAAGTAGGTATAAAAAATATCCTTGTCAAGTAGAAGGTAAAAGTCCCCGATAAGTCCAGTACTATAATTCTTAGACAAGCTTAGATTTGAAAAATCTTGTTCCTGTTCTTTTATATTTTAATTAGAGTACTACCCATTTGTGTTAAGTTTTAAGTAGATCGCATTATGCGTTAAGGTTTACTGAACGTTTTCCATACAGTTTTGAGAGCTAGTGTAGGAAAAAATATAATTGTCTTTTATTATTTGAGTTAAAGCGTATTGCGCATTGCGTATTTAGTTTAAAGTTACTAAGTTCAAGGAAAATGATTTGATGAACGTTTTTGAATTTGCCCTAAGTTTTAAGTAGATCGCATTATGCGTTAAGATTTACTGAATGTTTTCCATACAGCTTTGAGAGCCAGTGTAGGAAAAAAATATAATTATCTTTTATTATTTAAGTTGAAGCGTAATAATGCAATAAAATTTAAGTTAATAAGTTCAAGGAAAATGATTTATTTAATGAACGCTTTTGATATTGCCTTCAACATACTCCACATAGAGAAAATTGATTGGGCGGCCATTAATTAGGTAGGATATTTTGCAGGCTTTTTCAGAATAGTAATAACAAGCGGCCCGTGCCGGCCTCGCACGGGTGGACATAAGATTTTTTTTTCTATTTTTACCTTTTACTTAAAGCCTATGTTGCTCAGGGTGAATGTAGCTTTCCAATGGTGAATGAATTTTTGAAATCGGCACTGTAGTTTTTGAGTTTATTCATTACAAACATACACACACACAAAAATACAAATTTTCCCTCTTTATAATATTAGTTTAGACGATGCTGGTATAGGATATAATCTTTATAGCTAAGATCTGATGCCTCATTTACTAACTCAGTTTCACACCGAATTGATCGGTACCGGACCTTTATTTGCAAACTTTGACATACATCTATTGAAATTCAAAGAACGTCAATTTGACAAACTGTCAACATTTGTACAAACAGGACCGGTGCTTATCATTTCGGTGTGCTACTGAGTTAGTAAATGAGGCCTCTGGGCCCTGCTTGATGAAATACATGTGTAATATGTAGTGCAGTAGGTAATTACATTAAATATGTCCCTAACTGTAATCCAAATAACTGTTCCACTTGCTGAAATTAATGTAAAAAAATTAAAAAATGGGTATTGTTTTGTGTGAAAAAATATGCACTGTAGTCGGGCCGTTACGAAAGGAGGTTTTTATCTACCGCTTCTGACATTTACATGACACTACGGCTCGATCACCGAAATAAGCGAAATCATATTGCAGACGTAAAATGTGGCCAATTAGATAGCGTAGATTCAAAATAACGCGTTGTCATTGGCCAATATTTTTTGTTAGGCTCATGATACGTCAGGTTCAAATATTCGTGATCGCCCTACAGTAAACGGCCCGACTGTAATAGTAACAGTATTATTGATGGCGCCAACTGTTAACATGCATAACTTTAAACGAGAAGGTGGTAACGTGGCCTCCCTTTTTATTTTTGATCCCTCGAAGCAATAATACTTGCATTAGAAGTCAGATTTAGCGTTCTTTATTTATTTGTCTCACATAATATATGGTGAAATAAATAAAACTAACATAAAATAATCAAAAATATATGTATATTCCTTAAAAATGCAAAATTTGGTACCTTGAGATTAAGTGAAGGTTATATGCCCCCCTAGGGGCCATATTAAACGTAAGTTATCGACAGGAATCGCAGATGTAATATTGGCCTTCAGGACCTGCACAGTGAGTGTGAGCCCATAAATTGCAGCCCAGGCACTGAATCAACTATTCTCCACGCTCATCGCTAAAATGATTCGCGTCACAAAATATGCAGGGTGTGTCTGGGGTAACAGGTATCCGATCTGTTCTTTTTAAAATAAATAGATAAATATATAACTTTAATTGTAATTAATTCATTTGCTTTTTATACGGTGAACAATGAATTTTTCAGAGTCCTTTACGAATCTTATCAGTGTAGTTCGAACCGAAAATGCTTTTACTGCCTTTTTATGAACCCTTGACCTTAGATCTCACGGCTTCATTAGCTTTTTTCATTCGCTCAGGATCCCGAGTTTTCCTTTAGGTGGACACTTTACCGAGGCATCTAAAACCATTTAAACAATTTTTAGTCAATAAATATTGACTAAAAATTATTACTGAAATATTACTGATACATGTTATATGGCGTTATTTGGTCGGTAAATTGATAAAACATTTGTATTTCAGTATTTACTTGGGTTGTTTTTAGATTGTGTATTACATATTTGTAATTTGGCCTCATCACAGCGCCTTAATGATGGTAATACACAATCTAAAAACAACCCAAGTAAATACTGAAATACAAATGTTTTATCAATTTACCTTCCTTGTGTATATCAAACACAACTCGCCAAAGCTAAAAGTCAATATTTTCAAAAAAGAATCAATTTATAAAGAGCAGTGACAAAATCTTTACTGGCGCGTGTTTACTACTTGTTTGAAAAACATAAGATTGCGGCGCGACCAGAGTGCATAGTGCGAGTTTTTTACCAGTTCGATCGCGTTCACGTTTACGCAAATTTATATGGAAGCCGGGTAGCGCCAGCTAGTGACGAGACGCGTGGTACTAACTCCTTTCCATACATATTTGCGTGAACGCAAACGCGATCGAGCTGGTAGAAAAACTCGCACTTCACATCTAGGTGGATTGGTTGTTAATTGAAAATAACAAGCCACTCTAGCTGTCTGTTACGACAAAATTTTGCGAGATGGCGTACATGAAATATCAAGGGGGCCAATATACCTGCAGGGGCCAGTTACCACCTTTTCCTATTCCGATACAATTCCGATTGTTTCATGGCCACGGCATATATCCGGTTGGAAACTACATAAAAATAATTCTCATAAGACTACTGTATTACGTAAGATTGATTGTTAAATAGTTTTAGAAGAGAGTTAAGTTTAAAAAGTTCAAGCAAATAAAACGCTTGTATTCTTCACTGTATGTGTATTATTTCGTTCCTAGCAGTTCATTACTGGCCTCTAATGAGCTCCATTGCGCCCTGTCCTTAGTTTGATGCACCCAGATCCTGCCAGCAGCCTTTCGCAAATCGTCACTAAGCCCAGCTAGACCTTTAAACGGTAAACTTTATTCATCATTATTATCAGCCGTATTTTGACCCACTGCTGGACATAGACCTTTTTTTGACTATGCCACTCGCTTCGATCTTGCGCTAGTTTAAGCCAGGTGCACCCACGGTCTTTCTTTCGCGTTGGAGGACGTCCCCTATTCTTGAAACAAATTCTCGGCAACCATTCAATCAGCGCTCTCGAACTTTATTATCATGGCTATATGTATGCTTCAAGCTTCAACTTGTGATCTAGATCGCTTAAGCAAGTTATACCACAACAACTCCCTTGGTAAGTGTTTTTGTGAAGAATTTTAAGTGTTTCTGTAAATATTGTCCAGGGATGCGGCGGGTTAAAGGGGTTGTAAATAACTGGAGGGCGACGCCATCGCGCCACCGCGCTGTGCACCACGGAGACTTATAAAAATTAAGCACGCTGTCTACTATAGCGTTCAGTATACTGTTATTGAACGCTGTCCACTGTTTAAGCACGCTGTCTACTATAGCGTTCAGTATACTGATAATGAACGCTGTGCATTGTAGTGTTCATGCTTTATTTATTTATTTATTTATTTATTGTAAAAAATGCTCAGAAACTAACAGCTAGAGGCCAAAACGTTACAATGAGCTAGTTATAATGATAATCAAATTGGTGAGTAGCTATTTATATAAGTACTATAAAAGACTAATAACAACTTAAAAAACTAATACGTATTCTAATAAAATGATGTAGCTTCATGTGGAACATATCAACAAGGGGTTCCTGGGCTATCATAGCATTGAGTAGTGTGAGGGCATGTGTCGTAGGTGCGTACCGCGCGGTGTTAGTACGAGCCGCGGCCGGAGTGAACAGCCGCCGTTTGCGCGCTCGCAGGTACCGCTCCGGTACGTAAATTGCGCATTCAGACAACGCAGTCGGATTATCTTATTTATTACGAAGAAGCAGGAAGTAGTGAACCATAAGAGCTGTTTTGCGTCTTAGTTCAAGCGTATTAAGTCCTACCATACCAGCGACAAATAGCGACGGATACAGATAGGGGTAGTAACCGTATAACTTGCAGTATAGATATCGCGCAATTTTTTTCTGCACTCGTTCTAACATGATTGTATATTTCTTCTCATGAGGATCCCAAACCATCGCATTATACTCCAACCTAGATCTCACAAAAGCAAAGAATAAAGTAATAATCGTTCTCCTATCGCGGAAACGAGATGACTGTCTCATCACAAAACCTAGTGATTTGAAGGCTCTAATGCATGTATCAGCTATATGCGTATTAAAAGTAACTTCGCTGTCCAATGTAAGGCCTAGGTCTCGTATGAGAGAAAGCAAAAAAAAAAAAATATAATTATAAAAAAAAAAAAAAAATTTTTTGCATAAATTAGGGCAGCAATACGTTTTAGGCTTCGGTAAGCACAAGAATCAGATTCTATTCAAACTTCTAGTCAATGTAGGCTTTTTAACTTAAGCCCGCTATTCAATTCAATTCAATTCAATTCAATATATTTATTGCAAGTAAGAGATTTACAAGAGATTTTACAATTTCAAGCAAATGCACATTTTTACAAAGTCGTTCAGTTAATTTAGTACATAATCCCATGAATCCCTACATACTCATGTGCCGAGCTCCCAGGCTCTTTTGTCATCAAGATAATCATTGACATCATAATACGCCTTATTTAATAAGATTGTTTGAACACTTTTCTTAAATTTATTCTCTGAGAGGTTAACAATTTTATCTGGTAATTTATTGAAGTACTTAACACATTGTCCTAAGAATGACTTATTTACTCTAGCTAATCTAGTTTTTGTACAAGCAATTTTATTTCTATTTCTTGTATTGTACATATGCCCATCTCCAAGCCTTTTCATTTTTCCATAATTTTTCCTAACATACATTATATTCATGTAAATGTACAAAGAAGGCATTGTTAATATTTTAATTGACTTAAAAAGTTCTTTTAGAGAAACTCGTGGGCCAAGCTTGTAGATAGCCCTGACAGCTCTTTTTTGAAGTACAAATATAGATTCAGCCCCAGCAGCTCTTCCCCAGAGGAGTATGCCATATGACATGACGCTATGAAAGTAGCTAAAGTAAACGAGGCGGGCTGTGGCGGTATTTGTTAGTTGACTTACTTTGCGGATAGCATATGCTGCAGAGCTAAGTTTGTTAGAAAGGGTTGTAATGTGTGGTCCCCACTGCAGTTTTGAGTCGACGGTTAATCCTAAGAACACAGTGTCTGCTACTAATTCCAAGTCTTTGCCACCTATGGCTACTCCAGGGTTGACAGAGGGTTTACAAAGAGTGAATTTAATTAATTTAGTTTTTTTTGCGTTAAGTAGTAGATTATTTGAACCAAACCAGCAACTTATACCTGCCAGTACGTTATTAATTTGAGATACAGCATAAGTTGCTTTCCTTTTAGCGCTGAAAATTAAAGATGTATCATCTGCAAATAATACAATGTTAGCTAACTTTTCTACATAGAATGGCAAGTCGTTTATATAAACTAGAAACAAAAAAGGTCCGAGTATGGACCCTTGGGGAACTCCTACATTAACTGGTGCAGCATACGATTTACTATTACCTATAACCACAGTCTGTTGTCTATCAGATAGGTAAGATTTTAATAGTTTTAATGCGGATTGCCCTACCCCATAATGTCGAAGCTTTGACAATAGTATATCGTGCCTGACGCAGTCAAAGGCTTTAGAAAGATCACAAAAAATACCATAGGCATCTTCCGATCCTTCCCATGCATCATAAATTGATTTAATTAGTGATATTCCAGCATCTATAGTACAACGACCTCTAGTGAAGCCATATTGCTGTTTATGCAACAAGTCATTCCTATAAAAATATGATGATATTTGATCTAATAATACCCTTTCAAAGACTTTACTTAATACAGGAAGAATCGATATAGGTCTATAATTTGAAGGGTCCTTACTACTCCCATTCTTAAACAAAGGCACGACCTTGGAGTGTTTCATAAGATCAGGAAAGGTACTAGCATCTATGCTCTTATTAACTATGGTCGCCAAATGAGGAGCTATTATCGGCACTATTTTATTGAAGAAATAAACTGACATACCCCATAGATCTTCAGTTTTTTTTAAGTTTAGGGATTTAAAAATTTTTACAATAGACTCTGTGTCAACAAAATGGAAATCGAACAACTCGTCTCTCTGACTGAGATTTTGAATAAGAAATGATTTTGCTTCTTCAACGCAAGAGTTTAAGTTGCTAGTAATTTCTACAGGAATATTTGTGAAAAAGTTTACAAAAGTATCGGCTACATCCTTATCATTGGATATACTAACATTATTAACCAAAAGTTCAATCCTTTTCGACGGTTCTTTACCCCTGCCTGTTTCCCTATTTATTATACGCCATGTCTCCTTAATTTTATTTTCCGATTGTTTTATTTTGTTACTAAGGTAGATTGCTTTTGCTGTAATACACACCTTATTAAATATTTTGGAATAGTTTTTTACGTAATTGATAAAGCTAGTATCTCTACTGTATGATTTTTGTTCATAAAGATCATATAGTTTATTGCGAGAGCGTGTTAAACTAGGCGTTGCCCACTCTCCAAATTTGCATTTAGAATTTTTTAAAAGACATCTTACTTTAAATATATCATTATAATTTTTCTCCAAGATCTTAAATAGTATTTCAAAGAGTGCATTAGCATTAGACTCAAAATTTATTTCAAACTTATCCACATTTAATTCATTCAATATTCGTTCAATATACACGGCAACCTGGCGCTCGGAGATGGGCCTGCATACAATGCTAGTCTTAATATCTTTCCTAGTTGATTTAAATGCTGGTAGGGTGATTAATTGTCCAATGTGATCAGATCTGAAGGTATGTATAAGTGATTTACTCAAAAAGTCAGTGTTAAGAAAAATGTTATCGATACACTTAGCTGAATGAGTAGTAGTTCTAGTTGGTTCATAAAAACAATATTTCATATTAAATGATGTAAATAAATTTAACAGCTTATTTTTATCCAAGGAATCTATTAAAATATCAATGTTAAAATCTCCGCTAACAATTACAGGTTTATTGTTACATAATAATTTTAAAGCATCTTCTAAAACAAGCAAGAGCTGATCTACATTTCTATCTGGTGGACTATATACAGACATTATTATCACCTCCTCTAACTCGGCACATGAAATTTCAGCCACTCGCTCTATCGAGAGGCTTACTACGTCGAGACGATTTTTTGTGACATGTTTATCATTAACCAAGATTATTGAACTTCCACGAATGTAAGTCTTCCGACAGCACGAGCTGGCTACATGAAAATTTTTACAGATTACCGGAAGCATATGGTCCTTTAACCATGTTTCTGTCATACACACAACATCAATACAATTTTTATTTATAAAATATTCTAGTTGCAATTCTTTGCCAGGGAGACCTTCAATGTTTTGGTGTATAACTCGAAAAACATCAAGGTTCCTTGTTGTCTTCCGTCTCAGTTTAAAGTATCACTAATTTTGCATGAATTGCTTGACAATGCACTTTGTGAAGTGTTCAAAGTGATCACCGAATCAATTTGTTTTACATTATTATTATTGTAGTCAATTACATTATAAGCTAGCAAGCTTGCTATCTTTTGTTTATAAAAACTTGATAAATATAAATTATATTCACTTAGAATAAACTTTTGAACAAACTTGTTCGTGTCAAAGAAATGTGTATTGGTATAACAAGTCATTTTATAAATTAGATTATTTAACACACTTATTTTTTTATTTATTGAATTACCACAAACACCCGACGCATAGGGAAATGCACAAAATATAACTTTGGCAATTTTCTTTTCAATTTCTGTTAATATTTGGTAACAGTACACTAAATCTGTTTTTTTAATATTTAAGCTATTTCCTATCATTATAACTAAATTAGTTTTACAATTTAGGGATTTATCATCCAATATTTTTTGCATTAAATATCTAAGTGAAATGTCTGGATAGCAATTATTAAGCACAATTTGGTCAATATTTTGACGTATATAATAACCCATGTCCATACCGATTCTATCAGAGTACAAAACTGTTTTACGTACATAACTATTTGGCACATCACTATTTTGGACTGTGTGAGTTAACACCGATGTTAATGATGACTTAAGGTTGGTTGGTGAACAAACAACATCGCTCGAAGGAGTGGTTAGGCTGGTTACTAGTTCACTACTCGTCGTCATAGTAGAACAGTTGATATTCAATGCTGTTGCCGTCGCAGTCTGCTCAGGAACGGATAGGTTTTTTATCACTGCACCAGGTTTCTTTTCTCGCTTTGATGCCTCAATAGGAGCCTAGAGCGGCACGTCACGCCTTACAAATCAGTGAACAAATGCGTCAACGGCCACACATTTCAAACCGCTATAAAGTCGCTTTAGTAGTCGACACACTAATTATCCGTGAGCCACATGCCGAACCGCCAATCATAAGATTCAGGCAAACATTTCCATAGACTTGCCGTGAGCGACATATCCGGACTATGGGCGCTTGTGTGAATGGTCGCTGTTATACCTTTTGAATCTAAAATAGATACTGCATGCATTTCTGCACAATGTAAGAGAATATTAGTTTTAGTCCAAACTAGTGTTACAGAATATTTGGTCTTCAAATATCAGATCTGGGAGTTTAGATTTGGGCTATACATTTTTCCGTAACGTTAGAAATTCCGTTAGAGTTACCATCTAGGCTGGAAATTAAAACCTACATTTCCTAAATTAGTTTCCATTTCCAGCCTAGATGGTCGTTATTTAAAGAAAGAAAGAAAATGAATTCATTTGCAACACTAGACTTACATAGGCACATATACAGTAAAATAATGGTATTTCATTTACCGTAAGCCCGAACGTCACAAAAGGGACATTGGATGGGTTGGCTGACTAGCAGGCTATCAACTAATGGTCTTCCGTCAGTTTATTTAAGAGATGACTGAGGAATTAACACTATCGTTGCTGTTTCTTCTCAAAATATCGATTCCTCTCAAAATATAATAGGTTATTATCATGCAGTGGGCTTCAACAGGCTCAAGATAGATAGATAGAAAATTATTTATTGCACAAGATAAAACAAGTGCACAGGCGAACTTAATGCTAATTAGCATTTTCTTCCTGTTAACCTTCGTGTAGTAAAAAAAGCAAATTATGATAAAGCATTTTGTCGTTGATTATTTATTTCTCAAAAGTAAAATTATATTTCACTTGTATGAGAGAATATTCTAAAGTCATTAACTTATCATAATTAAAATTAAATGTATTTAAGCATTACGATAGTAACAGTATATATGTATTTAAGTAATTTACGTCATTTGGTTTACACAACACAGGCTCTGTTTACTCGCCTTTGAGTTAGTCTCACTATGTAAGTGATATCATTGCTACGTACGGCCTGTACCTAACATTTGCTATCGAAATGTGAATGAAATGCAGAAACGACAGACAAGACAGAGGCCTACCCACTCGATTCTAACTCCGTTCTCGATTCTCATCCCGTTCTCGATTCTTGTTAAAACTAGAGTAATTTTTTTCATTGATTTTATTGTACTAGCTGTGTATTTAAGTAATTTGGTTTACACAACACAGGCTCTGTTTACTCGCCTTTGAGTTAGTCTCACTATGTAAGTGATATCATTGCTACGTACGGCCTGTACCTAACATTTGCTATCGAAATGTGAATGAAATGCAGAAACGACAGACAAGACAGAGGCCTACCCACTCGATTCTAACTCCGTTCTCGATTCTCATCCCGTTCTCGATTCTTGTTAAAACTAGAGTATTTTTTCATTGATTTTATTGTACTAGCTGACTTAAACAACTGAATGAATGATAATAAAAAAACTGTGAGTGCACTCACCTAAGCTGCTGAACCGGCCAGGTACAAGCAACCCAAGAAAGCAAATTTTGCAACCGTATTGTATACAACTGGAATAGGCTTCCAGAAACAGTAGTAAGTTCTCCATCAGTGAACTCCTTCAAAATAGACTGGTCAAATATTTGAAGTGTAATGAAAAATAAACCCGATATACAGGTATCAGCTTTATGCTGCTTATCTATAAACAAATAATAATAATATTTTATTCAATAATAATAATTTAAAAATGAAATAACTAAGAACGAGCTTAAAATTAAATAAAGTTTAATAATAATGATATCAATGAATTTTGTAGGAACTCTTAATTGTAACTTATACATAACGCTTTGAATGCTGAAAACACAACCGCGCGCCTGCTGGACGTCACCACACGACGCTACGCGCTATGCTCGAGGCCCGCAGTCAACGTGCTAGTGTTTATGGTCCTTTCTTGACCTCAGAACAAACAAGCACTCATTGTTCACAGCTCTTGATACGATTTTGATGTCAAAATCGAGAACGGAGTAGAGTTTACAACCGAAATACACGAATTTTGGAAAATCAACGTACGAGTTTTTAGGTTTCTAGTGAATTTTGAAGAAATTTACGCACAGCCTAAACTTCCAAGTGCCCTAAGTAGTTCAGGCTCTTTTTTCTTTCAGACACTCCTACTGGAGGTTTTGTTCCTTCCATACTGTAGGGTGTTACAAAGGTTTTCGTGAAATTCATTTCGCCGAAGAGGTGCATCGGGAAAAAACCTCTATGTGGCGGAAGTTGGCGGCTACAAAATTGTGGCATAAGAAGGAACTGGATCGATATTTGGAATGAATTTTAGGCCCCGGGTTCTGATAGACGTAGTATCGGCATATGTCGGTATATTATTTCGTTCGAATTAAAACTTTCCTTTGGATATTGAATTACTAAAATCTTTACTATTTGTTCTTGCATTTGATTGCCGTAAATTTTTCTCGATAGGTTCCTAATTTAAACGTAATTACTCGCACCGCTATAAAATCCAAATTCAGGTAAAAAATTAAAAAAACTTCAAAAATAATGACGAGACATTGAATTATTTATACGGAAACGTTTAAATAATTCAATCTACCAAATAACTTACTCTTGACTTACATTGGAGCTATACAAGTTTGAATTTGTGTTATCCCAAAAGGGGGTGATTTGGATCATGGCTATCCACAAGTTGGGAGAACCTCGGTTAAATAGTATACGTAAGTCAAAACATTTCACAAAAAAATTATGTTTATTTTTGTTTGTGTGTGGCAGTCCTAAAATTAAGGCACAGTTGCAAGTATTATCATCATTAAGGACTAAGTTTAATAAAATCAGCTTTTCTAGGGCTGCCTCACAAGTTTTTAAAGTTGAATTATTGCGTAACTTTACAAGCCCGTTATTTAATTTATTTAATAGGAACCCTAACAGCTTAAATATCAATACATTGTAGGGTTACACTGACAAAGTTTTCATTCTGATATAGAAACCAAATTAATTTAATGAAAAACTGCAAAATTTCAAATGTCTGAACAAAATATGTTTTTTGTTTACCTGTGGGAGTAGATTTTCCCCTTCACGATAATATACGAATTCAAACTCACCGTGTACATGTTGTGTAAAAAATGTCCAGAATTAATATTTATTTTATAATATTTTGTCAACAGTTATGACCGCACTAGTACCGTGCGACCACGTCAAAGGGACACACGCGGTAGTGGCCAATTAGTATCGAATCATGTTCGTGGGGCCGCCGTGGCATGAATTTGGACTTCATTTACTCGGCATTTGTGTGTTCTACGAAATTCTACGCTTTGCTACGATCCGTAGCTTTTCTACAGTTTCGTAGCAATAATAAGGTATTGTACTGGGGTTAATTTTTTTGCTACAGAGAGCTGTTGACTGGTAAACAGGTTACCAGTTAATCCAGTCAACACTCTGCGAGGAGGCTCATGAGAAGGTCGCAGACTTATCGCGAGAAAACTGCACCATTCACACTCTGCGAGAAGGCGTACAAATAAAAGTGCAATTCGGGGCAAAACACCACCACCAAGCAGAGAACATGCCAATGCGATGACAAAAAACCATCCACATTTATACTTCTCGGGTGGTTTTTTACCATAGTGTGGATGGGCTATGTTACTTGATTGGGTAATTTCATACCTTATGAATCGTAAGTGTATCGTATGATTTTGGTTAAGACAACGCGTTATTTAAAAAGTATGCTTTTTCATTGGACAAAATTTTACGAATATCTTGCGTTACGACACTTCAAAATATTCGTGCTCTAGCGTGGCTATTTTTAGGTCATCTTAAGGTCTTTGAACTTATGGTAATATGTATCTAGTATAGTTGTGACTATCTGAAGAAGCTACACCAGTATAGGCAATGCTAGTAATCATAAATCATGGCATGTCGAAGGCTATCCCCAGGCAATATCGTCGTGACACGATGTTTGTTTGTGTGTCGACATTGTCCTAATTAAGCTTAGACTAGAAAGCTAATTAACATCAATGTAGCTACGTTACTTATTATTGTAAGGATTGATATATGCTTAGTATGAGTTTATTCTTAATTAAGGGTCATTTTGATACAGTTTGCAAAGCGGCTTGCAGGGCTGCTTACTATGGAACCAAGTCGAGAATTGGATTAGAGTTGGATTTATGTCATATGAAAATCAAGATGGCGGAGCCACATGCTCACAAATAAATACATAGTTATTATTATCTTTTTTTTTTTTTGTTAATTTTCAACCTGTAGATAAGACACAACTGTGTTCAGCACAGACAATTACAGCACAGATGACACAATAAGGTAGGTCGAAAATGGTAGGTACAGACAGCGTCAGACTCTGGTAACCCCCCTAGTTAATGTTAGTAGGTTCAAACCGTCGCGGCGTCATTCGTGGATCTCAACTTTTTGCACAAATGTGTTTTATAAAACTTCTCCGCCTACGCCTACGAATATTTAATTTCAATCATATTACTATACGACACAATGGAGTGGCGGTTACAACACTCGACATCAATCGAAACGTTATAAGAGTACTGGGTTCAAATCCCTCATTACCAATATGTTTTTTTTTTAATTTTTATTACTAACAATGGATTACGTTACGCGGTAAGTGTAGTAAGTAAGATACCTAATTATTTAAATTAAGCTTAAAAAATAAAAAAAATGTTCAAAAGTTATAACAAATTTATTAAAACACCACATTTAACATAATAGAATATAGATAGTAACTTATTTTTTTGAATTTTCAATAATGTTTTAAATGATAGATTAATAATTATTTACCCATATAAGATTAACGAGTGAACAAACATGTTAACATTGGAACAGGTTATACTTGCCGTATAAAAATCCAATAAACAATTTAGATCACTCGCATATACTTAGTCTGGTATTTTATCTATAATTGAAAACATTTTATAGTATTTAAATATTTTTTTATACCGAATGGGATGGATGTCCAAAACTTTAAATTATTTGTTGAAGCCTTCTTTTCACTTGGGTAATCAAAGTCCAACCAAAACCACTACGACGCATCAGTTCCTAGGTTCTCATGACCTCCTGTTACAGGTGCACAACACTTCACTCGTGTCCCAGTTAGGACAATTTGACCCCACATATGCTCACACATTCTCCACATCTTTAAATCGTGACTTTTAGATGACCATGATATGGTGATAATGCCCGTCTGAGAAGCGAGCCAATTGGTCAGAATTCGCGAACGATGAACCGCGCAGTTATCATAAACTAAATACACCGTTCCTTCTGGATAAGCAACTTGCACTGTTGACTGCATTATTTCTTGCAAAACTTTGCTCATTGATGACATCCATCGCCAATAACCTGAAAATAAAAACATAATATTATAAGCATAAGATGTGTTTATATAATATAAAATGGAATAGGTCTACTAAGAACATTTTTTATGATAATCCTACTAATAATTCTCATACCACTTACCTAATGTTATTCTGCCATTTCCAATTCCATACATTGATTAACATTGACATTGATTATTTGTTGGGTTGTAGCGTTCCAAAAGTTTTATTTTGCAAAACGCACTCTTTAGCTCAATTTTTCGGACTGGCTTTTTTATATGCAACATTTTTCATATACAAATTCAATGACACACGACACACACCCAAGACGAAACAAGTAACCTTTTGTTCTGAACTGTCATTTAATACACAACTACCCTCAATAGTCCAGTGCTGCACAAAATAATTATAAGTAGTTGCGCACTACCGTATTAAACAAATGAAGAAGTTACTAGCTGACGCATCCATGAATACCTAGACAAAATAATAAACGTATATTGTAACTTATAATTTCGTCATTATCGCCAACCGCTACGATAGCTCAGTTGGTTAGAGCGTCTGATTCATAAACTGGTGTGAATGAGTTACTGGTTCGATACCCCAGCCAAGTATAAATATTTTTGTATAAGATTTTGGCCATTTGAATATGGTAGCCTCCACGGCAGCAGTTTAAATTTATACTTGAAAGGGGTATACCAGATCGTGACGCTGTGTGTACACGACTTTCATAGGTAGGTCAAAAATTTAACAGTAGAGATAAGATAAGGTAGAGACAAAGACAAAAGAATCAAGTAGGTATAAATAAATAAAGCTAGGTAACAACTATAAACTAAGAGAATAACTAAAACGTTAGGTGTGGGTGTCGTGCGAAATAAAGCGAGCAAGACCCGTAAATGATTAGTAGATATTGATTATATTTTCTATTTTAATTCAGAACTGGGATTGGGCAGGACACGTCAATCCGATGCCTTGCCTTGCCGGTGGGCAACCATTAACACAGCCTAGATACTTGAGGGACAGAGGCGTCAGGGTCGGCCGAGGATGCGTTGCGGAACGAACTCAATGCCTTCAATAGGTAAAAGGTAGCTCAGGATAGATATGTATGGAAGTCTATGGGGGAGACCTTTGCCCAGCAGTGGAGCGGGAAAGGTTAAAAAAAATCTAACAAAAAGTCTCTGCATTTCCGTGTGCAATGTACTACACACTAAGAAAGTCTCTACATTCCTTTGCTATATGTAGATAGCCCATTACTCCATCCACTAACTAAAGTAACTGAAAATCAGTTTATGCTAAATTACCACCCGGAGCACGCAAAGTACCTCTTCCAGTAACATGAACCGCAAAAGCAGATAAAGTTACTAAGATGTTCGCAACTCGAGCACTTTAAACCGGAATTTTCATAAAGGAAAAAAATGGAATCTCATTTTGAAATTTAAATAACCTTATAGAATTTTAACGACTTACCATAAAACACTGGCCTTTGACTTTGCAGACTTGAGTAGGGTATTCACTGAGACAAGGGTGCATCGAAACATAATGCAAAAGCGCTAAGGAACTTTTGTGTTACACGATGTCATGATGAAAAAGATTTGATTTTAAAATACATCATTTGCTGACGAATTTATCTTTTTTTTTGCCACATACTTAATAAGCCGCTTGTGCCTGTAATTTCACCGGCTCCCACTCCCTTCAAATCTAAACACAGCACAGCTGCTTCACGGCAGGAATAGGCGTAGTGGCAGTACTTCCCCGGACGAGCCTTCTACAAGGAACTCTACTACCTATTACTTGAAGATGGAACCAGTACATGACCCAAATGATCTTGTTTTGTCAAGAACATTATTTTTACCCCTTTTCAAAAAACACTTACACGTTGTTATCCAAAAAGACGTTACCGCTTCACAGGACTAAAAGGCCTCAAGACGAAGTCTGCAATGAGTGCGTGTTGCCAGTAATACTGAAAATTGGTCGCTAACTATTGGGCACATACAATAGCTCAAAGTCGCACAATTGGCTATGGAGAAAACTATGCTAGGAGTCTCTATAAGTGGTAGGATTCGCAATAAAGAAATCCTTATGAGAACCAGGTTTACCGACATAGCTCTCAGAGATTTTTATAAATCCCAAAAATTTCGACTGAGGCGGGATTTCAACCCGCGACCTTCCCATCAATACCGGGACGCGCTAACCAACTGCAACTCTTCGCCTTGTCGAAATTTTCAGGCAGTCACGGCTAAGCGCCGTTTGCTTCACCTACAGAGAAAAGGTTACAGCTTCCAAGCCTGTTCATTGACTAATAGTTTAGTACATTGACGACAGGTGTCGCTTTGCTGATATATAAAAATCTTAGATTTTCCCAGAAGTGTGGGCTAACACTAGTATACAAAAAATATGATAGCTCTCAGAATCAACAAGTTGAATAGTGGGCAGGCCAATAGCCTATAAAACTGATAACTGTTGAGAAATAAAGGTTCTCGAATGGCGACCACGATTTGGGAGACAAAGTGTAGAGAGACGCCCCACCAGATGATCTGACGACATCGTTAAGATGAAAGGAAATCAGTGGGTGGACAGGGCTCAAAACCGTTCTTAGTGGAAATACTTGGGGGAGACCTATGTTTGGCAGTGGACTTCTATCGGTTGTTGTTGTTGATGATGATGATGATGATTTTGAGGGCTAAAAGGAAGAATATATTTAAAGTATAGCTTTTAACGCCATTTGCGTCGATATTCAAATCAATACCCCGAGACGTTAAAGTGTGTGACTTATTTCGTTTAGCGTGTTGTATTACGTTTGCATAGACTCTTATCCACAGATACATTACTTGGTGTTGCTAGAAGTTCATTTAGCGTTTTTGTATTATGCTTGGATAGACGCTTGCCTACAGGGCTGAGGCAATTATACAGGAGCGCGGCAAAAACACGATATAATCCACACTGCGTTCGCGTCAATTAACAACTTTTTTGTACACCGCTTTTTTGCGAGTGCACCCTCTTTCATTAAATAAAACGCGATGCCAATACGAGTGTTTTAGGTGAAACTTGGACTGAAAGTAGTACCTTATCTGCTAATGATAACTCATACTCTTGGTGCAAACAGCGAGAACACCCCAGAAGAGTGAATGTGAATAGTATCTCGTCTTCTCATTCTCGCGTTGGCCTGTTCTCGGCTGGGTATTTGTCCCTCAATCAAAGGGGTTTTGGGCCAGAAAGGAGAATCATACGCTTCCATACGCTTTTTTGTAAGCCGTCGGTCGTACTGTTAAAGTCATCCGTACCGGATAGCATTGAGAACCGAAATGTATTCAGTGTTGTCACGAGAGTCTTGGCGAACCTGTCGCGAGCCTTCTAGCAGAGATTGGATTGGGCAGTGTTCTCGTGAGAAGACTTGGCGAAATTCTCGCAAGCAAAGAGTGTAGACAGGGTTACAGGGATCACAGAAAATATGTTTGTCTGGTCTGTGGATGGGATATCAGACGACTCCTTTGGTATCTATGGGCGTGGGGCGTGATGAGCAGCCATTAGCGCGAGAGCGATCGGCTAGGTCGTCATATCTGCAAGTAAGTCGTGTTGTTATACACCATCGTGTCGTAGCGTTCTTCAGAATCACCATCAGCACCTTTAAAATCCTAGAAATACGTCGAAATACAAATACAATTCAACAAAAAGAAGGATTCGATTTGGAAACTTTTCGAATGTTTTAAAATGCCCCTGGTGGTATGTCTCTATGGTTGTTACTCGTGTGTATCATGCACCGCAGCTCATCAAACTCGCTGATGGACCGACTTACGTGTATATTGGAAGTTTATCTTATAGTATACCTGTGTCCTCTTCCCTCGTGTCTATTTCTAACATAAAGCTTGGGCTATGGGTACTGCTTAAATTACAGGCACTTAAAGCCTAACACCTTCATGCTTCAAGTTGATGGACGCAGGTTGCTGAATCGTAAAGCACGTTTGTAATATACTTAACTTACAATATAACACTTTGTTATAGGGGAAGGTGGGTCATTTGTTTCTTGCATTTGCAAGTGACAGTACCTTAAAAAAGTTTGATTGGGAGGCGATGCTCAAACCAAACTTCAAGAAATATATAAAATTCAAATGCTCAAAAATCCTTAAAATATTGAACAATTTGAAATCATTCTATTTGCAAGAGTTAAATGTTTTAACGTCTCTCTATTTTCTCATTGAAAATGTTATACTGAACATAATAAATTAAGTAATAGTATTTTTAAATTGAAACAGGTACACTCGCGGTCTGAAAATGTTTACCACCTTAAGGTTGGTAATTACATGCACAAATCTATGCCACTAGGTCGATGATATTATGTGATTTGATTAGGCATAGAGCATAGAAGAAGTAATAGAGATTCACCCAAGCGAGATCGAACTTGTTACTAAAAATTAAAAAAGGAAGAAATAATCAAGTAGATATTGTAAATAATTGTCTTTATTTTTTAAGGAAAGTATAACATTATTTAAATAACTAGTTTAGCCTCCATCAGCAGCTATGACGGCACGTAGTCTATCTCGCATAGATGCGACAAGGCGCACGCATAAATCAGTCCCCCTGATGTCATCCCGAACCCGTGCACAATGTGATCTAAGAGCTTCAGGGTATCTTTCGTTCTGACAGTCCCAGCGTTGAACTATAATGCCCCACAGATTTTCAATCGGGTTCATATCTGTTGACCGAGCTGGCCATTGAATGAGACAAATGTCACGGTGCAAGTTGAACCAAGCCATGGTAGCCCGGGCCGTGTGCATCGGTGCATTATCCTGAACGTAATCAATTTGTGGGAATTCTGCTGCAGGATACATAACACGCACAGTAGGTAGCATCACTTCTTCCAAAAGCGACACATAATTATTCGCAGTAGCTCTACTTTCTAACGACGTCAGTTCTCTGACGTCGTCGTGGCTCATCCACCCTCATAAGTTGACTGTTATGCGACCAGATTCATTTTGAGGCACGATATGAGCTTCATCATACCGAGTTCGATTATAACAAAATAAACTCAATCTTCCAATTTGACTGGGTTTAAAGGTTTTTTCGTCGGTAAATATAACATTCGACCAATCAAAATCAAGATATTCTCTCGCAAAATTCAGTCGGGCAATTTTGTGGTGAGGTTTGAGTTCCACTTTAATGGCATGATGTCTGTAGTGTAGTCCTGCTCCGTGCAAAGCTCGTCGAATCGTCCGATGACTCACATCATACAAAGCAGCAAAAAGATTGGTTGGTGTGAAGCCGTGCTCTTCGTAATGTCGAACAATATCAGTTATTTGCGCGGCAGTTAGTATCGGCCGTCGTCCTGAATTATTTCTATGGTCAGTTATTTGCCCTTCTTCGCTATAACGCCGAAACCAAAATCTCACGGTGAATCGAGATATATTAAGTTCTCGTGATATAGAACTAATATTCAAGCCATCTTCATGGAAAATTAATATTTCAGCCCTTTGTTGCAGGGATAAACTTGCCATGGTTTTTCAATCAATTTCTATTATTTCAATCTTAGTATTTTTGATAAATATCACTGTAAAAAATTCAAAAATAACTACTTTTAAATAAAGAAAAGAGTTTCATAATCAATTAATTGACTCAGGCGTGACTTTGCGGAAATCCATTACAAGATATTCTATAAGACAAGATATTTAGTACAAATTCCGCTAACTTTCTCTGACAAGTTCCACAAAATGCATACGCGTGCACCGCCCTCCCGCCCGCAGATTCACATGCAAATCAGAGAAAGAACAAGCAAACATGCAATCATTAATAAATGCAAACGTCTACTTACTCTTCCACCAATAAAAACAACAACTGAGGATGCCTTATGGGGAAGGCGAAACATTGTCGAATTTCTGTTGAGTTTCTTGTGTATTTATGTGTGTGTCGTTTCTCCAAGCTAATTACAGGTTAACGTGTTGTTTTTATTGGTGGAAGAGTAAGTAGACGTTTGCATTTATTAATGATTGCATGTTTGCTTGTTCTTTCTCTGATTTGCATGTGAATCTGCGGGCGGGAGGGCGGTGCACGCGTATGCATTTTGTGGAACTTGTCAGAGAAAGTTAGCGGAATTTGTACTAAATATCTTGTCTTATAGAATATTTCATAATCAAAACGTCATGAATTCTCTTTTTGTTAGAATCGATGCTACAACTATTAAAAAGTAATGTGTACCTAGATATAGCATTTTAGACTTTACTGCACACAGTGTGCTAATGAATCTAATTTGAAAACTGATAAATATTTTCAGACCGCGAGTGTACATTGTTATCAGTTACTATAATAATGACTTAAGTTTGGCGTATGCCCAGTATTAGTAGTAGTTAGTATTCACTACGTTAGATAATTACTAGTCAAAAAAATACCAGTTTTAATAAATAAACCACAGAGGTTTATCAAACAATTAAAAACTTACTAATTTAGTGTGAGATACGGGAAATTAAACTCGCTTCGTCTATCCCATCTCTGGATCCCATTTTCGCTTGCATTCCCACATTGCTTACTTTTACGGGCGCGTTTGTGGGAACTTGAACCTTATATTGTGTAATAAAGGTGGTATTTGAGGCATTCCAGGCCGGTTGCATATTCTTTCCGTCGGAAGAAAGTCCGGTGTATCGCAGCGAGATACGACCCGCTGTGTGCACTTAAGATAGCCATTTAGGGTTGCCACGCTGAAATCTTCACTAGTGATTTAATATTTTTTTTAATCACTCGTAATGAATATTTTTTTAGTAGTAATGCTATGTCGTTAATTAAAAACATTTGTTTGGTTTATTTATTATAATAGTGCCCATTTAAGTAAACTTCTGTGCGCTTTTTGCTAGTGCTATGAACACAGATCACAGATGTGGATATGGACATAACGATAATCAAAAGCATTTTTATT